>JAABKJ010007545.1:276285097-276869912 GCA_011634705.1 Andricus grossulariae
TCATAGAAATTATTATCAGGTATCGATTACATCATCTAGTATCAAGTGAAATTCAAAGCTATTAAATAAATTCTCCTAAAAAAATATTTCTGTATGAAAATAAAAACGCCGTCACATGTTTATCGTTTGAAATTGAAGAATTGAAATTGAAAAGCATTAGGATTTCATTATTCTGGAAAAGTTGAAAATTATGTAATTTTAAGTCAATAGCTTTCAAAATGATTAAATTGGAATTTGAAGATTTAAAAATCAAATAATTGCAAACACTGCTTAAGATTTTTAAACTAAGTCATTAGTAGTAAATCATATTCAAATTCAGCAGAAGATTTTCAAAATTAACTCACTTTGATCTGAAGAGTAAAATTAATACCTTGGAAATCAATCATACAGCATTTCCATGCAAGAAAAAAAAGCACGCAAAAAGCGAGTGCAAACATAGGAGGTTCTATGTGGAATGATTCAAGTCGTAGATTATTATACTTAATAAAAACCTTTATTTATTGTTGCAAAATGATGCAGTTACACGCTGTGGAATCATTCACTATGTATTGCAGGCCGCGACAGTCACAGGTAACCCCAATTCACAGGGTGTGGGCCTTTTATGATTCTACTTCACCAAGGGAAGCTTCAAATTCACAAGAAGTACCGATATTTGGCTGGTCGGTTGGATAAGGGAGAGGAAAACTGCAGAAAACCATCGTTCGTGATACAGATGGCTTTCCGACTGTCGAGTTTGAATACAAATACAGAGAATACACGACCTAGGCGTACATCACATAGGTCACCCATCCGAGAGCTACCTGCGCTCAGAATGTCTCATCGTCCACGACTCAGCGGAACTACGGTTCACCAGGCAGATAAAGCCGTCGGTCTTGAGAAGCATAACGCATTGACCTATTATTCTTATTTCTAATTTGAACTTACTTCTAGCATTTTGATCCGATTTCAGATCACAAACAATATTAAATTTTAGTTTTCAGAATATTGAATTGATAGTGTGGAGGATCGCGGTTCACACGAGTATTTCCCGGTATACTCGAAAATATCTTGTGATTGGGCGGTAACGTCCTACTGGAGTTTCATAGATTTCTGTTGAGGTCAAGAAATTAACCACGCCGCTTTCCATATTTATTTTCACCCGTTTGGCAATATACTTATACCAGTGGATTCCAGCAAGGGCATTACGACTTTCTAATATTGCAAAGACGTCACCATCGGATGTTGACATGACAATTTGTTCATTAGTTGGCATAGGCTCACCGATACCACGTCCTATTCTCAATCTCAATGGTATGTTGGCAGGAAATGTGTATTTTCGAAGTTCGAATTCCCGGTTCAAATTTGTTTTGGGAGCAAGCCGAATAAATGTTAGGTTTTCGAGTCCGTATCCACGTCCTTTACGATAAGAGATTGTGGTGGGTGGAACCATACACCTAGTAGGAGTATGAGGACTTGAAGAAGAAGGCTTGTCTGGATAAGAAAATCTGGCGGAAGGAGACCTGGACCTGGACCTCTCAGGAAGATTAGCCTTGTCATGAGAATCAGAAGTTCTGGCACTAGGGACTCCAGAAATAGCGTCGCTGTTAGGGAAAGACTCGAAACTTGACTCTAAAACAAGCAACAGAGGGTTAATTTTTTTTCAGTCCGCGTAGACAAACAGTGATGAAAGTATAACTATCTTCTTTGAACTAGTGAGGAATCATCCATAAATTTCTAAACAGTTTTTTTTTTGGGTAGGAGGGGCTCCGGGAAAATGTTCCGATCTGCAACTATGGGACATGAAACTTTTTAGGTCATATTTTTAACAAATGAAACCTCATGCTTATCGGGTTTGTCACTATTGTTGTTGACCAATGACGGGTCATGAGAAAAAAGGTATGTGTTTTGACCAGTCTTCATATAAAACGCAACTTGTGCAATGAACTATCTTAAGAAAAAAAGATGGGATGCAGAAAATCTTTATTTAGATTTCAACATTTCTCGACGTATGTATACGTGATTTGGAACGAAGAAACCAGCTTTAAGATCGAAAAAAGTTTACGAGAGAAAGCGGATTGAAGGATCAGATAGCTAAGGGGCTCTCATACTAAAAGAGTTGAAATTAACGACAGCAATGACTAATAATCATATTATGTGATATTTTCATATTTTATCACGAATCATCAAACAGAATTGAAAAACGCCTGGAAAAACTACTGGGAAAAACTGTTTAATCTGACGCATCGAGTGGTTATCAACCAACCCAAACGCATTAGAGCTTCGAAAAATCGCACAGATACGACGCGTGAAAGCATTGTTGCAAGAGTCGAGCGCTATGTGCAAAAAAAAACACCTCCCAACTTTGAACTCCATAAAATTCAATTTTGTTCGTGGAGCAATGGGTAATCTTTTATTTGATGGGGCAAATCTTCATTATCCTGAATCAAGAAAAACCGGAAAATCTTTTTCATAGACCTGAGGCTGGTTTCTTCGTTTCCCGTCACGTATTATTATATTACTATATTTACCAATGTAATTAAGGATAACCGCCAATGATAGGACCTGAGTAGAAAAGATCTTCATTTTTTCCCACTGAGCAAAAACTTATTACTGTATTAATAACTCATTTGGTTAAAAGTGTAACTAATAATTATTCTGATGCCTTATTAAAGTAAAAAATACATTCTATATTTATTGTCTTATAAATTAGATATGCCTTGAGCTTGTCTTTGTGAGATATTTGTATTTCATTAATCAGTCCAAGAAACACAGAGATTTATTCGATATCATTATGAAGATATTTTGTACATTTCAATTTGAAGGAACGGCTTTTGTTGAAATCTTATAGAATTAAAAACACTGCTATAATATTTCCGCGAATGCGGCTATTTTGAGAAAATGACATTCTTAATAGAAGGTTGATAAGCATTTTTTCATATCAATAAAATAACAAATTTTGAACCTAAAAAATTTCGTAATTTAAATGCTGAATACTTAACCAAATTACAGCACCAAGACTTTTTTGAATTGATAGTGTTTAAAATTTTAGAAACTTATATCCACAAATATCTCAAAGTCTAATAATGTGAAATTAAAGGTTCGAATGTCTTTAGTGTATGAAGCCTTACTTTCAAATTTAATTCATTTCAGAATTGAAATAGGGATATTTTGTACTTTTTCCATTTTTATTGAGTTCTAAGAAAGGAAACTTTGGTTTGTTATTTTTTTTCTGGACTGGAACATAATATTTTTAATATTTTGCTCAATATTTCAGTTAAGTTGCAGGTGGAATAATTCTATGATTTTCACATTTTTCTTAAGGTGAAGAGGAGAATTTTTTAAATATTTTTTATCAAACGAAATAGAGAATATTTAAAAAATCGATATACTTGATGTTCCGAAGCTAGGAAACTATTCGTAGATGCCGATTCAATGATACATTAAGTAATCTTCACGACAAAATGTGAATAGTAACTATTTTCACAACGACGGCAGTATACAGAGCAGATCATTCCTAAGCTTATTTTTATGCAGTACAATTTGCGTGTGTGTAACAAAATAGAAACAATTGACAATATAAACAATGATTTATTTCAAAACAATTGTACAATTGATATATGATTCTAACGTTGAACATTTTTAATCAAAAGGAGAAACAGGATGATTGCGTCAAAGTGGTTTGCAGATCCCTTCCACTGGACATCTTGTTTCCGCTTAAAATGTTTACAAAGAATGACTTTACCTAAATCTCAAGTCAAATGTTTATTTTATAACAAGAAGCGCACTCTATGACTTTTTCCGAGCAAAATATGTCCAAGGTACCTTGCGTTTATTACTGAAACAATTAAGATAGTCAGCAGGTCAGATAGTCCGTCATACTTACGTATGGTCTTGAGTTGTAAGGCAGAGGACGCACAGGAAATATATATATATATATATATATATATGCTGGTGAAGTCCACTGCGCATGAAAATATTTTGTTTTTTGTAAAAATATACAAGAAAAATCGCTGTTTTCTTCGATTTACGTCTATTTTTTCGTTTTTTGGAAAAATACGAGCTGAATTGGGTATTTGGACCCCGGGTTCCGATTCAGCGACCCCAAAAATATATAGATATGCTGGTAAAGTCCAACGGGCATTAAAATGCTTTGTTTTTTTGTAACAATATACAAGAAAAATCGCTGTTTTCTTCGATTTTACGTCTATTTTTGCGTTTTTTGGAAAAATACGAGCCAAATTGGGTATTCGGACCTCGGATTCGCATTTAGCGACCCCAAAAACATATAGATATGCTGGTCAAGTCCACCGGGCATGAAAATACTTTGTTTTTTGTACAAATATACAAGAAAAATCGTTGTTTTCTTCGATTTTACGTCTATTATTTCGTTCTTTGGAAAAATACGAGCTGACTTGGGTATTTAGACTTCGGGTTCGGATTCAGCGACACCACAAACATATATATATATGTTGGTCAAGTCCACCGGGCATGAAAATACTTTTTTTTTAAAATATACAAGAAAAATCACTGTTTTCTTCGATTTTACGTCTATTTTTGCGTTTTTTGGAAAAATACGAGCCAACTTGGGGATTTGGACCCCAGTTCGGATTCAGCGACCCCAAAAACATATAGATACGCCGGTGCATTTCGCCGGGCAGACCCCTTTTTTGTGTGCCGGTGTTATCACTGTGAAGGCATTTCATCTTACAGAGTAATTATTCATTTACCAAATAATTTGTTATAAAACTAATTTAAATCCAAACATCTTGATTTCACTGTAGCAACTCTTTATTATCGTTGGCTTTAGGGTGGTTCGAATTTTTGTAAATTTTATTCAGAATTGTCAATATTGGGTGAATCAATTTGAAACTGAACATTTCTCTTCCCAATCAGCTCTAGAATACGCATGAATATTTACTTTTTATATATCGTCCTCATAAGTCTGCTTTATGAGGTCCCAAGGAAAGAAATTAAGTGTCAAATTAGGTTTTGGGAGTTTCTGGCTGATAATTAGATGCTTATGTAAGGTGTTTAAACAATTTGTTATTGTTTAAAGCAATTTGCTCTTGGAATATAGTTGGAAATTCGCGGATTTTTTCAATTTTTCAACTTGATTTCATCTTTTCAGCTAAAAAAAGACAATAATTAATTATTTAAGCAATTCATTATCATTTATAATAATATTATTTTACAATATGCTAGAAAGTTACAGCTTTTCTCGACTTTCTGTCCACTTTCTAATTATAGTGTTGTGATAATTGGCTTAGGTTAACAAACCTAATTTTTCAAACAATTTATTATTATTTGTAATCATCATATCTTTGATTAATGCTAAAAGGTGGCAATTTCTCCTGAAATATTCAACATTTTGCAACGTTGCAGTTAGAGCGAGATTAAACTTAAACAAATTTAACAAGCACAATTGTCTTAACAAATGATTATTGTTTGTAACTATCTTCTCCTATAGTAGAGCTAGATAGTTGATGTTTTTTCTGAAATTTTCTACTTTTTGTGAATTTCTCACTTAGAGCTGCGTGATATTTGATTATACTTAACGAAAAGAATGATTTAAACCAATTTTTATTGTTCACAACTATCTTCTGCTATAGTAATGCTAGATAGTTATGGTTTTTACAGAAATTTTCCACTTTTTGTAACTTTCATACTGAAAGCGAGGTAATAGTTAATGCAGTCTAACTAAAATAATTTTTTGAGAAAATATAAAGAATATAAACAACAATAATTTGTTGACATGATTATTCTTGTTGAATTAAATTAATTTGCATCTTGTTATAAGTTAAAAGTGGACAAAAAGTTGAATATTCCGGAAAAAGAACATAAATTTCTAGCATTATTAAGAGAGAATATTATTTAACCAAATAATAAATTGTTTAAACAATTTTGTTTGTTACCGTGAAATACAAATTACCCCACTCTGATTGAAAAGTGAACTTTTAAACTCTATTCTGGGAAGAAATAGCTAAATGTGAAAAGAAATGTTTAGTTCAAACTAAGTTCATCTAATATTGATGATTCCGAATAAAATTACAGAAACGTCTTCTTTTTTGTTGGGAAATACATTTTAAACTTCGTGGGGCTTGCAGGACCTCTAAATATAATTTTTTTTTCCAAGAAAAAGAACGCAGTTAATTTTTTATAGATTCAAACTTTGGGGACAATGTAGATGGAAATTTAAAAAAATACAAATTTCCCATGCCTTTTTGGTCCTCCCTATTGTGCAATCCTAAATATATTAATATCTGGAATTTCCTGAAAAAAATGTAGTTACTGGTTTTTTTTTCTTGGCAGTACTCTCCATATTAAACTTGCGAACTAAATATGATGAGTTGGATTTTTTATTTGCATAATAAAAAAAATATAATAATAACGTACATCTTTTAGTGCTTGTGAAAATGCACATGCAAATAAAATTGTTAATATTTCTAAAGACTTTTGAACTAAACGCTTATGATAGAAAATTCAATTCAGATTTTCCTAAGACACATTTAAAGACCGGTCTCAGTGGGCAGACATAATTAGGGTGATTTTCACCAATTTTTTTCTTCATGGCTGTTTTTTTTGCCCCCAAAAGTTTTTTTCATTCACATTTTTTTTTATATGTTGTTTGGGGTGTTCAAAAATTAAGAATTTTTTTCGTTGAGGGGGTTTGCTTTTGTGCCCCACAAGTTTTTCTCATATACATTTTTAAACTAATTTAATGCCAGGTTGTTTCGGGTGTTCAAAGGCACATTCTAAGACCTGCCTTAAAGGGCACACCTAATTAGTGCGATTTTGAGGAACTTTTTTCTTCAACGGTGTTTTGTTTTTTCACCCCCAAAAGTTTCCCTCATGTACAATTCATTATATTTTTTTTAATGTTGTTTGAGGGTGTCCAAAAACACATCTTAAGACCAGCTTCAGTAGAAGCGATTGATTGTGGCGATTTTCAGGAATTTTTTTCTTTATGGGTGTTTCCGTTTTTCTGCCCCCAAACGTTTTCCTGATCTAAAATAAATTAAATTTTTTGGTATTTGTTTGTGTTGTCTGAAAACACATTTGAAGACCGGTCTTAATAGGCACACCTAATCATGGCGATTTTCACAAATTTTGTCTTTAAGGATGTTTGGTTTTTTGCGCTCAACAATCTTGATCAACTACCATTTTTTTATTTTATGATCTGTTGTTTGAAGTGACAAAAGACACCTTTGGAGACCTGTTTCAATGACACAACTGAATAAGACGATTTTTGAGAACCTTTTTCGTTAGGGGTGTTTTCGTTTTCTTGCCTCCAAATGTTTTCCTCACCAAAAATTCATTTTATTTTTTGGTATGTTATTTCAGGGGGCGAAGGATGCGCTTTTAACATTCAAAATCTAAATTTTTTTCAAAATTGGTTGGCCGCCAACGTCGCGATGTTGAGTGAGACGAAACCATAGCTGGTTATAGAATACGGTACCTCCATTATCAATTCGTAAAAAGTTGAAAATTCGAATTATTTCATTTTAAGTGCTCCAGTTTATAATTTTTCTATGTTTAATTTTTATATTGCTTTTTAATCTTTCTAAAATTACAAATGTTTGTTTTCTTCTTACAGAATACACTGCTTTCGGAAATGAAACCCCACGCCATTTTGTACTCAATTATAAGTCCAAGACAATTAAGTTGTTGGTAGATAGGAGTGGATATGTGACTAAAGCTACTTTTCGGGGTTCTTTTGATCCTTGTGAAGAACGAAATTTTCCACAACAGCGCAATTTTTTAATCCGCACTGTTGAAGAAGAATATTTCAAATTTGTGGCATATATTGATGAAAATGAACAACTTTTGGGAGTCCGATCAACGATGGAAGGTAATAAAGTATCAATAACATTTCAAATCAGCCACGGAGATCCAGCTCAGGGTTATAAAATAACTTCTGTATTAATTCAATGGTGAGAATAAAGGAACGCGTATTTCAGTGTTCAATCAAAATTTTCTTTACATTCGCATAATTCATGATGAAGGGTATTAGATTCATTTGAATTTGGACCTATACAGTTATCGTCAATTCTCAACTTTTTGAGATACCCTGAGTCAGAAAAAGTGGCTTTTACACAAATTTATATATTTAGATGTATCTGTCTGTTTGTAACCTGGCAATATATCAAATTTTCACAAATTTGGGCTAGTCGGCAATTTTTGAAAATCTTATAATCATGCGAAAAAAATTAGCAATAAACTTTGAAAATATCGTTATGAATACAAAGAATGAAATATTCTTTAATCCAAGATATTTTTCTTGACAGAAGAAAATATTTTATTATCCGTATTCGTACGAATATTTTCTTGTCCCAATTCTAATTTTAGGAGTTGAGCAATAAACCGGAACTCTGAGAACATATTGCGAATCCGAAAATCAGTTATTAAAAAAAAACATATATTCAAGAAGTTCAATTTATGCACACAAAAATTGCATAGAAAGACACGTCATCAGGGTATTCTTCATAGGGTACTACGAGAAAATATTTCGATCATACGCTCAATAATAGTAATAAGTTTTCGCACATTTGAAATCATCCAACTTGAATGAAATCTTTGAATTTAAAATTAGGGATACACAAAAGCTATCTTTTTGAGTTGTAAACGCTTAAATAATTTCAAAGTGGAAGTTTTGCATATTCAGTGCTTTAATTAGGAATTGTACAGTGTTTAATTAAAGAATCTATCATTAATATTTTAGAATTCATGAATCTTCCTTTTCTTTACAAGAATCTGCACTCAACATACATCCTACTGATAGATTCTGGCATCTCTTTTATGATGGAGAACGCTTTTGGTTAACCGTAGATCCACTCACGTTACTCGAGCAGGAAATTCACCTGGTACCTCGAAATAAACCTCACCATGGAATTAGGCCCAGACTTGTTGATGTTGCTGGCATAGAATTTTACGTTTTCAGAGACCATGATGGAATAATTGTGGCAGCCACACTTCCAGGGCGACGTATGTAATCCCTAATTCCACGAATATTATTCTATACACAAAATAAACAACAAATATATGAAAATTGTGTCAAATTTTCGTGATGTACATTTCTGAATGAAAACATAATAAACTAAAAAATACTCTTATTATTAGACTGTTAGGTAGTTGAACAGCGAAAGTGAACGTTCACCGATGAGCCTGATTTTCGCCTGCCGCTTTTTGATGGCTAAAATTCAAGTTCTTGGCATGTGGCTATTAATTTAAAAAATCAAATTTGCTATGTTCAGGTGTGGGCTTTTTGATATCAGTTGTAATTAAAATGAAAATGCCTCTAAGTAGCTTCTTTCTTATTAAATGTAACGCAAATGAAATCCAGAAAACTTTTTTTTGAGATTACTATGATTAAATCCTTTTCTTTTGGGTCAATATTCTTCGAAAACGGGTGAAATCCAAGTGATTGGCTTATAGATGATCATCTAAATAAAAAATTTTCTATTCTAGGGTATAAGCTTTCATATATATATATATATTTAGAGTTAAATTTCTAAAGAAGAAGTAAATTTTCAACCAAACATTTTGATTTTCTAGCATTTAAAAACCAAAAAGACGAATTTTCTAAAAAATAATTAAATTCCCGACAAGAAAGTTAATTTTTGACCAAATGTGGATTTTCTAACAAAATACATACATTTTAAACCAAATGGTTGAATTCTCACACCAAAAATATTAATTTTCAAATAATTTTCAACAAGGAAGTTAACTTTTAACTAAATTGTTTTATTTTATAGCAAAATATAAACATTTTCCAGTATCCAAAAATAAAATCGAATTTCAAAGAAAATCGTTAATTTTACAACGAGAGATGAATTTCCAACTAAAATTATGAATCTTCAACCAAACAACTGAATTTTCCATAAATTAGGTCAACTTTCAAACAAGTAGTTACATATTTCACCGGAAAAGGAAAATTAAAAAAAAAATAGCTGAACGCTCTTCAGAAATTTGTTTATGAAAAGAGATGCATTTCCTAACCCAAAATCAACATTTTACAAAAAAAATAATGAGTTGAATTTTCAACAAAAAACTTACTTTTCAAACATATAATATAGTAGAATTTTTAAAAAAATGCATGAACTTTCAACCTGAATGAATCAATTCTCAACGAAAAATATTATAGTTGATATAATATCAATCAAAAAATATTTTAATTTGAAATCAATCACTCTTGAATTCATTCCGAAAAGATGAATTCTCAAGACAATAGCTGAATCCTCAACTAAAGGAGATTAATTTTCTACCCATGACTGACGCATAAACCTTTCTTAATAAAAAATAACATACAAAAAAACAAAGTAACTTCACAGTAACTAAAATTAAAGTTGCAAGGTACTTCCAAAATCGCAACTATGTTACGCTACAAGTTACTTTTGAAAAAAGAAAGGAAGTTTCCCCAAAATTTACAAATAACGTAACTCTTCAGTAACTCAGTTCCTTGTAACAAGTTATTAACCATCTCTGAATCAAACAATATTTTTTATTGGAGAAGATATTCAATATTTGAATTTGACAGATTCTACTGAAATTATCTCAGAATTGTTTAACTTTTAATTACATTTTCAGATTGATTTGCATTTCATTTTCTATTTTACAATATCGAATTCTATGGAAGAACTTCTATCAACCAAAAAAATTAATAACAAATAAGACGTGTGGGCAGGCTTTTCAAATTTTGAACTTTTAAAATATTACTTGTTATTCTTTACAATTTTGGCAGAATAATATTATAAAATTGTATGTAATTGAAACATACGTAAACCTAATGTTTACATTTTTTTTTGGAATGAAAGACTCTTAACTGAATGCATAGCATTACAAAATAACAATTTTAAAAAGTACTTTTTGTAATTTTGCATTATTATTTATAAATTTTTTTTCTTCATACCATTTACAACAAAATCATTCCAGTTATTTCTATTTTCAATAATGTGATATTGTTTGCGAGTATTGCTTGAAGAATATTTTTACATCGAATCCATTGCAGATAGAAATTCCGTGAAATAATAATCGACATCATTATTGATCCTTGGTTATTCTCTACTTTGTCCAAGTTTTTCAGTCAAGTGTAAATATAGAAAAAAATTATTCTTAATAACATTTTATTGTTAGAAATTGAAATTTCTTTTTAAATCCGACAAAATAGTTTTTCTTGAAGAAGCACTATCCTATCATAGACAACAGACCCTTGGCTTTATGGATCTACTAATCAAATAAAAAGTTCATCACCACTATACTGATTCTTTTAAGTAAATGATGAGTGAACAAGAATGCATTGTGTACAAAATTTCTGAGCATGACAAAGTCAATTGTTCTACAGTAATTAAATGTTTCGATAATAAAATCTTAATATTTTATCATCTCATCAATGGAATTGTACAATAATCGCAAGTTTACTAGTCGATTAGTGCTTTTTTGTTGTTGATGCATCACCAAAATATATTTTAAAAACAATTTTCAACACTCATTTTCTTGATATAATTATATAAATTATTTTCTAATTCATAAAGAAGTAATTCTTAAAAAAGTAATTTTTCTTACCAAACATGGATTCTGACCCAGTTTTAATCGAAGTGGATATGATTGAAGAGAACAGGCTTCTACAGAAACATGAATTAAGTCAGAGAAATTCTTTTAAGCCATTTCCCTTAGCCATTCAGTGAAAAATTTTTCTCTTTACTGTTTTCATATGCCTTTTATCTCGAAAGTAGTTTTTCTTAAAGAACAACTATCCCATAAGTGATTTACAAAGTTAATTGAATCAAAATCCACTGAAATTATGTAAATCATTCAGAATCCACTAAAATAATTCAGATGGATTTTATGATTTTATTTTTGATTGAGAGTTAAGATTTTTTGTCAAAAATTTGATAACTTGGTTTCTTAGTAGAGATGTTAACGCTTGCTGAAAATTCGTCTTTTGGGTTTGGCCATTCATATTCTAACGTGTAAAATTTCACTATTTATTTAAAACTCCTCTTAGCCCCCCCCCCTCCATTATTATACAAAACACTGAAAGATTGCTCCGGCGACCATTTTAAAAATTCAACTTTTTGTTAAAAATTTGTCTATTTTGCCTAAAAATTCACTATTTAATCATAAGTGCAACTGTTTGGTAAACAAATAACTATGTATGAAAATAATTCATGAGAAAGTAAATAATGTCATTTTGTAGAGAATCATCTTTTTCTTGTAAAAATCAGCCATCATTTATTAAAATTTTCAGAATTTGCCGAAAAGTGGCAAGAAAAACAATTAATTTAAAAACCAAATTTTCCAAATACATTTCGTTATGTTTCAAATTTTTCTTATTTCCATACTGGGATTTGAAATCTTGTGCGCACCGCCATCACGAACTCGCGAAATCAGGTAGAACTTTTATGATGTATTTTCATTTGTACATAAGAACAACTTAACTATTGTTTTTCACAGTTTAAAATGCTTTCCAAATAAAAACTAAAGATTTACTGAGAAAGATGTGACGCATATAGAATTCTTATACTTACACATTTAAAAAACATGTTTCCTCTTAAAACTGTTTTGCTCAAGAAAACGATTATTTCACTATGTTATGTAAGTTTCAACATATTATCAGCTCTAAAGAACTTTTCTTAATGTATATGGCAAAACGTTTTATTCCAAATATGCAAAAAATATGAAATATAGACAATTAAGAATGAAATACGAATTCTAAGCAAACTCGTAGGTTCTAATTTGTCAGATCATGAATGTTTCATGTGTAAATTGATGCAAATTTTTTTTATGCCTCATTTTTATCATAATATAATTAATTAAAGATTAAAATGTGTTGAAACTTGCATAACATACTGAAATAATTGTTTTTTTTTCATTGACTCTAATCATTTTGAAGTGAGCATGTTTTCTAAAATTTCTACCACATCGTAAATCATTTTCTTTGTAATCTCCGCTACGAAAAATATAATGAATTATAGGAAATGCTGCGACTTTCGATGAATTTCTAATGCAAATATTACATTTTATTTTTATTTTCTTTCATTTAGTTTTAAACATTGAATTAAGTGGAATTCAACGCCTCAAAAATGAGCTTCCATTCAAGCTTGAAGCCTCAAAGATATATTCAAGAAGAATTCGATGCCTGAATAATTAAAAAATTTTCAAGCGACGGACAGTTAAAAATTTATTTTCTTTCACGTTGATATCCAGCTTGAACTTTTTAAGTTCTATTAAGAATCTTGAAACATTGCAATCCTAAGAACGTGATCTTGAAAAAATTTTCAATTAAAATCATGCTAAGCGTAAAAATTGAATAACTTTAAATTTCAAGTTCTCAGAATCTAAGCCTTGGTAGAGGGAAACGTTTTCAAATGAAGAGAGTCCAAATGGATTAGACTTGTGTAAGTAAGTCTAATTTTTCCAGCATGTAGCAATATCTTGTAAATGCGTATTATTTGTGAAAGTAACATAGACTTTTTACATGATTCACAGTATTTCTTACTCATCGTTTTCATAATAAGTAATAAGCAATAATTAGTTCTCCACTATCGAAAATATATATATTATTTCTGAGTGAATAAATAATTATTCACAAATTTTTAAAGTTTATAGACTCAAAATTAGAATTCAAGGTGGGTTTTTCCTTGTGGCCTTAGGTCTTGAGCTTTATGGGTTTTGAAATAAACCATGTCTTTTTTTTCGAAACGTGTTAATGCATTCCACTATGATATTATAGTCTCATCAGAACTTTTATGTTTTTATGTTTCACTAATCAGTAACTCAAGGCCTTATTTATTTATTGGAAACCTCCGGCCTTATTCAGACTTTGATTTTTTTAATTCATTAATTGTGAAGGAACCGTAATTGAATTTTTCTTGAGAATAAGAAAAGATATGCTATGAAAATAAATATTTTTAACGGATTGTTGAATTTAAAACAAAAAAGATTGATTTTCTACCGATAGACAAGAATTTGGAATACATTTCATAAATTTGAAACAAAATGGTTAAATACTTAAACATTATAATTTACTTTCTACCAAATAGACAAATTAAAATCATACATTAAGTTATAACCAAATATTGGAATTCTAAACTGGAAAAGAAAAAATACCAACCAACCAATCAAGAATTTTCAATTGAAATTATGAATTTTAGACAAAAAAAAAAAGAATTTTTGAGAAAATAGTTCAACTCTTGAATTTCCATCAAAATATCTGAATCCTCAAATATAACAGAACAATTCTTAAGCAGTTTCTTCTTTGAACAAAATAATTTCTTCCAATGTTTAATCATATAAATCCAATGCACAAAAGGGCAGATGGTGATGTAATCCCCGACATAAAAAAAAATTACTGAGAATATGTTTATAGATTCTCTTAATTGACATACGTCATGGATACATTCTCAAAAGTGAATTGTCCATAAACCCCTACCCTGCAGCAATTACGTGGTTTCGCGAAAATTATTTCACCAACTGTATTTCTCAAATATATAAAAAATTAAAAGCATACGTCTGTTTCATGTGCAATCTCTCTATAATTGTGAATTCTGCAAGAAATGATTTTTTTGTTGTTTGAAAAATGAATATGAGACGTTTTGGAAGAGTACTCTTCAATTGACAGACAATTGACTATTGCTCAATTATCTTGTTATTAAAAAAAAGTGTTTAATATTATGTTCATTATGAAATTTACTATAAACTAGACTTTTCTTCAAATTTTTCATGATTTGAAATGGAATTTGTCTTGAAATTGAACTTGTATCCCTTCTCAATAAGAGACATTTAGATATTTTAAAATTGTCTTATTCACAAAATTCTAATCTGAAAGCATTTGCTTTCGTGATTCTTCGATTCCAAATAGAATAATTTAATTGTAAGGGCTTTGATTTAGAAATTATACAATTTCAATAATCTTTTAATGAAATTTTTGAATCTGGGAAATCTTCAAGCCTGAAATTCAATGTCAAATCATTCAATTTCAAGGATTTCATTTAGGAATGACACAAGTTAAATTCCTTCTCAGTTGATTCGAAATATTTTGTCATTTTTTTTTAAATTTTACCCAATCTGAAATTCCTTAATTTAGAGCACTTTTAATTCGAAATGAATTTTTTTTTTAAATATGGAATGCTAATTCAAAAAAAAATGTTTTTATTTCTAAATGCGTAATCAGAAACCTCGAAACCCTCACTTTTTGCACTTGTAATTCAGAACTTGGATTCAGAGACCTGACAAACCTATAATAGCTGCAATAGAATCTCATTTTAATTTGTCTAGAACTTTTGTCTGCATTATTAGGATTTTGTCCCACTACACATCATAATAAATATTTCTTGATTCCAATTAAATTAATTCATTAAGGTGAAGAATAAGTTATGAATTATTTTTGATGAAATTGAAAAAAATTCATTTAAAGCTAAGTGTTGACAAGATTATTACAGAAAATAATACCTTCTCTGAAGAGAATCTAATAATTACACACATTTAAAAGATGTTTAACGAAATAAAATTATAATCTTTCTCATTAAAATATAAATTGTTCAATCAAACAACCTGTGATTCTATAATTCGAATAAATATTTGTTGGGAACAAGGAACTACTTTATTAAAATAAAAAAATTTGCATATCCTTGAAATGAGTATGTTTTTCATTAAAAATGTTGGCATATGTGTTTTAATTATATATTTACTAAAGGTTTTTCGCATTTTTTTAAACAAAAATGCTCGTCAAGTTTGTTTCGATAGCCTTTCATTCGTGTTTGAAGACGTACCAAATTGTGATTTATACCCATCAAATTAAAAAATGTTCTGCTTAAATTTATAGTTCAAAACTGCTGAATTTAATGTTGTAGCGTTTAAAATTCGATAATAATTTAGATGTTAGTAGACTTTAGGAATAAGCATTGGAAACTAAAAGCTTCTGAGAAATTCAACATACATTCAAGATCATACGTGTAATACTTTTCATAAATAATAATTATAATATTGAATGAAACTTAAGTTGAAAATAATGAACGCCAATGAATAAAGGAATCAGAATATCAGTAATAATATTCATCCTTGCTAAATACAGAAAGTGCTAAGAAAGCATAAACTGATTTTTTTATTACGTCTGCATATTGTTTTGAAAAATGCCTGCTATATATATCAGCATTTATGACGTGTATCCGAAAATTATGTTTTATTTGTTCCTCCTTCTATAGAAGAAGGAAGAATCTTGAGCTCAGACTTCGAAATTTCCCATATTTGCTCCTCTTATTGTACACAGAACCTTCCGAATGTTTATATATATATATATATTATACTCTATATTACTAACTATACTATTTCTTATAACTATTAGCAACATATCGTCCTAATTACTATTCTTACTCCTAAACGCTTGCGATCTTGAACTGGGCTTCCGTTTCCTCTTACCACATAAAAATCTAAAAATTGCGACTCTATTCCGCAACACTACTTTCTTATTCTCATTTTTTATGAGTCATTTTTTGGCTTTTTCCTACACTATAGAATCAGCTCTTTCTCAGATCTTCCAGCTTCTTTATCCTTTATCTTTTCAGTTGCCTGATCACTGTTTTCTCTAGTCCTATTTCTTCCCTCAGCATACAACTTGGCTATCTCTATTCATTCAGATTCTGAACAAGATGGGGCACTTCCAATGGGTCTATTGCATTCATAAATTCTTGCAATGGTCACGTCCAGACGTCGAACATCCTAATTGCAACTCTCTTTAAGTCTAGGTTTAAGATCTACGCGACTGAAAGTATGAGCAGGTTATTTTCCAAAGTTGCCAAACGGAGTGGTAGTTTTTGGATTTTTATATTTTCCCTACGGTAACATTGGAAAATGGACTTGGACATTTGTATTTTGATCGGTTCACAGAACTCTGCTCGAGTGTGACAATTTGTAAATCATTTGTTTATGTGTTGATTTTGATAAATATTTGTGTTTGTGTTTAATAATAAATTGACTCAAGTTTATTGAAGTCCATACCCACGGATAGTTCAACACTTACGTGCATAGATCCCAGAACATTTTTCTATTGAACTATTATTATTACATTCTTTGCTCGTTAACACTATTTTTACCCTTATTGCTCCATATTTCAGTTCTTCATTTTCCAAGTCATCCTCCTCCGTTGCCATTTTTTGTTTAACTTTGCAATCGCCTCATTCTACTTTTGCCCACTGATCTCGCTTTCGCTGTCCTCTTCCCCAACTACCCCTAACATACCCTACAAATACTAATACTATTATCCATAACTGGACAGTCTTCCTGATTCGACTTTTTCAATCCATCTCTGCTCAGCTGGTACTCGTCAAGAACTGTAAGAGCCTTCTGGAAAACATCCTCTGGCAGCTTTCGTTCTCTTCCGAAAATAATAACGTTTAGTGCACTGCAAACAAATTATTACTTTTAACAAACAGTGCCTTGTATATACTGTAATGAGGAAACAAGGGATGAAAATAACAAATAACTTTCAAATAAATATTGGCTGATGTTACCCATTGTTGAATATAATTAATAATCATTCCATATCTTACTTTTTTTCCATTATGTCACGGCAAGAGAAAGCAACGGCAAAGGTGACGTAGTCGGTGTCTAAAATCCAAACTAAGGAAGGTCTAATGTTTGGATAATTCGATAAAAATTTTCCTTCATTCGCGTTGCCAAGTAATGTCGCCGTGCTTTTATATTCTACTAGTTTGTTGTTTCTAAAAATAATGAAGATACAAAATAATGATTAAATAATGATATGAAGTAAATCTTAAATAATTTTAACTGTAGCAAGACATGGATCCTGTATTCAAGAGATGGTACGCATATATTTGATAAAAATAAAGTAGTAAATTAATTTATAAAATATTATTTAACTTACGTAGTGTTGATTAGACTAGCGGTAACATTCAGGGAATATTCCGTGTTTCTTTTGAAGTTGGCAAATAGGCATTTATCTGAAGATCCAGTCAATGAGAGGTATGTCCATATTTGAAACCACGTACCCAGGAACTACATAAAAAAAATGTAATAACACGAGATGATGATAAAAGGCAAACAAATTCTTTTCCCTCGTGTTTCTCTTGTTACAATTTCCAAATCAGAACAATTTTACAACATTTGTTGACAACTGAACTCGTTTCATTCATCAAGCTATTGCGAATATTTATATACATTTTCTAATGATCAAGATATCCATAATTTCAAAACTCAAAATTTTTAATTCTGAAAAGGGCTAGAAGTAAAATTGAGAGACAATCTTTTGGATGTTGGTTAGAATACATCATTCTTCTGCATTAAACTGAGGAATATTTCCATCTTTATAATGTTTCACATTCAAAAATATTCTTTTAAAGCGGAATAATTAGAGGAATATTTTGGTCCCCGAAGGTGAAAAGTTAATTGAAAGTTAGATATCGTCCTGAAATTATCTTTTTTACAAATTAAATTCTTTACATTTCTGCTAAATATTGATTCACAATTACCCTTGTCACATCGAAATTCTGCTTTGTTGTCACGTATGGACAACCTTCAAAACCTGGAAGTTGAGCATAAGCTCCAGTGCAGAGTAGAAGGAGGATTCCCACTCGAACCATTCTGTTAATTTCAGAAATAATTGATTGCATACAATTAAAAAAAACAAAAAAACATTGACATTAAACATAAGTCAAGTATTATAAACCAGTAAAAATATAGTACTTTTCAAATCTGTTTTTAGATATATAATTATATATTTATAAAGAAAAAATTTCTTTTGAGATTAAATATTTTTTCACAGAGCACTCTCGTTTCTTTAGGAGAGAAGCTGCAGAAAATGGGGCACAATAGGTGTTTCCCTGCATATAGATATATATTACATTATAGATATATATTATATATATGAAATTTGTTTTTTTGGCTGAAGATTCGTCTCTTTCGTTTAAAATTGAACTTTTTTGTTGAAAATTCGTTCCATTTTGAGCTGCAATTTTATTATTTTTAGTTGAAAATTCAACTATTTGGTTGAAAATTTCTGCGTGTTGTTAAAAATTCGTATTTTTTGGCAGTAAATTTATATTTTGTCAAAAATTTGAGTTTTTTGGCTGACAATTAATTTCTTTAACTGAAAATATAAATGTTCCATCTTCGTTCGAAAAATGAAATTTTTAATTGAAAAGGAATATTTTTTGGTTGAGGATTCAACTATTTGGTTGAAAATTCAATAATTTGGTAGGAGAATGAACTGTTCGGTTGAAAATTAATTTTTTTGTTTAAAATGCATATTTTGGTATGAAAATTGAACTATTTCGTTGAAAATGCATATTATTTGGTTTAAAATGCAACATATTAGTTGAAAATTTAACTACTTGATTGAAAGATAAACTTTTTTTTTTTAATTAATTTTTTTTAAGATTCACCACCTAGCTTGAAAATCTATTTTGTTGGAAATTTGTCTTTTTCGGCTTAAAAATAATCTTATTTATTAAAAATATATCTGCTGGGTTGAGAATTTAAATTTATTGATTATTTTTCTTGTTGAAAATTCATATTTACTTTTGTTGAAAATTTGTTATTTTTTGGGTAGTTCAAAGTTATTTTCGTTTTATTATTGAAGATTTCGAAAAAAAGTTCGAAGCTTTTTAAGAAAATGATTTGTTATTTTAAAAAATACCGTTTCCAATGATTTATAAAAGTGTGAAAACAAAATCTAAAAAATTTTAAGGCAATTTAAAATTTTTTTAAACATGTCAAAAATGATTCAGGAAAAATTCAAATTATTTATAAAATGTTAAGACATCACGATGCAACTATTTCGTCAAAAAATCGTTTTTTCTTTTATGAATTCCACTCTTCTATTCAAAATGAAAATCTCTTTCCTGTTTGAATAATATTTAATTTTTTTCTTAGAATTCATCTTTTTGGTTGAAAATTTGTTGATGAAATTTTCATTTTACTTATCTGAAATCTTGAAAAATGTTTGTGGATTTTTCCAAGAATTGTAAAAATATTATATTTATAGACCCTTAAAAAAACAGTTTTTCAGTTTTAAAAAATATTTTTCATCCGTTCAAAAACAGTTAAATTCATTCAGAAGAATGAATTGAAAAAGAAGTGGAATGACGAACAAAAAATCTTTTTAAGAAAATACATGAATTTTCAACAAAATTGTTACATTTTTGACCAAAAGATGAATTTTTAACAAAGTATTGAGTTTAGTTTTTAACCAAAAATATGCATTATAAACGTAAAATTTAATATTTCAAATTGCAATCAAAAAATATTTTAGTTATAAATAAAAAAGAGTAGAATTCATCCCGAAAGATGATTTTTAAAGAAGCTATTTGAGTGGATAACCAAAACATATTTATTTTCAACCAAAATTTTACTTTCAAATATGTACCCAAATTATACATAAATACATTGTAACCTTCAAGGTCACTCTAAGGTCATGTAAACGTAAACAAATGCAGATCTCTGGGAATAGAAGCTTTTCAAAGTTTTTTCGTAACGAGCAAAGTTACTAACTTTAACAAGGCGTATTGAGTAGTGATTTCAATCATGACCTTGAAGATGACCCTCAAGGTCATTTAAAGTTCAACTTAAAAAAATGAAAACCCTCCCTTTTATATCTGCAATAGATAGAGCGAGAAATTTCACTTACAAATATGTACCCAGGTTATACATAAGTACATTGTAACCTTGGAGGTTACTCTAAGGTTATGCAAACTTAAACAAGGTCTGCATACCTCTGGAAATAGAAGCTTTTCAAATTTTTTTCGTAACAAGCAAATTTACTAACTTTAACAAGGCGTATTCAGTAGTAACCCTAAGCATGACCTTGTCGATGACCTTCAAGGTTATTTCAAGGTCAATTTTTTTACACAGGAAAATTTTTCAAGGTTGCAATGTACCTATGTATGACCTGGTTTCCATTTGAAAAAAAAGTTGACCCTGAAATGACCTTGAAGGTCATTGTTAAGATCAAAATAAAGTTCACCAATGAATTCCTCGTTGAAAGTTACTCCAAGTATGAATAATAATAATTGAATAATAATTTTGGTTAAAATTTTGTTTTGTCAACTAAAAATTTAACTATTCCATTGTTGGTTAAAAATATATCCTTTTTAGATGAAAATTCAACTATTTTGTTGAAAATTTCAGTTTTCTGTCTAAGAATTAAGGTCTTTGACTAAAAATATAAATGTTCCATTTTTGTTTGAAAATTGGCATTTTAAAATGAAAATTGATCTGTTTTGGTAGAGGATTGAACTATTTTATCGAATATTCAACAATTTAACAGAAAAATAAAGTATTTGGTTAAAAATGAAATTTTTTGTTAATAATTTCTAGAAAATTGAAAAAAATATAAAAATCCAAATGATTTATAAATATCCCAAAATAAAATCTGGTAAATTTTTGAGCAATTTTTAAAATTTTTAAACTTTTCAAAAATATTCTAGATAAAATTCGAATCGCTCATGAAATAATAGAAAATTGTTAGACAACTGCTTTTTTAAAAATTATCTGTTTCAATTACCGATTCAACTATTTTGTTCAAAAATCTTGCTTTCTTATAAATTCCACTTTTTTATTCAAAATTAAAATTTTTCTTCGCCTAAATAATATTCAACTTTTGATTTAGGACCCATATTTTTGGTTAAAAATCATTTTAGTTTTGAAAAATCATCTCTCTGGCCACAAATGTAACTATTTTGTTGAAAATTCATATATTTTGTTAAACATTTATCGGTTTTTGTTGAGGATTTATGTATTTTGATTTGAAATAAAAATATTTTTTGCTTGAAATATCAACTAAATTTATTATAATTTTAGTTTCAAATTTATCTCTTTGGTCCAAATTAACTATTTCGTAATAAACTTGTCCTTTTAGGCTAGAAAAATAATCTTATTGGCAGAAAATCAACCTCCTTGGCAGAAAAAAAAATTACCTGTTTTGTTGAAAATTCGACTATTTTTGCGTTAATACGTCTTTTTGGACAATTTCGACTGTTTGTAATTTGTAATTATAATTTTATTTGTATGAATTATCAATTATACATGACATTTTTCGTTGAAAATGTATAATTTTTTATTAAAAATTTAACGATTCGGTTGAAAATTACCTTTCTTGTTGAAATTTTCATTTTGTATATCTGAAATCTTCAAAAATATTTTCGAATTTTCCTAAAAATTCTACGAAATTATATTTATAGAATCTTAAAACCAAACAAATTCCAAAAATGAATAGTTGTTCGAATTTTAAAAACAAATTGTATTTTGTTTTTAAAGATAGTTGAGTTTGCCCAAAAAAGAGGGATTTTCAACAATATAGTGGAATCCTAAACAAAAGAAAATTAATTTTTAACAAAATAATTATATTTTCAAGATTGTAGTTTAATTCTTAACCAAAAAAGTTAATTGAAAACAAGAAATTTAATATTTTAAATTTTAACTGATAATAATTTTAATTTTGAATAAAAAAGAGTGGAACTCATCCAAAAATATTATTTTCAACCAAATATTTGAATCGCTAATCAGAACAGATTAATTTTCAACCAAATTTCCAAATATTTTTTTAAACGATTTAAATTTTTCCTAAAATTTTTAAAAATTCTTGTAAAATAAAAAAAATATTATAAAGTCTTCCAGATTTTTTTCTTTAATTTTATTTTAAAATTGATTGTTCGATACAAATAATCATTTGCAATTTGCCCGGGAATCTTGACAAAATTTCGAATTTTTTTGAGTTACAATTTTTTTAATTGCATCTACAAATAATATCCTTCAATAAAAACCATAGAAAACATTATGCGATTTGAGGAAAATTTGTGATTTTTAATACTTTTGAACTATTAGAAACAATTTAAAAAAAAAAATTTTTATAGCTTTTAAGTGTTTCAACTGAAATTGGCATTTTAAACAAAAGATCATAAGATTTAAATCCAGTAATTTATGTTTCAAAATTACATTAATAATCTTCAACAAATTCGAATCGTATATATGATTTCTGTTTAAAACAGCAAAATTTACAAGCTTACAATATGGATTATGTTATTGTTTTTATTTAAAAACTGAAATTTTTATTACAATTTGAACAAGAAGTAGAAACTTCGAACTAGTTTGGATTATCTTAGTTTTTTTTTTGAATTGATATTGATTAATTTAAAAAATTGTATTTCATAAAAGATTCACAACTTTTTAACAATTTTTGTTTATGCTGATCTTTTAAATCGAAAATATGTATCTTTAGTAAAAAATAATTAGACTTCAATGAAGATTATTGCAAACAAAAATCATTTGACTATAAAAATCAAATATAAAATTTTGATCAATTTTCGATTATGTTACTTTTTTTTCATTGAAAATTGTTATTTTTCAACAAAAATGCAAGGTTTTGTCTACATATTAAACCAAACCATTATATATTATTTCTGAAGTTAAGATATCAGTTTTCATCAATTACGTGAGACAGATAAAAAATTTTCTAATAAATTAAAAAAAACTCCCAGTCTTCGTGTTCTTCACAATTATATACATAAAATCATATATTCAAAAGTTTAAAAAATTTTTTAATTCAAAATTGAAAATTTTTATATCATATACTTACGAATAGGTTTAGGGAAAATCGCCAGGTTGGATGTGACTAATGAATATTCATGAAAATGTTTCAGAGTATATATACTAGTCGAAATCTCATTCGGGTTTAAAAATGACTCATATTGTAAATTAAGTTATTGATAAAAAAAAATCGATTATTTCAAGACACAGAAGTTCACGTACAAGATTGGGAAACAGAAACATCACGAAATTTGATCAGGCTAATCGCAACAGCGCATCGCATACATGACTCACGTTTTTTTAAAATTTTTCAAATTAAAAAATTTGAATATCAAATAAATTATAATTTTGGCGATACCATTCAAGAGCGAATTTAGTAGAAAAAAATTAATTAGCTATATGCAAAAATGAATAAATGCACATATTACCAAGCAGAAATTTTCCGAATGAAAAAAATTTTAATTAACTATTCGGAAAATATTTTCTTGGTAATATACTTATTTATTTATTGTTGTACAGTTAATTCGATTTTTTTTTCCATTATATTATTTCTGTAATGAATGCGTTTTTTATTATTTGAAAAAAATTTCCCATAAGAAAAAACGTCGTTTTCGTAAATTTTAATCAGAATCGTCAATGTTGGGTTTATCGAGTTGGCTCTCAAAAATTTTCTTCACAATTAACGATACAATACAAATCAAAAATTGATTTCTAAATTTCACACCCATACGTCTGTTTTATGGGCTCCCAAAAAAATCCTGTAACAGAAAAATTGGGGTTTGCGAGTTTTGTTGTTTACATAAATTTTCTAAACAATTTATTATTGTTTATAGAGATTTTCTTTCAAAATTGGGTTAGAAGGTCGAGGTTTTTTTTCTGAATTGTTCAAAGAAAAACTTTTCTCAGATTCAAAATACAACAATACGATATCTAACATATTTGTTCGCGTCATTGAGATGCATCGATCGACCTATTGTTGAAACTTTTATGACCTATCAGAAAGTATTTATGAAGTTCAAAAAAATGTTTTATTCTGTTCATACAAGAAAAACTTTTTTTAATATAAAATACAACAAAATTATGTCTAGTGTATTTGTTCGCGTTTTTGAGATGCATCGATCGAACTACTGTTAAATCTGTTGTAAACCATCAGTACTGATTTATGAAGTTTCAAAAAAATGATTTATTCTGTTTATAGAAGAAAAACTTTTTTTAGATTAAAAATACAACAAAACTATATCTTGTGTATTTGTTCGCGTTTTCGAGACGCATAGATCGAACTATTGTTGAATTTTGTATAATCCGCACCAGTATCGATTTAAAAAAAAAGAGGTTCATTCTGCTTATATGAGAAAAACTTTATCTCATGTTAGAAATACTACAGTATTGTATCTGACATGTTTGTTCGCGTCTTCGAGACAATATCGATTCATAAATTTAAAAAATATGTTGTTTACCTTCTTGATACAAATTAAACTTTTTTAATATTGAAAATACAACAACAATGTATCAGATATAATTGTTCGCGTCTTCGAGACGCGTCGATTGATATTCGCTAAACCTTTTATAACTTACCAGAAAGTATTTGTGAAGTTAAAAAAAATGGTTCGTTCTGTTTATACGAGAAAAACTTTTTCAATATTCAAAATAGAACAAACCTATGCTAAGTGTATTTGTTCGCGTTTTTGAGACACATTGATTAAAGTATTGTTGGGTCTGTTGTAACCCATCAGTACTGATTTATGAAGTTTCAAAAAAATGGTTTATTCTGTTTGTATAAAGAAAACTCATTTCATATTCAAAATACGACAATACTATATGTAGTGTATATGTTCGCGTCCTTGAGATGAATCGATTGATCTATTGCTAAACCCTTCAGGCCCTACCCGAAAGTATTTATGAAGTTTAACAAAATGGTTTATTCTGTTTGTACGAGAAAAACTTTTTTGATAGTGAAAATACAACAAAACTATGTCCAGCGTATTTGTTCGCGTCGTCGAGATGCATCAATCGAACTATTATTGAATATTATATAACCAGCACCAGTATCCATTTATGAAGTTTAAAAAAAGAGGTTTATTCTTCTTATATGAGAAAAACTTTATCTCATATTAGAAATACTACAGTATTGTATCTGACATGTTTGTTCCCGTCTTCGAGACAATATCGATTCATAAATTTAAAAAATATGTTGTTTTCCTTCTTGATACCAAGTAAACTTTTTTAATATTGGGAATACAACAGCAATGTATCAGATATATTTGTTCGCGTCTCCGAGACGCATCAATTACCCCATTGAAGAATCATTTATGACCTGCGATAACTTACAAATATCGTTTCCTAATTTTTTAACAAAATTATTTACCTTGTTCAAAGAAGGATTTTTTTATATTGGGAATATAACAAGACAATATTTGATGTAATTGTTCGCGTTTTCGAGACTCGTGGATTGATCTACTGAAGAAGTTTCGATGACGAATCTTAATAAATTAATCAATAGCGGCTTAGTATGTTAAAAAAGTAACACTGTTACAGTAAAGAAAACTTTTGTGTTAATTTGGAATATAATACTACCATAAGTTCAAAATAAGATTTTCGTTAGGACGGAAACATAAGCTTGAAAAATATTGAAATAAAAATTTATCTTTTTGGCAGGAAATCAACTTGTTATTAAAAAATCTTACTTTTAAGTATAAAATTCAACCGCTTTCTAGATAATTCTTTCTTTTTGCTTCAAAATTCAACAACTTTGTTGGAAATGGATGTATTCTGTTGAAACTTCGTCGTTTTTGATAAAAAATTAATCTTTTTGCTAAGAAATTCATGTTTTTGGTAGAAAATTTAACCATTCAAGTGAAAATAATCTTTTTATAGTTGAAAATCCAACTACTTAGTTAAAAGTTGAACGGGTTGTTTAAAATTTCAATTTTTGTAATATCCACCTTCTTCGTTAAAAATTTAGCTTTTCTACTTTAAGAAAATCAATCTTCCGGGTTAAAAAGTCATCTTTTGGGTTGGAATCTTTTCTTAAAAATTCATTTTTCTAAGATCCATCATTTGATTTAAAAATTCATCTCTTTGGTTAAAAATGTTACTATTCTGTGAAAGTTTCATTTTTTTTTTTTGTGAAAATTTATTTTTTCAAGCAACAATGTGATAATTTCAGTTTTGGTCGAAAATTGATATTATTTATTGAAAATTGATTTTTTTTTTGCTCGAACTTCAAGTACTTGGTGAGAAATTATTCAACTTCGTAAGAAATTCAAAAAACTTGTGAAAAGGTAATTTTCGTTTATTGTAAAAAAAAATCATTTCTTTTGTTGGGAATTCAACTATATTGTTGAAAATTCGTTTCCTTTTGGTTTGAAATTAATTTATTTATCTGAAAATTTAACGATTCTTTTTTAGTTCTTTTGGTTAAAAATGGATGTTTTTAACTGGAAATTTACCATCTTTATTGTTGTTGACAATTTTTCTTATTTGAAAATTCAACTAATTGATTGACAATTAATCTGCTTTGTTGAAAATTATATAATTTTTTCAAAGTATATTTTTTGGGTGGAAAAGTCAACTGTCTTGTTGAAAATTCGTCATTTAGAAAAAAATTAATATTCTAAATTAAACACGTAACTATTTCACTTTTGATTGTAAATTTATTTTTTAAGTCGAACATGCAACTATTTGGTTAAAAATTCAACTAGTTGGTTGCAATTTTATTTTTTGAGTTGAAAATTGAATAACTTTACTGAAAATTGATGTTTAAAAAAAATAATATTCTTGGTTTTTAATAAAATACATCCATTTTGAATAAAATTGTTCAATTTTGAAGCAAAAAGGACGAAATATCCAGAAAACGGTTGAATTTACTGCTTAAAAATACGATTTTTTAAACAAAAAGTTGATTTTCTACCAAAAACATGCATTTTTATAAAATCACTGATTTTTAACCAAATAGGTAAATTTAAACGAAAAACATGAATTTTTAACAAAAAAGGTAATTTTCAATCTCATAGTTCAGAATTTTCAACCAAAAAGATAATTTTTGAAGAGGACGAATTTTTAATAACATTCATGAATCCTAAATTAAAAAAGTTCAATTTTTAATAAACAATATACATTTTCAAACGGAAGTGTAGTAGTTACATTGTTAGTTAACAAAATTATTTCTCAACAAAGAAAAAATAAATTTCCATTAAAATAGTTATATTTTCAACAAAACATATAAATTTTCAACAAAAGAGATAAATTTTCAACTGAAATTATGAATTTTCAACAAAAGTGTTTAACCAGAAAGAGAATTTTTTACCCGGATGATTAATTTTCTAAAATTAGAATAGTTAAATTATCATCCACAGAGGTAAATCTCTAAAAGATATGAATTTTTAACAAACTAGTGTAACTTTTAGTCCATTAGTAGAATTTTCAACTCAAAAGATGAATTTTTAACCAAACAGTTGAAATTTGAACCGAAAAGATGGCTTTTTTCAGCAAGACGATCAAGTTTATACTAAAAAACACTAATTTCAATAAAATACATTAATTTTCTACTAAATTTTTGAATTTTTATGCTAAAAGGACCAATTGTCTGCAAAAACACTTAATTTTCTACTTGAAAATATGATTTTTCAAAAAAAAAGTTAATTTTCTACCCGAAAGTTGAATTTTCGTAAAAATAATGTCAAGAATGTCATTCCGATGAATCTTTTCTATATTGCCTTGGAAATTTACAAGAATTATTCATATTTTATGTTTTTTGGTTAAAAATACAACTAGATACGAATTTTTTTTTATTTTTGGTTGAGTATTGAACCAATTTGTTCAAAATTTGTCTTTTCTGGGTGAATTAAAAGGTTTTCAATTTTGAATAAAAAGGTTGTTACATTTAAATATCAACCATTGAATTTTTTGTTGAAAATTTATTTTTTTTTAGTTGAAAATGAACTTATTTGCTCAAAAGTTGAACTACATACATAATTAAAAAGTCCATGTCGATTTATTAAAACCAATATTATCGATATAAAAAAAATTGTAAGCCGCATTTCCAACAACAGATTTCAATTTTCTACCCGAAATGTTGAATTTGTGACACAACTGTTCATTTTTGGCTGATTGACGAAATGCATACGCACGGTAAACGTAAAGGTCGAGTTTCAGGCGATGAATGGAGACTGGGTGTTTGGAATACTAGAGGAGTGAATGATCTTAAGGTAAGAGAACTACGAGAAACTATGCACGTAAGGAAACTAGATATTATATGCGTACCTCAGACGAAGAAAAAGGGTTGCGAAAGTAGGAACATAGAAAATGGGGTGTTGAAAGGCGGTTTTGAAATATGGTCAGGAGTAGATGGTGAATCACATGGTAGTCAAGGGGTCGGTTTGATTATGAATAAAAAAGCAAAACAGCATCTCAAAGATCATGATTTTGGTTCTCCTAGATTGATTGGAATTAGAAGATTATTCATCATAGCGTGCCAGTTGATAGTGATCCGAGAGAAGTCAAAGAGGCCTTCTGGAACAGTTTAAATGATACAATAGCTACTTGCGATCAGGGTGGAAGATTCATTCTGCTAAGAGATATGAACGGATGGGTCGGAGTCCAACGTCAGGGTACAGATACAGAAAGGGTGCTAGGTAGTTTCGGGGATTCAAGAAAAAATTATAACGGGGAAAGGTTAGTTAGCTTATGCCTAAAAAGGGCCTATTTATTACAAATAATTGATTTGGACATAAAATGATCTACATGTACAACTGGTATAGAGGCAATAGCCACAGTATAATTGACTTCATTATTGCGGATGAAAGACTAAGAGAACTGATGACAGATACAAGGGTCATGAGGGGCTCTGAATGCAATACTGATCATTACCTTCTAGTCTCCAAAATAAACTTAGGACGGGGATGGAGAAGAAAGAGAACCAAACAAACGAAACGAACGTGAATCAAGATTGAAAATTTACAGAAACCGGAAATGCGAATAGATTTTCAAAATAAGTTAAACGAACGCATAGATAGGGCAACTTGAGAAGCACTTATGGGCAATGAAGATATAGAAGGCACATGGACTATGATACGGGATATCATTGTTAAAACTGCTACTGAAGTGTGTGGTGCGGCGGTAGTAGGAAGTAAGTCTGGTGATGCATAGTGGAATGATGAAATTAAGGCAGCCCAACAAGAAAAGAAAGAAGCGTACAAGCAAACGTTGAACATCACAGGTCTTAGCAATGAGGAGAGAAATATGCTCAAAAATGATTGCAGACATAAAAATAGAAAAGTTAAACTAGTCAAGGAGAGTAAAGATGAAATCAGAACAGAAGAAGAGAAGAAAATACAAAACGACTTTGAAGAAAGCAAGAAACTATTATTTAAAGAGATAAAGGAAAGTAAAAGTACAGAGTTTGTGAGCATGAGAAACAGCAAAGGTGAAATGCTATATGATACAGGCGGGATAGTAGACGCCTCAAAAGACTCTTTTAAAGAATTATTAGGTGGTGAAGATATAGGGCAACAGAACTGCAACATAGAATATAATAAATCGGAAAACCGAATTGAGAAAGTCTGTATGACTGAAGTTAGAGAAATAATTAAGAACTTAAAAAACGGTGAAGCTGCTGGTCTAGACAGTATTAGCGCTGAAATGCTTAAATACGGTGGCGAACTCATACCTTACAGGATGTGCGAATTGATAAATTTGTGTATCGAGACGGAGGAAGTCCCAGACGAGTGGAGAAAAGCGATCATCGTACCAATACACAAAAGGAAAGGAGATAAAAGCAACTGCAATAATTACAGAGGTATCAGCTTATTAAATACCTTAAGTAAAATATACTCAGAAATACTTATCCACAGGGTAATGAAAATAACAGAAGAAGAAATATGGGAAGTCCAAAGTGGATTTATGCCAGGAAGATCATATACTGATCAAATATTTAGCTTAAGACAGATCACAGAAAAAAGTTTTAAAGTAGGAAAGAAAGTTTTTTGTGCGTTTGTTGACCTAGAAACAGCATGTGACAAGGTAAATCGAAGTAAACTTTGGGAAGTCCTTAAAGAGTACGGAGTACATGGGTGGCTCCTACAAGCAATACAAACAATATATACAGGCAGTAAAGCGGGTGTAAGGGTAAATGGGAAACTGAGTGATTGTTTCGATATTATGCAAGGCGTTAAACCAGGATGCGTTATGCCCTCAAGGCTATTTATTATATTTATGGGTAAGTGTCTAAGAATGGCCCTCTTCGACGAAGAAGGTGTGGATCTCGAGACAGTGAGAGTACGTGGGTTAGCTTCCGCAGATGACCAGGTTGTTATAGCAGAATCAATCAAAGGCTTGCAAAGAATGTTGATCGAACTAAGCACAAGCATGAAGAACACTGGCCTCATTATTAATGTAAATAAAACAAAAATCATAGTGTTTGAAGGAAAAGGTGATAAAACAATATGCAACATTGTCCTAAATGATGAGAGATTAGAATAGGGTAATGAGTACATATATCTACGAAGCCTATTCACTAGTGACGGGAAGACGGATGGGAAGTTATACAGGCGCACAAACGAGGGTCAGAAAGTTATCGGTAGAGCAGGATCTATTCTCAGAAGTAAAAATTTTTCAACAAAGACTAAAATGACAATACATAACTCTATACTTGCACCGACTGTGCTATACGGTAGCGAGTCATGGACCTGTCAAGAAAAGGATAAGAGTAAAATTAACGCGACTGACATGAAACCTCTGTGCACAATTTGCGCAAAAACACTGATGGACAAAGAGAGAAACGAAATAATCCTCAAAAAATTTGGTGCAACAGAGGCAATATTTGACACATGGGAAAGAAATCAGTTGAGATAGTTCGGACATGTTGAAAGAATGAAAGTTGAATGTCTAACGAAACAACTGTATAAAGGTTAAGTAAATGGCAGTATGTCAAGAGGCAGACCGCAGGAAGAATGGTTAGACTGTGTGAATGAAATCTTAATCCGAAAAGACATAAGAAATCATAGAAACAGGAGAGCTTGTATGAAAAAATTCATGGACGTGAAGGAAGCTAGAGAAGTATGCCAGGACAGCAAAGTGTTGCGACAGCTTTGACTTGTTCAGTGTGTGATTGTAGATCCTCAGTTCTTGGGCGAACATTCAAACCCTTTCCGTGAACAAGCTACCAGATGTTATGTAGTCAATCATATACTGAACACGATACGCATTCTGTCTTGCCCATCCAATCTTCTGGTTCAGCTGATGCAAGCTTTTTTTGGTCTTTTGATCCATTGTCGGTTTTAGCCTTAGATTTGGATCAGCCAAAACTCTCGCAACACCATAAATTGAACAATTGATTTTCCAGAGGTCATACTCCTCCGAGATATCCTCACGAAGGAATGCATCTATTTCAGCCAGCCCTTGAGGCTTAGGAAGAACCTGCATGCCAATGTCCCTCGTTCTCCTGAAATCGCTATTATCTCTCAGAAGGTGCCTGCTTTCCGCGGTTAGTCCTTATGTCGCTTCCTGATCTTCGTCTGCAGCTTATTCATGCAGCGGTTGGGGAAGCGCTCCGCGTACATATCTACTTTCCAAGAGGTTGGCATGTTGATTACGCAATGAATGATGCGAAGCGTGCTGAATCCCTGGGTGTTTCTAGCACCACACACAATGCAAACGCGCCATAAAGCCTCCGTGAGTAGGGATAATGCTGGCATCATAGCAGTCTAGCAAGTCATCCTTGAGTTGATTTGTCAACTCAATGTGGGCGTTTCGCTGATTCGTCTTCGTGTTTCCATCTAAATTATTGTCAGCACCCCGAACTCTAGGGTGATCGGCACAGTTTGCCGACCCATTGTCGGGTGCTCTGAGCGGTCAATCGTTTTGAACCGCATCTACAACTTTCTGGTGGTTTGATGGTGTCATTGTTGTTTCCACGAGCAGCTAGGGAAAGGGTTCATCTGTCCTTGTAGAGCCCCGAATGCAAGGATATGGCTGTATACCCAAAGTCAGCATTTAACACACCTCACCTAGGTGCCATTCAGCTTTCGGTAAAGTTGTTATGCCTCCGCTGAGGGGTTATTCCTTTGGGACCATCCCTGGACAATTGTCCGCGACTCCTTATCAATTATTGTAACCATATTCAGCAAAAAACCTTGGTACAGGGACCCTCCATCCGCAAGCTGGGGACGCATTCGGTGGCTTTGTCATAGGCCCTTTGGTTCGATTGTGCAGGAAAGCTAAAGACATTGTGTAAAATCGAAATGGCAATTAAAAAGAAAACTAAATAAAATTCTACTTCCGAACTGACGTATTGCTTAATCGATACCATAAAAGTTTGATCAAAAAGAAGCTTCCAGTTATGAAATAGGTTCGGATTAGGAACAGAAATTTGTCCGAAATTTTTGGCAGTGTAGTATCCGTTCTCTCAGGTGTTGGAAGAAAACCCCTATAATAATTTTTGAAAAATTCAAAAAACTTAGGAGATATTTAAAAACGAAAATGTTGGTGCTTTTTTTCATTACTTTGATGATCTCAATGATGTTAAGATGTACATATTTTTTTATTATTCATAAGACGCAAAAAAAAAATATTTGTTGAAAAAAATGAAATTTAAAAAAAAATTGGAATTTTTCAGAAACAAATTTTTCAACTGATTTTTTCCCTAAATTTTTTCATAGATAACTCACAATGTCCTGTTGAAGCCCTGTAAATATAACAATTGAATTGAATTGAATTGAAGGTGGTGCATACGTGTATGATTTTCGTCTATTGTTCGTCTATTGTTTACATGGTTTTTCACATCGTGTGCATCGTTTCGGCGTAACTTTTCAATTATTTTTCGAAAAGTAACTCTGTAAGAAGGTGTGTATTGAAACGGAATAAAATAATTTCAAATATGCAAAAACGACATTTGTTTGGATTCAAAGTGCTGTGAATTAGGCCGAAGAGGAATTTTTCAGGATAGCCTTGAGTAAACTTTGAGTCTAAAAAAATTTTTCTCGATAAAAATGTTTACAATTATACTTAACAAAAGGAACTAAATTGACTTCAACACACGTCCTCATATTACGGCATTTAACAGAATTACCTTGCCTTCATTTTGTATCCTCTTTAACAGAATTAAAACGTATTCCTTTATTGACAGAAACCATAATAGCATTAAACAGGATTGAAGTGAGGCGAAAATATTTGATGTGCATATAAATTAAGATGTTAAGGGCAGAAAACGACATTTATTCGGATTCAAAACGTTGTAACTGTTGCCGCATTTGAAATCATTTCGATCTATTTCAATGCATTCCTTCTTACCGGGAAGGGAGTACCCATTTCTATATTTATAGGGGTTTTGCAGCACATTGTAAACTATCGATAAAAAAAACCGATGGTATGCTGAAGTGGAAATGACACCGTCTTTATACGTCATAATGAGACCTTCTGTGTCCGACTTAAAACCGGATGATTTTAGAAAAGCAAACGTTAGCTCATACGATATGGACGGATCATCCACATTTCTGTGGAAGATGCTGTGTATTCTCTTGTCGAGGAGCTGTTTGTGGAAGTTTTTCTCCTTTGCTTTCTCAATTCGAGCCTTTAGGAGTGAGTACTCGATATGGATAATATTTTATGCATTTTGCTCACCCCTGATATTGAAGTCAAGGCCGAGTGTTTCAGCAGCCTCCTCCGCTGCTTTGTACAGAAACGCCCCTTTGCCAACTTCTTCGTGTTTCCTGACCATTTTAAGAAGAGGCTCTTGTCATTTGCGACTATATGTGCTGTAGCCAGAAAAATCCTGTTGTGAAGACATTGAAGATTCAGTATTCCGCGAGCACCTTGACGGCTTGAGACGGTTCATGTTTTTGTTCATGTGCATAACTTTTCGGCACCCGATGTCGAGTGATCTGAGCTCGTCCTTCATCCATGGAACCACTCCAAATGAATAGAGTATTACCGGGACGGCAAACACGCTCGTCGGAAATACTTTGTCCATCGTCGCCATTCCGGAAGTCCAAATCCGTCGGATGAGACGTTTGTATCTGCATCGAAGAGTATCCTTTATAGATGTCACGTCCTGAATTCGGCTCTGTGGCATGCCCAGATATGCATAGGTCTCTACAGCGCCAAGGTGTCGTATAGCGCTTCTGTCGACGAGCTCAAGGTCTTCCGGGATTCCATTAAGTTTTCCTTTCTTCAAATAAACCTTGGCGCATTTTTCTAACCCGAACTCCATTACAATCTCTTGTGTATTCTCTTTGACAATGTCTAGATCTAGATATAGTTTCTCTTGATTTTTATCATAGATTTTAAGATCATCCAGGTAAAATACATGAGTGATCTTATGCTTTCGATTTTCAGGTTTTCCGCAGAGGTAAACTTCGGAATCTTGTTTTCCAAAGCGGCATTAATCTCTCTATGGAGGAGGGAGGTTGAATCAAAAGCTTTCCGGTAATTAATCCAGGCCATCGATAGATACGCTGACAAAATGCTGCGTCTTTACAGACACATCTATCGATGAGCAGGCTCTGTCGACATCCTACTACGCCTTTCTTTGAGCCTTGTTGTTCGTAGATCTCTCGCCACACAGGTCCAATTGTCCGAACAATCCTATCACTTAGGATAGCTGTGAAGATCTTATACAGTGTCTTATGATCAACCGTTGGTTTTGTTTTATGGTTTGCATCTGGCAAAGCTCTCGTTGCATTGTACACACTACAATTGATAGTCCAAAGGTCGGATTCTTCGGAAAAATCTCGTTGAAGCTCGTCATCCAGTTCAGCCAGATCTTTGGGCTTGAGAGAAACCTGAATGTTGATGTTTCTCCGGCTCTTGAAGCATTGCTCTTCCTCTGTTAGATGCCTGCTCGCGGTCGGTCTCAGTGTCGCCTCTCTTTCTCTGTTACCGGCGTTGTCTGGCTGCGGTTGAGTAGGCGCCCTGCTCATATAACCCCTTTTTCGGAGTTCCGCGGCACGGTTTCGCAGACATTTATGCAAAAAATGCGAGAGCTCTGGGTGTTTCTGGCACCACAGAGTATGCAGTCGCGTAATATAACCTTTTGGGTCAAGGGCCATACTGGTATCATAGCACTCCAGCAGTTCGTTCCTGAGTCGATCCGTCTACCTAAAAGTAATGAGATTCTGCCAGTCCATCACATTGAGTCCGTCTTGACTGTCTTGTTGTCCCTGGCTGCTTACTCTGAAAGGTCGTCCGGTATCCCAGATATCGTTTAAGACACCTCGCCTAGGTGCCACTCAGCTTTCGGCACGCGTGCCTAAAATATGCCAAGGCACTTGCGAGATGGATGCAGAAAGCTGTCATCCTCGGGTCGCTTCGTGTCCTTGAAACACACGAGGGTTTCGCCGGCATGTCGATGTGATTTCGTCGTGTCCTGTGACCATCCGTCTCACGGTTGTGAGACGTGGCCATGATTGTGATTCACCGCGGTCCTACCGGAAGCCGGTCTCATTTTTAGATGGCAGTTGCTCCCAGTGGGACCCTGCGGTGGTTGTTTAACCTTATTGTTTAGTTATATACATGCATACATATATATATATATATATATATATATATATATATATATATTAAAATTCATTTGTAGTACAGCGAATAGTGTGCCTTCCACCCGTCTTTCTTTCTGCCACGCGAATGGGGGTTGTGGTTTTTTGGTGGAGGAGTGTCCTTACCCTTTTCTTTAAACGTAGTTTCTTCATTTCTTTTCTGATTGGTCCCTTGGTCCCAGTTCAATATTTATTACTTTCCTGGTGTTTCTTTCTCAAATCGTTTCAAGGATTTTTACCAGATATTAGCCATAAAAGAAAAGGAGCTCACCGTGCGCAGGTCTCGAGTTACAAGGGCAAACGGTCAATTAAAAAGTTAAAAATAAATGATTCTGCAATCACCGACTTGAAAGTAATATATTTGGAATGTACGAATTTTTGCGATTCCAACGACACGTAATTTGTCCATAAAGGTTGAAAATTTGAGAACTAATCAACATTAAATTGAATGTTGAGTTGAAGTTTCTTCAATTATACTTCTTCGTAACGTTTCTTGGCAAGTAATATGTGTCCGTCCGCGAAGAAAGGGACCTAATGCGGAAAAAATCGATTTTTAGTTTTTCACACCAATCGATGGTTTTTTATCTGCTCTTTCATAATAAAAAATATTATTCCTATATCTGAAAAATTCGCATTTATATTAATCTGCAAAGTGAAGCCCTCTTATGGAGTCCCTGTATAGGAATGCCTCTTCAATCGCTTCTCCTGTAAAATGTCGCTAATCAATCTAGAAAAGAGTTTTTCATGAAGTTGAAGGAGTTTACTTCAGATTGGCTGAGACATCTCAAGAAATCCCAACTTCTTGAAAAATTTTTACACTAGGCTGCGCGAAGAAAACCAAAATTGGTCGTTCTGTAGAGCCTTCTCTCGGGGAACAGAGTTTAGAAAGATTGCAAGGCGTTTGTTTCAGTGCTTTCAAAGCTCTATATCACGCCCCAAGCCTCTATGCATTTGACGGGTCAAAGTTTTTAATTCAAAAGTACATTCTCAATCCCTACCGCGGCACTACATTTGTCTCAACACAGGCAAAAACCTCATTAGTGATGATGGTTAAATGTTTGTGTAGTGTCTGACATTTGCTGTTATTTCTGGTTAAATATTTAAATTATCATTATATTTAATGTTTATAAAGAAATATTTAGAGTCATCGACAGTGACTGTAGATAGGTAATTTATATTTTTACGATCGGTGACCCTAAATATTACTTTATAAAAACTCAATATAATTATAATTTAAGTATGTAATCACAAGCCAGTGGGGAAAAAATTTGGAGATGTCTTTACGACAACGTTACGACATCTTTACAACAACTTTACGACATCCTATGTCCATGTCGTAAAGATGTCAAATTTGGTGCCCACTGGGAAATTACAGCATACGAAAGACACTACTAAACACAAAACGATCATCAGTGATGAGGCTTTTCCTGTGTTGAGGTGAATGTATCGCCTCAGTAGGTATTGAGAAGGTACTTCCTAGAAAAAAACTTTGTCGCGTGAAATGCATGGAGGCTTGAGGAGCCTGCACTGTACCAATTTTCGTTATTCGAATCGATTACAAAATTTAATACAGCGACTTAGAAATACTGTAATTTTTTTAAATGAAGAGTCTGATATTCTTACGATTTATTCTAACCAGAGATATTAGTCTGCATTTTCATAGTCACTATTCGAGATTTTATAACCGTACCTCGATTATCCCTAAATTCGTATATTTTATTTCAATTCTGGATATGCGATAAAAGAAATATTAATACCAAAAGTTTCTCCGTGTATGAGAAAATAAATTTCCATCACTAAAGATCATGTCCAATACAATTTGAATATAGTTAGCCAGTTAACCAGGCGAATTTCAGCGAAAAAGACGAATTTTTAACAAAACAGTTGTATCCTCAACCAAATAGGTGAATTCAAGAAACAAGATTATTTTTCTACGCAAATAGATGAATTTTTAACAAAATAGTTCAGTTTTCAAGCCAGTAAGTAAAATGTTAAAACACACAGTTGGCTTCTAAACCGGAAAAGACGAAATTTTCACCGTAAAAGTTAATTTTCAACCAAGCAGTTGAATTTTCAACTAAAATTATGAATCTTTAACGGAAAAAACTGGTAAATGTATAGTAAATATGATATTAGTGCAAGAAAAATTGGAAACGTAGATCGTGTTATATGTTTGCATAGCGATTAATAAAAACTTTTAACCAATTTAATTACTATAGTTAATGTATTGATTGTTAGGTAGAAATTAGAACATTACAGTGCTTGTATTCCATTTTTATTGTTAGTAATAAACGGAAGATTCAACCGTACCGTCATTACTACACAATAATATGTGTTAAAATGTACCGCCAGTCTCTCCAGGCAAAATCCGCCCCACACCACTGCGTTTGCCGTAACGTTGCTTTCATTTTATATATTTTCACTTCCATTCATTTTTGTTCTCCGATGCACCCTTTCATAAACAATAGCCAAAAACCAGCACTACCTTTCTCGAGTTAATTTCCCCGGAATACACCTTCACTGCGCAAAATAAATATACTCTTTGGAAACTGAAAAAAATCACTCTCATAGCTTTTTAGAGGGGAGTGTCTGATAGGGTGGGTCGAAAATAGCCAATTTCAGAAATCGCAATCAATACCATGCCTAAAGTAGTGAATTGGGACCCCCATTAAGTGTACTGAATGTGGAATCGATCGATTTAAATCTAGGTAACGCGCGCGAGCAAAATAGGTTTAAAAAAATTATTTTATGCAGAGTTTTAAAGTTTTTTTTTCAATTTTTTTTACATTTTTGGGGTTACCTAGAGTCTTCTGATTTTTTTCCAGATTTTAAGATACTATTGTGGAAGAGATAATCATGTTTTAATATACCCTTACCTTTAACTTTTATTTTTCGCTCCCATAAAAACATCAAAAAAATTTTTTTTGGCATTTGAGGACTTTCTTGGGATCAAAATGAACTCACAAAAAATTGAAGTAAATAATTCCATTATCCATAGATTTCAACATTTTAAAACTTTTCAGTGTTTCCAGTTTTGATCTCCTATATATTTTGAATTTTTGTGCGTTCATTTTGATCCCATGAAAGTCCTCAAATGCAACTTCAAAAGATGGCCGAATGAGTGAGTTTGTCGTGACCGGTGCTCCGTGTCTTTTTGCTGAAATTCGGAATTGTGTGTATCGCCTATACGATGTGTTTGGAATTAATATGTGCCTTTATCGATTCTGCATCTGAGGATATGTGACTGTGCTGCATTTCTTGTAGAATTCTTTTCAGTTTCTCAATTTAAAAATTGACACCTGTTCTGTGTTGTTGACTAATTGCTGTGACTCTGTCTCGGCGCGTGGATATGACATTCCATACAGTGACTCTCAGTATCTATACCTTATTTGATTTAATTTTTGCCTTGAGGAGACTTGAGGGGATTCGTCTTGTCGTCATGGCTCCAAAGGACAAGCCTACGCCTGTGGAAAAGATCTGTGTGGGATGCAAATCAACTGTTGTTGATGCAGTTCTATGCACCGGTTGTCAGAAGCCTTATCATCCAGGCTGTGCTACCCGTACAACCATTCTTGAGAATGGTGCTTTTTCTCAATGCTGCCGGCCTCCAAAACCTCGTACTCCACCAATGCTTGAACCGCCGGCACAGTTACCGGTAATAGTCCAGGATATTGAAAGAATAATTAATGGGGCACTCGCTGACGTCAAGCCTAAGTTAAATGAGGTGTCTACCAGTGTTAGCTCGCTTTCATCCAAATTTGACACTTTATCCATAAAAATTGACCACGTTGTTTTACGGATTGACAAAACGGAGAAATCAGTAGAAGACCTCAACTCCAGGATGACTGCAGCTGAAGGTATGATTGAAAAAAATCAAGACGCTTGAAACATCTATTTCCATTGTTGTCAACAAAACACTAACTCGGCAATGACTAGCAGAAGTGGAGCAAAGATTTGCGCGGAAAAACAACTTGATCTTTTTTGGCCTTTCCTGAACACATTTCTCCTTGGAACAGCATTCCATCCTTGCGCAAAGAAATACCTATGTCTGAAATCCATAAAATATTCACTGCGTTTGTCACAGAAAATTTATACGATAAAGTTAGAGCCTATAGACTGGGTGTTTTCTCGCAGGACCTTCCGAAACCACAACCTGTGAAGTTGATTTGTGAGTCAATGGAGTCAGCGCATACGCTCTTACATGCCGTCCGGGATGCAAAAAGATGTTTTGTGAGCAAAGACCTTTTGAGATCGATCTGGATATCTCTCGATCGTGCAAAGGCCCAGACAGAAGAAATAACGACATTGAAGAAGGAGCTGACCACGCGTCGCGTGAACGGAGAAGAGGATCTTGTACTGTCATTCAAAGATACGATACCTACAACAACAAACATGCGCAAATGTACGAATGTCTCGTTGACACTTCAGTCGTCCAGCCAGGTGCTGATCTCACAGTAAATAAGTCAATCGATATCCCACCTACTAAGGCCTTCTTAAGTAACAGTAATACAACGATTTCAGTATACTATCAAAATGTCAGGGGCGTTTGCACTAAACTGTCGCTACTTCGTCAAGTGATACCAACGACCACGTATAATATTTTTGATTTTTCTGAGACTTGGCTTCAAATAAAATCAATTCTGTAGAATTAGGCTTCACTAGTTATGATATATTTCGTTGTGACATAAATCACTTGTCGAGTGACTGTTCTCGTGGTGGTGATGTCTTAATTGCTTCTTCATTAAGTCTAGGGTGTCTTCAGGTCCCCACGAGTATTGAGACGGTGGAACATTTGTTTGTAAGATTCTCAATCTCTTCTATCACTTGCATAACACTGGTTTACAAAAAAAAAAGGTGAGGACTATTTGACAAGACCACTTTATCCTTATATATTTTGACGCGCTGAATACGAATCCGAGGTCTATTTACCTCCATGGTACAGAAAGATTACTTTTTTTATAAAATAATTAAATTTTCAACCAAATGCTCGAATATTCAGTGTAAATTTAACAAAACAAAAACAGTTGAATTTTCAACCCGAAAAGTTGATGTTTCGACAAAAAAAATGTCGACAAAATAATTAAATTTTCCACCAAAGAGTTGAATTTTCAACAAAATAATTAATATTTCAACAAGAGTTTTAAGTATAAAAAAATTTAAACAAGGTAGTTGAATTTCGAACCCACAAAGATGAATTTTCAACCAAGAACATTTCTACCAAAAAAGATGAATTTTCAATTCAAAAGGAAGAACAACCTAAAAAGATGAATTTTTATCTAAATGGACGAACTTTTAATCAAAATTAAACTTCAATCAAAATCAAATGAACCTTCAACATGGAAAGTTATTTTTTCCACAAAAAGATGAATTCTAAAAAAAAATATCATAGTTAATGGTTTAAGCAAAAAAAAAACGAATTTTCAAGCCAAAAAGAGGACTTTTTAAGAATGGAAAATTGTTGAATTTTTAAGCCAAAGATGCGAATTCTCTACAAACAGTCGAATTTTCAACCAAAGTCAAGAAAAAACGAAGAATTTTCAACCAAATAATAAATAGTTGAATCTTGAGTTGAAATAATTAATTTTCAACAATAAATAAAAACGAATTTTCAACCTAATCTTTAAATCTCCAATCAATAAAATGAAATTATAACAAATTAATTCAACTTTCATCCTAATAGTTGAATTTTCAATAAAAGAATATGAATTCTCAATGAAAAATTTAAAAGTTGAATTTTCAACTAAAAACGATCAATTTTCCACCAAAATTGAAATAGTTCCATTTTGAGTTAAGAAAATTCTTTACGAAAAAATAATAATTTTCAACAAAATAGTTAAATCTTCAACCAATAAAATTAAGCTTTACTAAATTAATATAACTCTCAGACAATTAATTGAATATTCGACCGAAAAAGATGATTTTTAACAAAATAGTTCAATTTTCTACCAAAGAGTTGAATTTTCAACAAAATAATGAAAATCTGAACAACAGTTTGAATTTGTTACAAAATAGTTGAATTTTCAACCTACAAAGATGAACTTGCAACTAAATGGTTGAATTTTGAAACAAATAATATTAAACTTTAGCAACAAACAGATACATTTTGAACCAAATACTTTAATCTTCAGGCAAAAAGTTGGTCATGTTACAAGAAATTTGAATTTTCTACCAAAAAAGATGAATTTTCAATCCAAAATAAAGAATATTATACAAAAAAGTCGAATTTTCAGGAAAACATTTGAATTTCCGTTCAAAAAGATTAATATTTAACAAAACAGTTATATTTTTAAACAAATAGTTGAATCTTCAATAAAAAATGTCGAATTTTGTAGAAGACAGTTGAATTTTCAACCAAGAACTTTTCTTATAGGCATTTCCTTATTTTCAATTCAAGATAATTTTTGGAATGATTAATACCTGTGCGATTCGGCAAAGGGAAAGAGCTTCCGACCAGCGATTTTGCAAAATATGTCTGTGCAAACTCGTGAAGAAAGTATAAAAAGAAGAAACGACTAAAGCTCCATCGCCTCGTCTCACGGTAACCATTCCATTTTGAACCCTCACTATGCTTGGCTGTTTTCCATACTCGCTGAAAGAAATATAAACAATTTTATTTCAAATAAGTTATGAAAATTATATTAATTTTGCCGATTACTGATCATTTTTATGGAAAAATGAGAAAAAAAATACCTCGGCCCGGATTTGAACCGGGAGCTCTGTCTATCGATAGACCATTTCTTTCGCTGGAAGTAGAAAGATTGAAAAGGATAGAAATTGGTGGATAGGAATAGATAGAACTATTCTATCTCTCTCAATAGGCCACTTTGTATCCCTAAAACGTTATCTTTTCCTATTACCAATCTCAATAATTTTCTGTCTCTTTCTCTGCCTTTCGTAACCGAAGACCCTTATCTTTTTTTTTACTTCATTCTATCTTTTTAATATAAGTTTGAATCTTTGTCTATCTCTTTTTCTATCTTCCGTGAATAGATGAAGGATAGAGTGAGATAGAGAAGAGGGTATTCAAAAGGATAGACGTGAATTTTGCTTGAAAAGTAGATAGAAAAAGATAGACGTTGATAGATGTATGATACGATGAGATAGGGAATAGGAGATTGAAAAAGATAGACCGGAATTCAGATTAACGGAGGTAGAAAAACATTGGCATGAATAGATAAAGGATAGGATGAGATAGAGAAGAGAAGATTGAAAAATATAGATGTAAATTCATATTGATAAAGAGATAGAAAAAGATAGAAATTGATAGATGTAGGATATGATGAGATACAGAAGAGGAGATTAAACAAGATAGATGGGAATTTAGATTGACAGAGATAGAAATAATTGACATAAATAGATAAAGTATAGGATGAGATAGAGAAGAGGTTATTGGAAAAGATAGACGTGAATTAAGATTTAAAAATAGATATAAAAAGAGAATAATTGATGGATTATGATACGATGAGATAGGAGGAGATTAAAAAGGATAGATGGGAATTTAGATTGACAGATATAGAAAAAGATTGGCATGGATAGAGAAAGGATAGGATGAGATAGAAGAGGGTATTGAAAAGGATAGACGTGAATTTAGCTTGAAAAATAGATAAAAAAAGATAACAGTTGATAGATGTATAATACGATGAGATAGGGAAGAGGGTATTGAAAATGATAAACAATAATTCAGATTGACAGAGAGATAACAAAATATTGACTTGTATAGATAAAAGATAGGATAAAAGAGAAAAGAGGGGATTGAAAAAGATAAACGGAAATATAGATTGACATACAGTGAAGATTGACGTGAATAGATGAAGGGTAGGGTGAGATAGAGAAGGGGGGATTGAAAAAGATAGACGTGAATTTAGATTAACAAAAGAGATAGAAAAAGATGGACGTTGATAGACGTAGGATAGGATAAGATAAAGAAGAGGAGATTGAAAAAGATAGAATGGAAATTAGATTAACAGAGATCAAGACCGTAGCCAGGGGAAGGGGGTGGGGGTCGCCCCCCTAAATTCTTGAAACGTGTGCATAATATACATATACTCTCCTGTATACCGAATTTAGATTAACAGAGATAGAAAAAGATTGAAATGAATAGATAAAGGATAGCATGAGATAGGGAAGAGGGGATTGAAAAAGATAGACGTGTATTTAAATTGACAAAGATATATAAAAAGATGGATGTAGTTAGATGAAAGATAGGATAAGATAGAGAAGAGAGAATTGAAAAAGATAGACAGAAAAATAGATTGACAGCAGATTATTAAAAGATTGACGTAGATAGATGAAGAATAGGGTGAGATAGAGAAGAGGGGATTGGAAATAATAGACGTGAAATTATATTGAAAAATAGATAGGAAAAGATAAACATTGATAGATGTATGATACGATGAGATAGGGAAGAGGACATTGAAAAAGATAGACCGGAATTCAGATTAACAGAGGTAGAAAAAGATTGGCATGAATAGATAAAGGATAGGATGAGATAGAGATAAACTAAGGATAGAATGAGATAGAGATAGATGAAGGATAGGATGAGATAAAGGAAAGGGTATTGAAAAATAAAAACGGGAATTCGGATTAAAAAAGAGATTTAAAATGATCGGCGTTGATAGACGTAGGATGGGATGAGATAAAGAAAAGGGTGTCGAGAAAGAAAAACGTGCATTAGGATTGAATAATAGATACAAAAAGATCAACGTTGATAGATGTATGATACGATGAGATGGTTAAGAGGATATTAAAAAAGATTAACGTGAATTTAGTTTGACAGAGAGATAAAAAAATATTGACGTGGATATATAAAATATAGGATAAGATAGAAAAGAGGGAATTGAAAAAGATAGATGAAAATATAGATTGACATGCAGATAGTAATGATTGACGTGAATAGATCGAGGATAGGGTTATATAGAGAAGAGGGGATTTAAAATGATAAACGTGAATTCAGATATAAAAAAAGATAGGAGAAGATAGACGTTGATAGACTAGGATAGGATGAGATAAAGACGAAAATATTGAAAAAGATAGAACGGAATTTAAATTAACAGAGATAGAAAAAGATTGACAACAGATTAGTAGAATATTGACGTAGATAGATGAAAGATAGGGTGAGATAGAGAAGAGGGGATTGAAAATAATAGACGTGAAATTATATTGAAAAATAGATAGAAAAGGATAAACGTTGCTAGATGTATGATACGATGAGATAGGAAAGAGGATATTGAAAAAGATAGACATGAGTTTGGATTGACAAAGAGATAGAAAAAGATTGAAGTACATAGACAAAGGATAGGATTAGACAGAGATAAACAAAGGATAGGATGAGATACATATAAACAAAGGATAGGATGATATAGAGATAAACCAAGGATAGGATGAGATAGCGATAAACAAAGGATAGGATGTGATAGAGATTAATAAAGGATAGGATGAGATAAAGAAGAGGGCATTAAAAAGATAGATATGAATCTAGATTAAGAAAGGTATAGAATAAGATAGACGTTGATAGACGTAGGATAGTATGAGATAAAGAAGAAGAGTATGAAAAAGTTAGATCGATATTTAGATTAACCGAGAAATAGAAAAATATGGATGTAGATAGATAAAGGATAGGATGAGATAGGGAAAAGGGTATTGAAGAAGATAGACGTGAACTTAGATTGAAAAATAGATACGAAAGGATAAATATTGCTAGATTTATGATACGATGAAATAGGAAAGAGAATATTGAAAAAGATAAACGTGAATTTAGATTGAGAAAGAGATAGAAAAAGATTGAAGTGCATAGACAAAGGATAGGATGAGATAGAGATGAACAAAGGATAGGATGAGATAGAGATAAACAAAGGATAGGATGAGATAGAGATAGGTGAAGGATAGGATGAGATAAAGAAAAGGGCATTGAAAAAGAAAAAGTGAATTATGATTGACAAAGGGATAGAATAAGATAGACGTTAATAGACGTAGGATAGTGTGAGATAAAAAGAGGAGATTGAGAAAGTGTGATCGAATTTTAGATTCATCGAGAGATAGAAAAATATTGACATGGATAGATAAAGGATAGGATGAGTTAGAGAAGAGGGTATTGAAAAAGATAGACGTGAACTTAGATTGAAAAGTAGATAGGAAAAGATAAACGTTGATAGATATATGATACGATAAGATACAGAAGAGAATATTGAAAAAAAGACGTGAATTTAGATTGACAAAGAGATAGAAAAAGATTGAATTGCATAGACAAAGGATAGTTCGAGATAGAGATAAACAAAGGATAGGATGAGATAGAGATAAACAAAGGATAGGATGAGATGGAGGTAAACAAAGGATAGGATGAGATAGAGACAGAAAAAGGATAGGATGAGATAGAGATAGATAAAGGATAGGGTGAGATAAAGAAGAGGGTATTGAAAAAGATAGACGTGATCTTAGATTGAAAAATGGATAGAAAAGGACAAACGTTACTAGATGTATGATACGATGAGATAGGAAAGAGGATATTGAAAAAGATATGCGTGAATTTAAATTTACAAAGATATAGAAAAAAATTGAAGTGAATAGACAAAGGATAGGACGACATAGAGACAGACAAAGGATAGTATGAGATAGAGATAGAGATAGATAAAGGATAAGGTGAGATAAAGAGGAGGGGATTAAAAAAGATAGACGTTAATTTAGATTAACACAGGGATAGAAAAATATAGACGTTGATAGACGTAGGATAGTATGAGATAAAGAAGAAGATATTGATAAAGTTAGATCGAAATTTAGATTAACTTAGAGATAGAAAAATATTGACGTGGATAGATAAAGGATAGGATGATATAGAGAAGAGAGAATTAAAAAAGATAGACGTGAACTTAGATTAAAAAATAAATAGGAAAAGATAGACGTTGGTAGATGTATGATACGATGAGACAGGGATTGAAAAGGTAGGATAGGAATAGGTAGAACTATTCTATCTCTCTCAATAGGCCACTTTGTATCCCTAAAACGTTATCTTTTCCTATTACCAATCTCAATAATTTTCTGTCTCTTTCTCTGCCTTTCGTAACCGAAGACCCTTATCTTTTTTTTTACTTCATTCTATCTTTTTAATATAAGTTTGAATCTTTGTCTATCTCTTTTTCTATCTTCCGTGAATAGATGAAGGATAGAGTGAGATAGAGAAGAGGGTATTCAAAAGGATAGACGTGAATTTTGCTTGAAAAGTAGATAGAAAAAGATAGACGTTGATAGATGTATGATACGATGAGATAGGGAATAGGAGATTGAAAAAGATAGACCGGAATTCAGATTAACGGAGGTAGAAAAACATTGGCATGAATAGATAAAGGATAGGATGAGATAGAGAAGAGAAGATTGAAAAATATAGATGTAAATTCATATTGATAAAGAGATAGAAAAAGATAGAAATTGATAGATGTAGGATATGATGAGATACAGAAGAGGAGATTAAACAAGATAGATGGGAATTTAGATTGACAGAGATAGAAATAATTGACATAAATAGATAAAGTATAGGATGAGATAGAGAAGAGGTTATTGGAAAAGATAGACGTGAATTAAGATTTAAAAATAGATATAAAAAGAGAATAATTGATGGATTATGATACGATGAGATAGGAGGAGATTAAAAAGGATAGATGGGAATTTAGATTGACAGATATAGAAAAAGATTGGCATGGATAGAGAAAGGATAGGATGAGATAGAAGAGGGTATTGAAAAGGATAGACGTGAATTTAGCTTGAAAAATAGATAAAAAAAGATAACAGTTGATAGATGTATAATACGATGAGATAGGGAAGAGGGTATTGAAAATGATAAACAATAATTCAGATTGACAGAGAGATAACAAAATATTGACTTGTATAGATAAAAGATAGGATAAAAGAGAAAAGAGGGGATTGAAAAAGATAAACGGAAATATAGATTGACATACAGTGAAGATTGACGTGAATAGATGAAGGGTAGGGTGAGATAGAGAAGGGGGGATTGAAAAAGATAGACGTGAATTTAGATTAACAAAAGAGATAGAAAAAGATGGACGTTGATAGACGTAGGATAGGATAAGATAAAGAAGAGGAGATTGAAAAAGATAGAATGGAAATTAGATTAACAGAGATCAAGACCGTAGCCAGGGGAAGGGGGTGGGGGTCGCCCCCCTAAATTCTTGAAACGTGTGCATAATATACATATACTCTCCTGTATACCGAATTTAGATTAACAGAGATAGAAAAAGATTGAAATGAATAGATAAAGGATAGCATGAGATAGGGAAGAGGGGATTGAAAAAGATAGACGTGTATTTAAATTGACAAAGATATATAAAAAGATGGATGTAGTTAGATGAAAGATAGGATAAGATAGAGAAGAGAGAATTGAAAAAGATAGACAGAAAAATAGATTGACAGCAGATTATTAAAAGATTGACGTAGATAGATGAAGAATAGGGTGAGATAGAGAAGAGGGGATTGGAAATAATAGACGTGAAATTATATTGAAAAATAGATAGGAAAAGATAAACATTGATAGATGTATGATACGATGAGATAGGGAAGAGGACATTGAAAAAGATAGACCGGAATTCAGATTAACAGAGGTAGAAAAAGATTGGCATGAATAGATAAAGGATAGGATGAGATAGAGATAAACTAAGGATAGAATGAGATAGAGATAGATGAAGGATAGGATGAGATAAAGGAAAGGGTATTGAAAAATAAAAACGGGAATTCGGATTAAAAAAGAGATTTAAAATGATCGGCGTTGATAGACGTAGGATGGGATGAGATAAAGAAAAGGGTGTCGAGAAAGAAAAACGTGCATTAGGATTGAATAATAGATACAAAAAGATCAACGTTGATAGATGTATGATACGATGAGATGGTTAAGAGGATATTAAAAAAGATTAACGTGAATTTAGTTTGACAGAGAGATAAAAAAATATTGACGTGGATATATAAAATATAGGATAAGATAGAAAAGAGGGAATTGAAAAAGATAGATGAAAATATAGATTGACATGCAGATAGTAATGATTGACGTGAATAGATCGAGGATAGGGTTATATAGAGAAGAGGGGATTTAAAATGATAAACGTGAATTCAGATATAAAAAAAGATAGGAGAAGATAGACGTTGATAGACTAGGATAGGATGAGATAAAGACGAAAATATTGAAAAAGATAGAACGGAATTTAAATTAACAGAGATAGAAAAAGATTGACAACAGATTAGTAGAATATTGACGTAGATAGATGAAAGATAGGGTGAGATAGAGAAGAGGGGATTGAAAATAATAGACGTGAAATTATATTGAAAAATAGATAGAAAAGGATAAACGTTGCTAGATGTATGATACGATGAGATAGGAAAGAGGATATTGAAAAAGATAGACATGAGTTTGGATTGACAAAGAGATAGAAAAAGATTGAAGTACATAGACAAAGGATAGGATTAGACAGAGATAAACAAAGGATAGGATGAGATACATATAAACAAAGGATAGGATGATATAGAGATAAACCAAGGATAGGATGAGATAGCGATAAACAAAGGATAGGATGTGATAGAGATTAATAAAGGATAGGATGAGATAAAGAAGAGGGCATTAAAAAGATAGATATGAATCTAGATTAAGAAAGGTATAGAATAAGATAGACGTTGATAGACGTAGGATAGTATGAGATAAAGAAGAAGAGTATGAAAAAGTTAGATCGATATTTAGATTAACCGAGAAATAGAAAAATATGGATGTAGATAGATAAAGGATAGGATGAGATAGGGAAAAGGGTATTGAAGAAGATAGACGTGAACTTAGATTGAAAAATAGATACGAAAGGATAAATATTGCTAGATTTATGATACGATGAAATAGGAAAGAGAATATTGAAAAAGATAAACGTGAATTTAGATTGAGAAAGAGATAGAAAAAGATTGAAGTGCATAGACAAAGGATAGGATGAGATAGAGATGAACAAAGGATAGGATGAGATAGAGATAAACAAAGGATAGGATGAGATAGAGATAGGTGAAGGATAGGATGAGATAAAGAAAAGGGCATTGAAAAAGAAAAAGTGAATTATGATTGACAAAGGGATAGAATAAGATAGACGTTAATAGACGTAGGATAGTGTGAGATAAAAAGAGGAGATTGAGAAAGTGTGATCGAATTTTAGATTCATCGAGAGATAGAAAAATATTGACATGGATAGATAAAGGATAGGATGAGTTAGAGAAGAGGGTATTGAAAAAGATAGACGTGAACTTAGATTGAAAAGTAGATAGGAAAAGATAAACGTTGATAGATATATGATACGATGAGATAGGAAAGAGGATATTACAAAAAAAATAAACGTGAATTTATATTGACAAAGAGACAGAAAAAGATTGAAGTATATAGACAAAGTATAGGATGAGATAGAGATAAACAAAGGATAGGATGAGATAGAGATAGATAAAGAATAGGATGAGATTTTCACCAAAGAGTAGAATTTTCAACAAAATAATTAGGATTAACCGAGAAATAGAAAGATATTGACGTGGATAGATAAAGGAAAGAGTGCGATAGAGAAGACGGTATTGAAAAAGATAGACATGAACTTAGGTTGAAAAATAGATAGAAAAAGGTAAACGTTGATAGATGTATGATATGATGAGATAGAGAAGAGAATATTGAAAAAATAGACGTGAATTAGATTGACAAAGAGATCGAAAAATATTGAATTGCATAGACAAAGGATAGGTTGAGATAGAGATAAACAAAGGATAGGATGAGATAGATAAAGGATAGGATGAGATAGAGATGGATAAAGAATAGGATGAGATTTCCACCAAAGAGTTGCATATTGAACAAAAAGTACATATACAAAGGGTAGGATGAGATAGAGATAAAGAAAGGATAGGATGAGATAGGAATAAACAAAGGATAGGATGAGATAGAGATAGGTAAAGGATAGGATGAGATAAAGAAGAGGATGTTGAAAAACATAGACATGAATATAGATTGACAAAGGGATAGAAAAAACTAGACGTTGATAGACGTAGGATAGTATGAGATAAAGAAGAGGGGATTAAGAAAGTTAGATTGAAATTTAGATTAACCGAGAGATTGAAAAATATTGACGTGGATAGATGAAGAATAGGATGAGATAGAGAAGAGGGTATTAAAAAAGATTGACGCGAACTTCGATTGAAAAATAGATAGGAAAAGAGAAACGCTGATAGATTTATGATACAATGAGATAGGGAAGAGGATATTGAAAAAGATTAACGTTAATTTATATTGACAAAGAGATAGAAAAAGATTGAAGTGCATAGACGAAGGATAGGATGAGATAGGGATAAACAAAGGATAGGATGAGAAAGAGATAAACAAAGGATAGGATGAGATAAAGAAAAGGGTGTTGAAAAAGAAAAACGTGAATTTAGATTGAAAAATAGGTAGAAAAAGATAAACATTTATGGATGTAGGATACGATGAGATAGAGAAGAGGAGATTAAAAAAGATAGATGGGAATTTAGATTGACAGAGAGATAGAAAAATGTTCAAGTGGATAGATAAATGATAGGATAAGATAGAAAAAAGGGGATTGAAAAAGGTAGGCGGAAATATAGATTGACAGACAGATAGTAAAAGATTGACGTGGATAGATAAAGGACAAGATGAGATAGAGAAGAGGGGATTTAAAATGATAGACGTTGATAGACGTAGGACAGGATGAGATAAAGAAGAGATTAAAAAAGAGAGACAGGAATTGAGATTGACAGAGATATAGAAAAAGATTGACGTGCATAGAAAAAGGATAGAATCAGATAGAAAAGATGTTACTGAAAAAGATAAACGTGAATTTAAATTGATAAAGATATAACATGGGATAAATTTACTCTATCTCTTTCCATCATAAGGATTCGAAATTATTCAAAAAGATAGGATCTCTCTCTTTTTACTTCCAGCAGGGAAGGTCTATCAAGGTATCAATAGTGTAATTGGTTAACGCACTGACCCATGAAAAGACAGCTCTCGGTTCAAACCCTGGCCGAGATATATTTTTTTACTATTTTCTTGATGATCATAAAAAATTATTGTAAAGTAATAATTTAAATTAGTAACTGGATTGGAATTGAATTTCATAATTAGCTTACCTGTTTTCTTTGTCAATCCTCGTTTTTCTTATAGCTTTTCGATCGCTGTAATGAACACAATTAGGGCAGAGCCAAACAGATAAAGTTGCGTCCAGCATCGCAGCCAAAACGTTTGCATCGGTTGCCCAGCAAACACTTTGAGCCATAACAGCTGCACAAAGAAAAACCATAAAAATTTTATTTTTCCAAAATTCGAAATGCAGATAAGGGACTGTCCATAAACCACGGTAATGAGTTAAGAATAATTAAAAATTATAAAATATCAAACTTCAAGCTCAAAATGGACTCAAAGCAGGGGAAATAAAGTGTTTTTCACGAAAATGAGAGAATAATAGAAGAATTAATTTTTTAAATAAAATTAAAGAGAGGAATTAAAAAAAAAAGACTTGAATTTTCAACATACAAAGATGAATTTTCAACTAAATGGTGAGAATTCAAACAAAAAAGATGAAACTTCAGCCACAAACAATTGCATTTTTAAACAAATGGTTGATTCTTCAAGACTAATTTTTTAGAAGATAGTTAAATATTCAACAAAAACCTTAATTTTTAATCAAGAAACATGACTTTTCTACCAAAAAATATGAATTTTCCACCAAAAAGATTATAATGTTTTACCAAAGCGATGAATTTTGAACAAAATTGTTGAATCTTCAAACCAAAAAGACGTGTTATCTACAACACAGTTGAATTTTCAACCCAAATATATTATTTTTTGACCAAAAGTTTAATTTTCTACTAAAATAGTTTAATTTTCAACAAAACGCATAAATTGCAAACAAAAAATATAAATTTGCAAAAAAAGTTCATTTTCAAGCAAGTAGTTGAATTTTCAAAACATCAAGAAATTTCAACAAAATAGTTGAGTTTCTAATCAAATAGTTGAATTCTCAAGCCAAAAACACGAATTTTTCAGAAGTCAGTTGAATTTTCAATAAAAAGTTAATTTTCAACCAAGAAAGATGTCATTTCTACTATAAAAGATGAATTTTCAAACAAATTGTTGAATTTTTTAATAAAAAGTATTAAAATTCGACCAAAACGGTTGCATTTTCCACAAAAGAGTTGAATTTTTGAGTAAAAAAAAATAATAATTCAGTTGAATGTTGAACAAGAAAACTTCATTTTCTAATAAGAGAGAGGACTTTCTACTTTACCACCGAGCAATTCACGCCTACCCCGAAAGGGAAACGGCTTAATGATATAATAATAATAATAATAATGAAAAAAGTTCGTATGAGTTAAAGAAAAGATGAAATCTTACCAAAATTTTTTTGCGGAGACATTGCTATGAATGGGAATAATTCCATGTTTAGTTAGAAAATAAAGAAAATTACATTATGATAAATAAAAAAGAAGTCATATAGAGAACTCCGAGAACGACAGAAAAACGTCACTTTTAGACGCCATGAATCAATGTGTGTTCAGAAAGTCATCAATAATTAGTGTAACTTATGTACTCTTGAAGACATTAAGAAATGATATTTTTTTAAAAGAAGAAGGATGAAAAAAAAGGTAAAATATTTAAATAATGAAAATAAGTTCGAATTTAGTAAAATGATGATTAAAAATGACCATAAAGTGCTGTAAAAGTTTGGAAGGTTGGAGTTTTCAAATCTAAGATTGACAGACTTTTTTCTTTTTTAATGAAATAAGATTCAATCGCTAAGCGTTTCTTAAGATTTTTCTCAACAGCTAAGATTTTTGGATGTTTAAAATCAAGATCATGTCCAGCGTCAATTCTGTGTCTACCTGTATGTCCAACATAACAACAATCACAATTTGAGCAATCAAATTTATACACTACATTTCTTGTTTGAAAAATTCCTAATTTGTCTTTAGGGGACGGAAAAAGATTCAAGTTTGATTTAATTGGTCTGAATATAACTTTAATGTTATTATGAGGTAAAATGGTGGCAAGTTTGTCAGTTATTCCAGAGATATATGCAACTACAGTGAAATTTTTGGAATTGTTGGGTTCTTTTTTCGCCAATTGATTGTAAATATTGTTGATTCTAATTTTGATCAGTCTATTAATCAGATTAATAGGATAACCATTTTTAATTAAATTTTTTTAAATTATTTAAATATTTTGTGGTCTAAATTTAATAGAAGGTAGTTTAATAGCTCTATTAATGAGTCCGAAAATCATCCCTTTCTTTTGTAACTGAGGATGATGTTATAGAAAATGTAGATATCCACCAGACCATGTGGACTTGTGATACCAATTAGTGAGAAGGGATTCATTATTGGTTCTGGTGACAGATACGTCTGAAAAATTAAGTGTGCAGTTTATATCTTTTTTAAAAGTGAATTTAAGATTTTAATCAAATGAATTGAAAATTTCTAAAACTTCATGTAGTTTTGATTCTGGAATAATCATGAAAATGTGATTAACGTATCTTTTATATAATGGTATTTCACAATTTAAGCTTGAAAGACAGTCAATTTCTAGAGTATTCTTGACAATGTCCGCGGTCACAGAAGAAAGTGGAGATCCCATGGCTACTCCTTCCATTTGTTTATAATTTTTATTGTTGAATTTGAAATATGTAGATCTCCAACAATCCCATTTGTTTTTGATAGTTTATAGAGCTAGATTAATTGGAATCGAAGGAAATAAGTTCACCACATCTAAAGAAACAAGAAAATGTTGTTTGGGCATTTTAAAGGATTTTATTTCATTGACGAATTGCCAGCTATCTTTAACATTATAGTTAGATTTATTTGTTAAAACTTTGAGAATGTTAGCGAAAAATTGAGCTAATTTGGAGGTTGGACTATTAATGGTATAGAAATAATTATTCTGAAAGGGTTACCGGTTTTGTGGATTTTTGGCAGTCCATATGATCTAGGAATAACAGTGGAATTTGCTTTTTATTCTTCAGCATCAATAGAGGAATTTAGTGAATTGTGATATCATCTGTTAATTATAATATTATTCGATTTTTCAGTAGTGGCTGTATATTCAAATTTAAATTCGTAAAATTTGAATTGATTTGATAAAAGTTTTGACATTTTTTCAATATATTCTGATTTTCTCGTTGCAACTGTTGTGTTGTCTTTACCTGACTTAAGGAAAATAATATGCGGATTGTCTTTAATAAATTGTATAGCCGGCCTAAAATCAAAATTTGTATGAAATTTTTTTTATTTGAAAAAGGAGAATTCAAAATTGAAGTGAAGGAAATTGTTATTTGTTGAAAAAGTTAGAAGCAAAACCTGGTCCCAGAGAAACAATTTGCATTACTTCCTTTAGTATTACATATTAAGTTAAATTTTTAAACCAGGAGTTGGGGGTTTCGCAATTCAATTTTTGTCGAATGTTTTTCTTTCGTTTCAGATTGTTGGATGTTTTCGTCAAGAGTATTTTATGTTTTATGATTAATTTGTTTTATTTTATGTTTTCAAAAACTAAAAAGTCACTAAAAATTCTAAAAGGTAAATGTATAATAATTGCGTCATGACTGATTATAATTATTTAGCAAGCTTTGACTGAAACATCAGTCATTTCTACTGAACAAACAGTCATTTTAACATACGAATGAGTCAACATTACTGGCTTAATCAGTCACTCGAAATGACTGATTTTCAGTTAATATAAGTGACTGATTTGTCTGATATAATGAAATAGAATTTTTTTCTAAATTAAAATTCTTCATTAAATTCCTACTTTTTAATAAATTATTTAACTAGCCATAGATGAATAATTGAAATATTGAATATTACGGATTAGATCAATCAAAATGACTGATTTAATTTGTTTACCTGGTTATATCATTTAAAATTACTGATTTCAGTTATTCAATATGACTGCTTACTTCAACTAAAGTTACAATTTAGATCATTTAAATTTTAAATTTGAAGTGCTTGAACTTCTGAACGTTCAAATTAAAGAAATTTTTTGCTGAAGGGTGTATAGACTAGAACCAGTGCTTAGAATTTTAATTGATTTATAAGCAATATAAGAAATTTAAAAAAAAACTAATGATGCATTTCTTTTAATTATAGTTTCAACAATATTTACAGATGAAATAGAATTGAGAAAAAATATTTTGTTTCTTTTAAGATTCAGAACGTAAGGTTAGAAAATAAAACTTCTTTGTTCAAAATTCACTTTTTTGGTTGAATTCAACTGTTTTTTTACATAAAATGAAAATTTGTTTGTTGTTGAAATATGAACTATTATATTTTTTATTGAGAATTCATCCTTTCCAGTTAAAAATTCAACTTTTGAATGTTTAACTCTAAAATTTTCAACTGTTGAATTTTCAAGAGTGGAATTTTCAACAGACGAACTTTGAAATAATTTCTCTTTTTGGCTTGAAAAATTAACAAACTGGTTGATTTTTTGTTAAGAAATCGGTTCCGGTTGAAAATTCGTGTTTTTGATTTGAAAATTCATTTATTTTAGTAAACATTGTATCTTTTTCATTCAAAATAGAACATTTTGATTAAAAATTAATCGGCTTCGTTAAAAATTTAACTATTTTCTTAAAAAGTCGTCTTTTTGGTAGAAAATGATCCTTTTTGGTTGAGAGTCCATCTTTTTCCTTTTCCAATTAAACAAATTTTTAAAAAATTCATTTTCTTGTTTGAAGATTCATCATTTCAGTTGAAAATACGTCTCTTTTGTTGAGTGTTGAAGTGCTTAGTTCAAAATGTTTATAATATAAATTTGATATTTCTTTTGGTAAAATATCAACTGTTTTTTATTTAAAATTGAAATCTCTTTTGGCTAAAATATCAGCTATTAAATTTTTCATTGAAAATTCATCTTTTTTTTATTGAAAATTGTAGTACTTGGTTGAAAGTTGAACTTATTTGTTTAAAATTCATTCTTCCGGTTAATAATTCATCATGTAAGTTGAAAATGTATCTGTCTATTTGAAAATTTTTAACTGTTGTTGAAAATTCAAATGTTTGGTAAAAAATTCTTGTAGTTTGTTGAAAATACGTTTTTTTGGTGGAAAATTATTCTACTTGTTCGAAAATTTATATTTTTTCATTGAAAATTGAACTACTTGATTAAAACTTAAACTCATTTGATAAAAATGAATGTTTTTTCAAAGTTATTATTTTAGTTGAAAATTCATCTGCATGATTACAAGTTTATTTATTTTGTGGAAAATTGATCTTTCTTGTTTTAAATTCAACTATTTGGTGGAGAATCCATGTATTTCGTTGAAAAATCGTCTTTTTCGTTACAAATTTATCTACTTAGCAAAAAATGCATTTTTTTCTTTGGAATATCAACTGCATGGTTGAAAGTTGAACTCCTTTGTTAAAAATTCATTCTTTTGATTAATGATTCATCAATTTAGTTGGAAATTCATTTGTTTACTTTAAAATCTAACTCTTTTGTTAAAAACTTCTTTTTTCGTTTGTAAATTAATCATTTTTAGTTGAAAATTCCTTTTTTTGGTTGCAAATTATTCTTTTTTAGTTGAAAATTCAACTTTTGGGTTAAAAATTCTTCTAATTTTTGAAAATACATGTTTTTGGTGTAAAATTATTCTTCTTGGTTGAAAAATCATCTTTTTAATTTAAAAATTCAACTACTTGGTTAAAAATTAAACTATTTTCTTCAAAATTAATTTTTTAATTAGAAGATTCATCATTTTAGTTAAGAATTCACCTCCATGGCTGAAAATTTAACCATTTTCTTGAAAATTCGTTGTTGTTTTTTTTTAGAAATAATTTTGGAATTTGAAAAAACTATCGCATTTTTGGTTGAAAACTGACATTTTTAGTTGGAAACTCAACAGATTGGATCATTATAAATAACTGATTTCATCAGTGACCCAAATTGATTGCTTTGTAAAGTCACTTTTAACTGATCAATTAAGGAATAAAATCACATATGCAAATATTTGCATATATGATATATATATTATGATATGCTTTATTTTGAAAGATTAAAAATTTGGTTCAAATTATAATGATTCTTGTTTTAAAATATCAATTTTTTGCGTAAAACGCTAGCATAACGTAACATTGTTAAAAGATGTGAATCTTCTTTGGAATTTATTTATTTTTAATAAAAATACCAGAGTTCTAAATAATAAAAACTTTAAATAAACAATTTAATGTAAGCAATTTAGTAAAAATCCATAGTATTGAAAAAAAATTGCTAAAAAAATGTCTTAAAATACACTGTTTGAAAGCTGAAATAATTGTTTTATTAGCGTATTACGTCTAAAAGTTCTATTTATGATAAAAAAAACATTAGAACGTCTTAGAAAAAATTTGACTTTTCAAGCCGAAGAGATAAATTTTCTACCAAATGTTTCAATTTTCAACAAACAAACAAATTAATTTGAGAGCCGGCAGTTACATTTAAAACCAAATAGTTAAACTTTCAAGCAAAAGTAACAAATATTTCCAACAAAGGAGTTGCATTTTCAACAAAATAGTTAACGTTTCGACAAAATAATTAAATTTTCAACAAAATAGAAGATTTTACAGCCAAATGATTAAATTTTCAAGAAAATAATTTAATTTTCAACATGATGAATCTTTAACCACAAAAAATAAATTTTTAACCAAAAAGTTCAATTTTCAACCAAGCAGTTGAATTTTCAAACTAAAGAGAATAATTCTGGACGAAAAATATAATAGCTTATATTTCAATAGAGAACAGATTGAAATTTTAAATGAAAAAATAGTTAAATTCAACACAAAAATATGATTTTTGCGAAAATCGATGATTCCGCAACCAAAAAAGATTCATTTTTAACCAATCAATTGCATTTTTAACCAAAGAGGATAAAATTTCTACCCAAGGAGTTGAACTTTCAAAAAAAATTCAATCAATTTTTATAAACAAACAATTCTCAACAAAATATTTAAATTTTGAACCAAAGATATGGATCATTATCTAATAGAATACATTTTTAACAAAATATTTCAACTTTCAATCAAATTGTTGCATTTTCAATCAAGAAGATTTTTTAAAAATAAAAAATTACGAATTTTCATCAAAATACATAAATTTGCAACCCGATTGTGGAATTTTCAACTAAAAATGATTAATTTTCAATCAAAAATGGAATATTTCAATTTTCAGTTTAAAAATTCATTTTTAACAGAATAGTTAAATCTTTGACTAATGAAATGAATTGTTAAAAAAGTAGTTCAATCTGTAACCAAGTAGTTGAATCTTCAACTAAAAACTATCAATTTTCAACCAAAAATAGAATAGTTAAATTTTCAGTTGAAAAAAATTATTCTTCAACCAAACATTTTTTTTTACCACAAGAGATGAATTCTGAATAAAAAAATATATAACAGTAGACTTTTCAATTAAAAAAAATCAACTTCGAACGACGGTCACCGGCTGTGCTCAGCCTTTTCGGTTTTCTGCAGTTTACTACTTCTCTGACCAAATTCTCCTTTAAATGCGACCACGCCTAATAAGAATCCGGCTGCAGAGAGTATAGGATTTAGGGACTCCAAAGGATTGAATACGTTATGTAAATGTCCAAAAAGGGATGTAAATGAGAGTAAAAATGAAAAATCCTGAAAAATGTTGAACTGATCATTATTCATGAATTTCTCAATGTTCCCTTTTAAACCTAATACTCCCCTCAATTAATTTAGCACCCCTTAATTGGCTCACGATGCTAGTGGGAGATCTCGGTAAAGCGATGATAATTTAGAATGATTTGGTGTCGTCGAGGTATCTTTGCTCGACGGTGGGCGTCCGTTTTGAGATTCAATTAATCTAAATCCGATAAATATCTCGTAGACAAACCTACGCACCCGTTTTCTCTTATCGGAAGAATCTCTCTCCGAACCCCTTTATATTAAGTGGATAACGACGATTGCAAGTGGAAATTGCTTCACCTGAATGATGACCTTGTTTCAGACGAACCCTCTACACCCTCGATTCAAAGCAGTCACTAAAATTGAATCAGGGCTTTGCCAATCAGATACAAATGTTCCAGTCAAGGAAGACGTTAACAAACCAATAAGAGGCTGTATTTTCTACAGTTTTTAAGTGTATTCTAAATTACACGGGTTTGTAATAAATTTAATCATTTCAGGTAATTATGATAATTTTGAGGAGAGGAAATCATGTTTACTATGGTGTAGTTTCTTTATGTCATTTAAAATAAGTCGTTTCTTATTCATTTTTTTTTTTAAATCACTCTGCTCAGATTTTAAGATTGGGGAAATAGGAGGATTTTTAGCGAAAATAGGGGAATAATAGAGGAATCAATTATTTTAAATAAAATTAATCTAGGTAGTATAGGTACCATATTGAATTTAATACGAAACGCTTTAAATTTGTAATTTTTCAAGCTGAAATGTATTGCATTTTGAAGAAAAAGATGAATTTTCAGTCGAATAGTTGAATTTTCGAAAAGGAAAAAATATTTTTTTAACAAATAGTTGAACTTCCAAGCAACAAAAATAAATTTTCAACAAACTAGTTCAATTTTTGACTAAATAGTTGAATTTTCAACCTACAAAGATAAATTTTAAACCAAATGGTCAAATTTTCAACAAAAACAAAAATTATTCATGAAAAATATAATAGTTGATCTTTCAATCAAAAAAGATTAAATCTTCAATCAAAAAATGTTTAGTTCAACTGAAAAAGACGAATTTTCAACAAAATAGTTGAACCTTCACTTAAAAAGTCGCAATTTTAAGAAAATCCTCTACTTTGAAACCCAGAAGGATGAATATTCAACAGAAAAATTAATTTTCAACCAAATAGATAAATTTTCAAGCCAAGAAGGTGAATTTTCAGAAGACAGTTGGATTATTAATCCCAAAGGATGAATTTTCTACCTAGAAAAGATAAATAAAAAAACAACAGTTGAATTTTTGACCAAAATAGATGATTTTTTGAGAAAATATTAAGATAAGATGAGGTAAATTTTTAATAAAACAGTTTAGTTTTCAAGCTAAAAAGTTCAATGTTTTATAAAACAGTTTACTTTTCAACCCGAAAACATGAAGTTTCAATGAAATAGATCAAAGACGACTTTTCAACCAAATGATTGAATTTTCCACCAAAAGTAAAAAAAAAAATTAGAAGTCAGTTGAACTTTCGACTACAAAAGTGAAATTTTCCACAAAAAAGTTCCTTTTCAACCAAAAATATGACTTTTCTACTAAAAAAGATGAATTTTTAAACCAAAAGGGATAAATTCTCAACGAAAAATATAATACTTGACCTTTCAACCAAAATTCATTTTCAATTAAAATAAAACAATCAGTTTAATTCAACAAAGAATGGTGAATTCTCAACAAGAAATATAATAGTTGATATTTCAACCAAAAAAGATGTTAATTTTAAGTAAAAAAACCGTTGACTTTGAAACACAAAAAAATGAATTTTCAGCAAAGAGGTTAACTTTCAACGAAATATTTGAACTTTCAAGCAAAAGAGACGAATTTTCCATAAAAAATGTGAATTTTTACCAAAGTAGTTAGATTGATTTTAAAAAAATTGTTCGAATTCTCAAACGAACAAATAACTGTAACCAAAAACAGTTGTATTTTGAAACAATTACTTAAATTTTCAAGTCAAAAAGACGAATTTTTAGGAGACAGTTGAAATTATTAATCCGAAAGGATGAATTTTCTTCGAAAAAGTTAATTTTCAACCAAGAATGATGAATTTTCAACCAAATAGTTGAACTTTCAAGCAAAAGGGATGAATTTTTCACACACAAATTTGAATTTTTAAGTATTAACCAAATAGTTGAATTTTGAACCAAACGAGATGAATTCTGAACCAAAAATATAATAATAGACTTTTTAACTAAAAAGGAGGACTAACAGACCATTTAGACGATATTTCAAGCCAAAAAGACGAATTTTCAGAATACATTTGAATTTCCAACAGAAAAATTCATTTTCAACCAAGAAAGATGACTTTTCTACAAGAAAAGATGAATTTTTAATCCAAAATGACGAACGTTTAAGAAAACTTTTTACTCTTTGACCCAAAAAATGTCTTTTTAACAAAATCTGAAATTTGTATACTAAATATTATATTTTAAACAAAATAGTTTACTTCATTGCCAAATCGTTTAATTTGTGATTTAAAAAAGGGAATTGTTAACCAAATGGTCGAATTTGAAAACAGAAAAGATTAAATATATTACCTTTTAACAAAATTGTTGAATTAAAAAAAGTGGTTATTAAATCCTGAACAAAAAATATAGAAGAAGACCTTTTAAACCAAATGAATTAGCTTTCAACTAAAAATTTTCAGATTTTCTTATTGATTATTATTGATTCAGTTCGCCATTAAGCGAAAAAAACGAGAAAATGGGCAAGTTTCTTGAAAACAGGGCGAAAAGAGGAATTTAAAAAAAAGGGGTAAAGAGGGAAATAGAGGAAAGAGTATGAAGTCTGTTGATATTAAATTAGAAGATGTTCGATTTTGTTCTTATACTGATCCATTTTGTTTCCATATTGTATCATCTTCCAACCGTGTTGTATGATGAGGTAATGTTTTTCGATATTGACAAGGTAAGAATTTAATTGAAAGATGTTGGTATACTGTTCCATTTTTTCCATTGTTGTATCTTCTTCCAACCGTGTAGTATGATTAGCCGATGTTAATTGATGTTGAGCAGGTAAGAATTTACTTAGGACATGTTGGATTTTGTTAGTATACTAGTCCATTTGGTTTCTTTGTTGTGTCTTCTTCCAACCGTGTTGTATGATTATCTGATGTTAATTGATGTTGACCATGTAAGAATTTAATTGAAAGATGTTGGTATACTGTTGCATTTTTTCCATTGTATCTTTCTTCAACCGTGTAGTATGATTACGTGATATTAATTTATGTTGACCAGGTAAGAATTTTCTTACAACATGTTGGATTTTGTTAATATGCTGTTCCATTTTGTTCCTTTCTTGTATCTTCTTCCAACCATGTCGTATGATTAGCTGATGGTAATTGATGTTGACCAGGTAAGAATTCAATTATAAGACGTTGGATTTTGTTGGTATACTGGTCCATATTGTTCCCATGTTGTATATTCTTCCATCCATGTTGTATGATCAGCTGATGTCGATTGATATTGACGAAGTAAGAATTTAATTAAAAGATATTCGTATACTGTTACATTTTGTTATATTGTTGTACCTTCTTCCAACCGTGTCGTATGATTAGCTGATAATAATTTATGTTGACAAGGTAAGAATTTCCTTAAAACATGTTGGATTTTTTTAGCATACTGGTATATTTTGTTCCTTTGTTGTATCTTCTTCCAACCATATTGTTGTATGATTAGCTGATGTTAATTGATGTTGACCAGATAAGAATTTAATTATGGAAGATTTTGGATTTTGTTGGTATACTCGTTTATACCAAATGAATGAAACTAGATCGATTCCAGACTTAAAAATGGACCAGTATACCAATAAAATCCAACAAATTTTAATTAAATTCTTACCTGGTCAACATCAAATAAAATCAGCTAATGTTAATATTAAAGTTATAAATTTAGAATCTGGTTTTAATTTTGTAAAAATAGAATTTTATTTGGAAAATGAAAATTACTTTTCGGTAAAGAGGTGTTGTAATCAATTTGTTTCGACTTTTGTATTTTGTTTTGAAATGAAGATGAGATGGTTATCTTATCCTAAATGTGATTGTAGAGGGTAATGATGATTTTGTTGATTTTTCTTTTTTATTAAATCCTTGAGTCATTTGTTACGTCTTTGTCTCGCTTACTTTTCACCCTTTCTCTTGACACCCTCATCGCAGTTCTCGCTCGTTTCAAGCGATGAGATATGACGGCCACATTATCACCTGATTATGTTATCACTTTGCATCACTCGCTCCGTTACCGCTCGGTTCAGAGTCATCGTTTATTACGACGGCGAAGATTTGTCGTCGTCGCAGGCAGATTAGAATGTTGGAATTGCGGAAGGAAGGACTAGGCAGTGAAACTTATAAAATTATCAGAGAATACTGTTTTTTACTTGCCATTGAACTGCCCATAATTGGGAAATATTTCTTCTTCGATTCCAATGAAATCTCTCAAGATCTCTTAAGTTCCATGCACATTCACGGACATTCTTAAATTGGTAGTTTAAATTACTTAAGGTGGGTGGTTTTAACCACAATCTAGAACCAGTTAAGGCTTGAACTGATTCCAGATTCTTGGAATAGTTTTGATTAATCTATCCTATCAATTTAGGGAATTCAGGGGTGTCCAAATTTACCTCATATGTTCGGAATTACCCTGCTTAGAGGTAGTTGCAAAATTTTAAACAATAAAATAAGGAATACTTAGGAGCTACTTATATAGGCTACTTATATGGCACAAAGCATCTAACGCTCTGGCACAGGCTTTATCTTCCATATCGAGGTCTAAGATGTTTATACATCAGAATATAATTGTAGTAGAATAAAAAAAAATCAATTACAGTATTAGAAGCCTTAGTAATAAGGAGGACTTAAAAGCTGATTTTAATTTGTGGAATGATTTCCAATGTGACATATTTAGTATGTATTCGGATACAGACATAAATTACGCGAAATGAGCATACGCCAAACCATAATTGTACCTACAATAATAATTAAAAATATATAGTTAAAATATTTTAGACCTTAACATGAGCAGTAGTTAAGAGCCACTGATATTGAGCTGAGCTATTTAAGCTACTTATATGACTCAAATCATTTAACGCTCTGGCACAGGCTTTCCTCTTCATGTCGCGGATTAAGATGTTTGCAGATCAAAATATAATTGTAGTAAAATAAAAAAATTGTAGTGAAAGTATTTGGAACCTTAATGTGTATAAGGAGTACTTAAGAGCTAGTTAAGAGCTGATTGTGATTTCCGGAAGGATTTCCAATATGACAGGATTGTGGCTGGATTGTAACACATGCAATATGTATTCGGGGACAGACAGAAATTACACGAAATGAACATAGACAGTAACTAGATACGACACACGGCAGGCAGCCACCGCGGCGGGACCATCACTTCGCCCGCAGCTCATCGCCAAGCGATCACATCTCATCGCATCGCACCATCGCAGACTATTACAAACCAACCTTCCTTCCTCCCTTCGCACCTCTCACCTTGTCCCGTCCGTCCCTTGTCTACCTCAACCCCATTGCGATTCCACAGTCCTACGTATCACTGCGCTCTATCAGCATATCCGAGCGCTTAGCACCTACTTCCCAAGAGTGTGATATGCCCGTTACTCATTTGAATTGCACATTTCCCTAGCCTCTGCTCTGTGCCGCCAACCAGCGAGATTCGTTTCTGGAACGAACCAGGGGCCACGAATATTGCTCAGTGCCACTCGTCAATCAAGGAGAATCAAAAACATATTTTGTCTGAAAAATATAGGGTAATTATGGATCAAAATTCGTGAATTTTCCAGATCGCGGCTTCGCCAAAAATAAAAAATTAATGTACTCAATTTTCATCGTACTATGCACACTGTTAGAAAAATCTGTACTAGATTTAGTATACATGTAATGGAAGCAAGAATGCACAACATGAAATTAAATTTTTTATTCGGATATATCATTCTAGAGTGAAAATAAAGGGTCACATTTTCCACAGTTTGACCACAAAAACATTTTGTTATTTGTTACAATCATTCGGAGATTACCTGGATGATTGCTAGAAAGTTTACCACTTCAAGTCTATTTCTATTTATTTAAATAAGTATTTATTTGTTATTTATATTTATTTAAGTCGATTTCCACTTCCAAACGTCTTGGCACGCACTAGTCCAAACAACAAATTTATAAAGAAAATTGGCTAAATAATATTAACAACATTTTTTTGAAAATTTCAGATTCACAAATATCTCTTACATTGAGCTGAAAGAGATGAAAATTAACAGAAGAGTTTTATATTTTAGAGTTGAGAATTTTAAAAATAACTTCAAAACCTGTTCCGAAAATTTTTTCTGGCCATGCTGCATTGCTATTTGAAGATAAAACACAAAAATAATTATTTTAACTATTCATAATACGAGCTAAATTGTTAATTTTATACTTTAAAAGATTTTCCTATCGTTTGACATCGATTTATTAACATGGATTTGAATACCAGTTAATAATTATCACTATTTTTGGGAAATATGTTTTATAAAATGTCCATATTAATTTACCATACTGCAAAATGAGATAATTTTTTGTAACGCTGAAGTCAAAATCAAATAAATTATTAAAATAGTGATTTCTCCCAAATTTGAAAATATTTTCATATGTTCTACATATACTTTCTGAAGATTTTATTCTGTTTTTTTTTGTCATATTCGCATGGCCTGTCACGCGACGTTTAGCAAAGTGTAAAAATCGTATCGATTGCAAATACATTCCTTCATTTCTGAGTTTTATATTTTCATACTTTCTTGGGTTACCCTAACTTTTTCAAAAATATTTAAGGTGGTTTGCAAATTTTTGTTCGAAAAACTTATTGTCTTAAATGGTCAATTCTTGGTTAAAATTAAAGAAATGACAGAATGGCGGATATATATCACATTCTTCAAAGTGGATTTTGTCAAAAACTACATATTTCGTAAGTTTCATTTCTGGTAAACCATTGCTTCACATTCACAAAAAAATAGTTTCAAGAAATCGAATCTTTGCATTTTTCTTGGAAAGAACAAAAGTTAAAAAAAGGTCCACATAAAAGTTTACACATCTAAAAAAGTTTGAACAAAATACCCACGGATATTTTGTGAAATTCTTCATCGTTTGCAAGAAAAAGTTAAAAATAATATTTAAAGAAAAGAAAATTTTGCCGTCCTCAAAAATGGTTCAACTCGCATAAAATTGATAGAATGCCTTTTTCACATTAGCAGAAACTTTTTGAAAATAATGTCAAATATAAAAAACGGGTTGTCCTGAAAACCTTCTTTTCGTATTTTCAAAATTCGATGCCCCGACTTTTTTATTTTATCTCATATTTGTTTACAGTTTCTGCTTATATAAGAAAGGAAACCCATCAGTTTTATGGCTTTATTTTCTCGTAAACGATGCAAGATATCACGAAAGAGAAATAGGTAATATTTTGTATAGCTTTTATAGATGTGTAAACTTTTATCTGAACATTTTTTGTACCTTTTGTTGTTTTCGAGAAACATGGATAAATTGGATTTTTCAAATATAATTATTTTCTGTGTGAAGCAGTGGCTTACTAAATATGAAACTCAGAAGATTTAAAGTAATATTTACCATATATTTATATGAAAAATTTAAAAAATGAGGTTTTCAAGGAAACTCGCTTTCAAGGATTGAAAAGAAACAGCTGCCGTTTTATCATTTTTCTAAATTTTGTAATTTATTTATAATAATTTGGAAGAGCAAAGATTCCAGTGTTGAAAAAAATCGGAATACCCAAGCTCTTTCAGAAAATGCTACTTTTTGAAAAAATGTCACAAGCATTTGAGAATTCGGATGTAATTTTCGAATGATTGTAACAAACAATCAATTTTTATTAAACTATGAAATACGTTCACCTTCACTTTTGCCATAGAATAATATATTCTACAGTAAAAAAAAGTTCAAACATTCTAAACGAAAAACAGTCAGAATAAATTAAGTATAGCACTTCAATTTTGAATTCTAAGTAAATAAAATCAAAAACTTGGACAAAAAAATTATAGCACTTAAATAATCATTATGACAAAGTAAAAACCTTTAATCTCTAAGCGTTTCAAATTGAAATTGTTGAAATTGAACCATTTTACATAAAAAAATTTTATATTTTTATATTAAAAATGAGATAATTTCGAATTAGAAGGTTCACTATTTTATAATTTTCAATTGGAAGCTATAAAACTGGTCAACCCTAATTTTTTGTATTTGCCCTTCTGATTTTATCTTACCACGTGGATGGTTGGTTGTCCAAAAATTGATCAGTTTAGACTGGTACATAAAACTGATAGCTCAAGCAACGTGTTTATGATGGATATGAATTTTACACGTTGCTAAAGGTCGCGTGAGAGGAAATACGACACTGATAAAACAATAAAATTTCAAAAAGCTTTTAAAAATATGTGGAGAACAGATAAAAATATTTAAAAATATGGAAAAATTACTATTTTTACGAATTATTTTAATTTCAGCATTTGAAAACATGCACTTACTTTATGGTATGGTATAAATGAATTTAGAGCGTCACCGGATATTTAAAAAAAATATTACGCAATAATAGTTGTCATCAATCTTTATTATTATAAAATTACCAATTTTATTCCACATTGCAAATACTTCGAATAATTATTTTTAAGTTTTATCCTAAAATAGCAATGCAGAACAAAACAAAAAACTTGTGCGACAGACTTTCAAATGATTGGTAAAATCCTCAATTCTAAAATATTGAACACTAATCACAGTTTTTATCCTTTTGAACCTGATGTCAGTAATATCTGTAAATATTGAATATTTGAAAGATCATTTTGATTTTTTTCAGCGATTTTCCATTTGAAGTTTGTAGTTTGGGAGAGGAGCGTGACAAGATATTTTGCGTAATATTTTATTCAGGGTATGCAAATGAAGCCGTATAAAATTTTTGGCAATCACCCATATATGCAAACTATTTGGATATTTTGTTTAAAAGATGTCTATTTTATCTTCAAATTTTATAATTCAGAAGAAGCACAAGTCATTTTTTGATAAATTTTGTGAAACGTAAAAAGTGAAAAAAGTACAATTTGATGTTAAGTAACTACTAGCGCACTCAGACAAAAATGTTTCTTGAACCAAAATAACTGGTTTCTTGAATATACCTAAACATTTAGTTAAATTGAACAAATTTTGGTTGACCCAACAGAATATTTGATAGACTGAACCATATTTTTTGTTGAATCAACCAAATACTCCATCTACCAAAAGATTAAGCTTTCGATATAATAACCAGTGTTGGGTAATAAGTTGTTACAAGTAACTAAATTGCTGGAAAGTTACGTTATTTGTAGTTTCTAGAATAACTTAGTTACGATTGTTGCAATGACTTGGACCTCTAATTTAAGTTACTTTGAAGTACTTTGTGTTTTTTGAATATCTTCTATCAAGAACGGTTTATGGGTAAGTTATGGGTAGAAAATTTACGTTTTTTGGTCTAGGATTCAGCTATTTATTGAAAATTCATTTTTTTTTTTTGGTTAAATTCTACTGTAATTGATTGAAAATTAAAATCTATGGAGTTGAAAAATTTTAACTATTATATTTTTCGTTGAGAATTCATCTATTTTTGTTGAAAATGTAACAACTTGATTGAAAATTCATGTATTTTTGTAGAAAGTTCAACTATTTTGGTAGAAAGTTCAGCTATTTAGTTAAAAAGTCATATTTTTGGTTTGAAAATGAAACTGCTTTACAGACAATTTATATTTTTGGCTTGCAAATTCAACGATTTATTGGATATTTTTTTCTTTCTTGGTTCAAAATTCGTTTTTTTTACTTTTGAAATTTCCCTTTCTTGGTAAAAAAAAGTATCTTTTTGTTATCGTTGTTGAAAATTTAACTCTAATGGTAGAAAACTAATCTGATTTGGTTGAGGATTCAGCTCTTTTGTTGAAAATTCGTCTTTTTTAGTTGAATACATCTGTGTTTGCTTTTAAATTAAAATATTTGTTGGTAGAAATGAATTATACTTTTCGTTGAGGATTTATCTATTTTGGTTAATAATTCATGTTTATATTTCTTAAAAATTCTATTATTTTGGTAGAAACTTCAACTTTCTATAAAGGGTTCAGCTATTTTTTTTTAAATTTTTGATGAAAATTAATATTTTCGGTATGAAACATCAACAATTTCGTTGAAAATTCATATGTTTTGTTAAAAATTTACCTAAGTAATTTTTTGTTAAAAACTCATCTTTTTAGCATGAAAATTAAACTTTTATGTAAAAAAGTCGTCATTTTGGTTTGAAAATTAAAAAATGTATAGCAATTTTTTTTCTTGGTTCAAAATTCGGATATTTCATTTGAAAATGTATCTCTTTTGATGATGAATTTTTTTTTTAATTCAACTATTTTCGTAGAAGATTATCTGATTTGGTTGAGGATTTAGATACTTTGTTGAACATTATTCGTCTTTTTAGGTTGAATACATCTGTGATTGATTTTAAATTAAAATATTTTTTGGTAGAAATAAATTATACTTTTCGTTGAGAATTTATCTATTTCGGTTGAAATTCATGTACACATTTGTTAAAAATTCAATTATTTTGGTGAAAAGTTCAACTTTCTATGGATGGTTCAGCTATTTTGTTAACAGTTCGTCTTTTCTTGTTGAAAATTTAACTACTATGTTGAAAGTTTAACTACTTTGTTTCAAATTCAATTGATTGATTGAAGGTTCATAATTTTATTTTAAAATTCATTTCTTTGGTTAAAAATTTAACTTTTTTACTTCAAATTCATTTATTTTTAAGAAAACTCAAATATTATGAGAGCAAATTCAACTATTTGGTTGAAAATTAACTTTTTTGTTGACAATTAATATTTTCTGTATGGAAAATCAACCATTCGGTTTAAAATTCATATATTTTGGTGAAATCTTAGCTATTCTGGTAAAAAGTCCAACTATTTGGTTAAGCAGTATTTTTTGTAATTTATCCGTTTGGCTTGAAAATTCAACTGTTTTGTAAAAAATTCGTTTTTTTGGTTTAAAAATTAAAAAATGTATAGCATTTTTTTTTCATGGTTCGAAATTCGGCTATTTCGTTTCGAAATTTATCTCTTTTGGTGATAAAATCTCTTTTTTTGAAATTCAACTATTTTGGTAGGAAATTAATCTGATTTGGTTGAAGATTCAGCTATTTTGTTAAAAATTTGTCCTATTTAGTTGAATAAATCTGTGTTTGATTTCAAATTAAAATCTTGTTTGGTAGCGATAACTAATATTTTTCCTTGAGAATTCATCTATTTTCGGTGAAAATTCATGTATTTGTAATAATTCGACTATTATAGTAGAAGGTTCAACCTACTTTGGAGGGTTCAGTTATTTTGTTAAACATTTGTCTTTCCTATTCGTATTCACGTTTTCTTAGGTAGGAAATTCAAACATTTTGGCAGAGAATGAAACAGTTTGTCGAAAATCAACTTCTTTGTTGATCATTTAACTCTTTTATCAGTGATGCATATTGATCATTTTTGGACGAAATCGAGATTTGCTGGAAACATAATTAGATGAAACTGAAATATAATGGAGATCAGGAATTTGTAATTAAGAAAGTCGATTCAGACGAGACGATCATCTTGATTGAGTGATCGTTCGTCTCGATGTGTTGAGTATGGTGTTCCAGGTTTCAATTAAATCTGACGAGATTTTAGAAAATTTTTTAAGTGATCGATATGCATCACTATCTTCTCTTGAAAAGTTGTCTGTTTTGCTTAAAAATTTAACTACTTCGTTGAAAGTTAAAAAACTTTGTTTAAAAAATACTCTTCCACTCCTAGGTACACAATATATTATTTTATGCATTATCATCTTAGTAACTAGTTACATTTTTTTGCTAAGTGACGTAACTGTAACTAGTTACTCAAAAAAAATTTACTTACCGAGCACTAATAATAACCATATTCTATTCTTAAAAGAAAAAAATCTTTTTTATTAAAAAGAATTGTTTTCTAAGTGCGGTTGAAATATCGCCTTGGCATTATCAAATTTGGATTTCGCGAAATTTCTTCGTATGTTTATAATTTGAGATAATATTTTGTATTTGATGAAAGATTATTGATCAAATATAGTCTGCAAATGTTTTTATGAAATGCTGTTTGTAAAGCTGAAATTCAGAACCAGATTCTACAAAAACATATCAGCGATACTGGCTTAACAGTAATTCAGCTTGTAAACAAAGTTATTACGTCCATTTTAGTGAAAATTTATCTAAACGAGAATGTTCACAGTTTTAAAAGCTTCGTACTGTAGAGTAGATAGAATCTGTGGAGGGCATAAATATTCGAAAGGGTTGCTTCGCGCGACGTATCGTATTTCGGTTGCATGGGCAATCGTCCCTTCGAACATAAATCCCGCTTCTAATAAAACAAAAAACGAAAAAATAAAAATCTGGACTGGAACTTTTCCAATTAAAGTACTTACTATCTCCGATGATCACGAGGATGCGTCCGTGTGCCGGGTCTCATTAACGTTTCCTGAAATTAAAAAAAGGAAATAGAACAAGGCAGAAAGGTTTTAAATAGCTTGAAAGTGCAGACGGAGACAATCACTTTACTCCACAAATTTTTGTAATTACTTTGATCACTTTAGCATTTGATTAATGAAAGATGCTTGAACATGCAATCAAGGTTTGATTTTTAATTTCAAATTTTGCTTTCTTGTGTAGTATTTTTGCAAATATTCATTTAATTGTTTATTTATACTCGGTAAATTTCTTATTTTTGATAACATTGACTGAGAGCATAAGAGATATATAAATTATTTCACCCAAAAAAGATATTGAACTGGCATTAAGTACGTAAAATATTACATTTCGTTGTTCTTCACTCACAAGTTGCTAGGTTTAAGAAGGATTTTCGAAATTGAGGTTAATCAAATAAAAATTCTGACTCTCATTTTCAAAAAGTGTGTCTCAAAAAATATGATTCTTTGATATATATTCTTAGTTTATAATACTTGAACACTAGAAAATTTCAAGCTTAATAGTTTCTTCCTATTTTCTTTCTTGAACGTGTGATGATATTGATAATGATAATGAGTTTTTAATGTTTTTTTCAACCAATAACAATATAATTATATGACAAATAAGTCTAGGTATCCCATCTCTGTATCAATCAACCATAAATATTAGAAGATTTACCTTCAAACTGATATAAAACATGTTAAAGTTTTGACACTTTTAGAGTTGTTGTTTGTCATTCAACGTCGTACAAGCGCACGTCAATTGCAAATCTATAAAAGTGAATACATTTGAGTTTTTAATTTTCAAAATTGTATTATTTTTTAATACATGAATTAGATATTGAAGATTCCTTAACTCGAAACATTCCAAATTGAAGAATTTTGAATTATAAGTCTTCAAAATTGGCCTACATTTCTGAAAATCCATTTAAATTACATAATTTCAAACTATAGCCGTTTCTAATTATTAAATCTTCAATTCTAGATATTGAAAATTGAAGCATTTCACATTCCAAATGGTTCACATCGAAGAATTTTTATTTGTGAATGTTTCAAATTGAACTATGCCAAGAAATGATTCAAAACTGCTGCATTTTCTATTATACGAATTAAATATTGAGGAGTCTCTAATTTAAAATATTCTGAGTTGAAGAATTTGTCATTGCAAGTATTTAAAATTGAACAACATATTCTAAAAAAAACGTTCAGCATTATTCTAAATTGAAGAATTTTTCATAATTCATCAAAATTGAACTACCATATTATGAAAAACGTTCAAAATTACATTATTTTTAACAATAAGCATTCCGAGTTATTGAATATTTAATTGTCAATATTAAAAATCAAAGAATTTTGAATTGGAAATCCTAAAAATTGAAGAAATTTTCATTGGAAATGTTAAAAATGGAACTATTACAAAATTTACAAATAGTCCAAATTGAAAAAATTGCATTGTTTATATTAAGTTTTACAATTAGAAATTTTCTAATTTCAATGATTTACATTCAAAATTTCTTTAATTTCGAAGATTTATAATCAAAAAGTCTGGCCTTTCGACCAAATTTAAGAATTTCTATTACAACATATTTGAAATTTGAAAATTTTTAATTTTAAACCTTCACAATTGAATATTTTTACATCTTACGTGTTTGAAATTGGACTATTCCAAAAAAGCACTCAAAATTTCATAATTTTAAACTATAAACATTCTGAATTAATAAATCTTCAATTGTGAATATTAAAAATGGAAGAATTTTAAATTTGAATTGTAAAAAATGAAGATGGTAGGACTGTGAATTGTAAATCGTTAAAATTGTAGAAATTTAAATTTTTTAAATAAAAATCATTTATTTTTCGAACTTAATAATTACACATTTTTAAATTTTAATGAATAATAATTAAAATTTCTTCAATTTGGAGGATTTAGAATTAAAAACTCTTAACAAAATTAAAGAATTGTCCTTTATACATCTTCAAAATTCAATAATATTTAATGTTATATCTAAAAAATATCTAGATATTTTTAGATTCATTAACATGTGGAATCAGCCATTCTGTATCCATTCTCATAAAATTTAAACCAGATTTTCATTTCACCTTATCGTATGAGCCAACTTAAATTCAGAAATATTGTTATCAAATTCGGTTACAGCCACCCCAAAAACTTTAGAATAACCATTGTTATAAAAATCAGATCACTAAAGCAAATTCTGAAAAATGATTGATGATTTTTGAAAAATGCTTTTGAAAAACAGGAAAGAAATATTTTTAGGCTCAAACAATTTCCAGATTACTTACTCTCGTACCAATGAATATTTTTGATTAAAAAAAACTCATAATTCAATATCTAACTTTTACAAACAAAATTGTTCCTATCAAAAGTGACCTTAACATTTAGAATCGCTAAAAATATATTCATGCAATTAGTCAGAGGAAAAGTTAAATGTAAATACTTTGTGTTCCAATGAAACAATGCGATGAGTCCAAGGATTCCATTAACACCTATTGACTAATCACATGCAAGTTTGATAGATTCGTGCTGTTGAAATTGTGGATAGCTGTTAAACTCTCCTGGATTGAATCGGAAGTTGAGCAAAGAGAATCACATGAAAATTGATTAGAATCGATAGTGCCATGGCAATTTTTTTGCCGTTGAAAATTGCTTTTAAACAAACGCGATGCTTGAAAATTTTCCAAATAATAGAGGATCATGGTGTAATTCTAGGAAAACGATTTGGCTATTTTTAATATAAATTAGCTCATGGGGGATTGAAAGTGTACACCTAAATTTTTTGCCTACTTTTAATGTAGAAGTAAAATATGATAACCATGATGTCAATTTCAAATTGTTCAGTTTAATCAAAACATTATTTTAAAAAATCTTAAATAGTTGAAATTTATGCTATAGGTGCAAGAATTGCAGCAATTATAGTTTTAGGTAGCAAATGAAGATTTAAAATTCGAAATGATGAACAAAATTCCTACTTAATACAGGAATTGAAAGAAAATCAATAAATTAAACGTTTAATATAATTATTTACAAAATATAAGTTTTCAATTACTAATTTTATTTTATTGTACAATTTCGAAGAATTAAGATTGATTTTCAAGGAATTTCAGACATTATCAACTGAACATTATTATTCACTGTTTACACCCATGTAATTCTAATGTTTAAATAATGAAATGAAACAATTAAAATAAAAAGAATAAAAAACAAAAGAATCTGTGCGAACCAACTTGATGCTGCGAACAGAATGTATTAGCTGCAAATCACTGCGAAAACTCGTTTATTATTATTAATTATTACATTAAAGTCTCTAATATCAGCTTAATCATTTCAAAATACATTTATGATATAATATTTAAACTACGTATTTATCAGTTTAAAAATAATTTCAGGAAGTAAAAAGGTATAAAATGTTAAACATCGCAATTCAAAATCGAAGTTTGGAAAACTAGTAACAATTTTGCTCAATTTTGAAAATCTCGATTGAGCTCTATTATCGAGTAGGTATGTTTACTGTCTATGAAACACAGCGACGGATTACTCTTGTTGCAACCACCCCATGAATGCTCGCATTTCACCTACCTTGCAGTCAAGATAATCCTGGCGATACGCTCGGGATCAGAGATTCGACCTTATCGAGTTTCGCGTTATGGCAAATGTTCGATTAGCGGTACAAACAGCAGATCGAAGAGCTTTATCGATAACCTTTTAATCGCTGCGCACAGCAAGTATGATTTCTATTGAAAATGCATCATCACTCGATCTTGTGATTAGGCGGCGAATTACAAAATACTAATAAAACAGAACAGGTACGAAAGATATTTGAACGATAATTTGATTATCAGTTCTGCAGAAAAAACGTAGGGAATTTTTTTGATATAGTTAGGACTCAATTATTCAAAAATAAAGAATTTCAAATTCAAATATGCAAAATTATACGGTTTCCGAATGGAAAGAATGTCAATTTTAGAACCTAATAGTAAAAAACTTTGAATGACAAATTTAATCATCAAATAATAAGTTATTAATGAATAAGCCTGCCAAAGTAGAAGCCATAATAAAAATTGGAATTTCTATAGATGAATTGTGGACGTAAAATTAAAAAAAATGAAGCTACTTTATATTTGTAACCCTTTACTTATTAAAGGCTGTTAATGTTGGGAGAGTTTTTACACTCCATTTACAAGTTCTGAAATAATCATGCAAACAGAGTGAACCACAGACTTCGGAAACACATAACAGAGTGGCTCGATTCCAGTATTGGTGAAAAAATCTCAAACTCGTGAAACCATTTTCACGTTTTAAATGTTCAATCGAAAACCAATAAGTTTTAAAAGCTGCCGCCTAAATGAATATTCTAATTTTATGGATTTTTTGTATGAGACTCGCTAATCCGATAAACACTCTAAAAATAAACAAATTTTCACACCGAAACTTCCAAATATCACAAATTAGGAATTTATTCGAAAAATATTGGGGCAAACTTTTTTGTCAAGATTTCCAATCATACATTCGCAACTGAGAAAGAAAGTCTACAAGTGCTTTTGGTACAAAAATAATGTGAATGGAATTCATTTTTTTTTGTTTGTTTTCATCCAAAAGTAAAGCGTAGATATCCAGAAAAAATGTATCTTACAGCATAAATAGTAAAGGACCATCTGTCTCAAGCACAGTGGTTCAAACCATGTCCAGTCAGACAAATACGGTAATTATTCAAATTTTTTGTTTGTAATATTTCAAGTAATTTTTGGTTCACATTATTTGTCCTTGAAGAATTTTATGAACATAATAAGGTCGATATGGATAAGTGTGATACGAAATTCAAAAACTATAATTTGAATAATGATATTTCGAATCTTTTAGAAGATTCTTGTTTCTAATGCCGAAATTATTTTTGAAATTACTACGTTCAATCATCCGTTCTTCAATCAGCAACAAGTTTCATGAGGAAATATTTTTTATTCTATTTGTAAGTGTATCAACAAATCCGGGTTTTCCGTCATTGCGGTTAAGTGTGATACGTATAAAAAAAACTTTATTCAATATCTTATTGCATTTGAATTTGGTTCCTGTTGATTAAACATTATACAAATCTTAAAATATAGGTTTTATTGAAATTTTTTTATCATTTATAAGAATAATTAATTTTTTTTTTAAATTTGTATCTTACATGAAGGTTCCAGTGATATTTAACAAATTACCGATTTCAGATGACATTATTCCTTACTAAATTGAAAAGAATTTGTCTCTAAATATATTTATGAATATTTTATTCAATCATTATTATTATGTACTTGTATCTTGATTGTTAACATAAGGTTGACTAACCCTTTAACGAGCCTCGAACAATTAAACGATTTTTGTATTTCGCAATAAAAAAAAACACAGTTTTAACTCTTACCCGGAGTTTGATTCTTAGCTATCCTGGCATAATTTGTCATAAAAGATGATTAGAATATAATACTTTCCAGAAAAAAATAACATTTTTAGAAAATGTAATATATTTCCTCCAGCCTAAAAAATGCAAGAAAAGGTGCTTTATATAGAAATGATTTAAATTTGAATTTCAGATGACACAATCAGAAGTTTCAGTTTTTTGAAAGTATCTCAGTTTTTACTAAAATAATTGATTAAGGCAATAACTAACGACGGGCACCATTTTTTTGCGTTTTGTAGCCCCAGGCAGAAACCCTTATAGTTTTGGTCGGATGGGATGGGATGGGATGGGATGGGATGGGATGGGATGGGATGGGATCTGCCGCGTAAGGTCATCCGCGGCTAGAGACCTGACTCCAAGGAACAGTGTTGCACGATGCTATCTCGCGTAAATTTTCCGCTCTTGCTCACCTTCTAGGACAGAAGGAGCAGAAGTGGGTGACTTACACGTTCCAGTTGCGTCGGGATTAATTGCTTTAAGGAACCATGATCGTAGCTTCCGGAGCCTACAACATCTTCCCTTCTAAATAATAATTGTCGTTCTGCCAGAGCTACAAAGCTTGATATTGTCCTCCAAGATCTGAAGACCAAGATGATTTACGTGATTGAATTCTCCGCACCATCCGATTGCAATATCACGGCAAAGGAGGAAGAAAAACGGGCGAAATATCAAGCACTTCTTTTCGAGCTGAGCAAGCTATATTAGGGCCACAAAGTCCATCTTGTAGTTCTAATAATCGGCTGTCTTGGAGGTATGAAAGCCTCATGCCTTAGTCAACTCAACAAGATTCCAGCTTGTCAGCGTCAGGCTCATTCCATCGCGAACCGGATGGTAAAGGCTATTCTTCTGGAGTCACTTCATCTGGTTCGTCAACACTGTTCCTAATAACATTCTACAAAGATCGGCAGCTCTAAAAAAGTATCTAGAGGTGAAACCCTGATCTGCAACTGCCCCGTATGCCGCGTAAGGTCATCTGCAGCTTGAGACCGTACTCCTAGGAATAGTGTTGTGCTAAGTGTCTTGCGTAAATTTCCCGCTCTTGCTTACCTTCTGGGATATAAGGAGCAAAAGTGGATGACGTACACGTTCCAGTTGCGTCGAGATTAATTGCTTTAAGGAACCATGATCGTAGCTTCCGGAGCCTACAACTTCTCATATAATTTTCCAAAAACGAACCACAAGCACACCCTTGGCGCATTTAGTCAAACTCATCTATGCTACCCTTAACTACAGTAAAAGAATCGGATTAATAATAATACCCCCAGCCGCCATCCCAAGACTATCTTCAATATCCTTATCTTCACAACAATGTTCAGCAGCTTCAAAGAACAAACCCACGGTGCATTTAACAAACCCTGCATGCAGAAGAATAGTTCGAAAAACTTTACCAATCTCAGTTGGGTAAACTTGGAACATACGGACACTTCGATAAAGTTTCATTTCTAGTTCGGTAAAACGGAATTCGCTAATATTTCATTCACAAACATGAAAGTGTGACAAATTGATACGAATATCTTCCGAACTGTACGTTAATCAATACTGCACTTCGAAGTTAAAATTTTAATGCAAATAAATGTAAAATATATGAAACGCTAGACAAAGATTACTGAACAGTTGCGTGAAATCGAATAATTTTAAATCACAAGTTTGAAAATTTGACTATATCTAATTAAAACCGTAAATATAAAATATTTAATTCAAAGGTGGTTAAAGATTGATTACTTTTTTTGTTGTTGACGATTAATTTTTTTTAATTAAAAGTGAAACTATTCCATTTATTGTTCATTCCACTATTTGTATTAAAATTCATGTGTTTTGTTCAAAATTCCACTTTCTCCGTAGAAAATTAATCTTTTTGGTTGAAAAGTCATTTGTTTGGTTAAAAAATTAATGATCTTGTGGAAAATTTGTCTTCTCGGTTAAAAAACTTTCATTTCAAATAAAATTTTCGTTCTTTATTGTCTCAAAAACCTTTCTCGGTTGAGAATTTATCTATTTTTTTTAATTCGTATTTTTTTATTCAATGAAACTGTTTCTTATTTTAAAATTAAAATATTTTAAAAATAATTTTTGTTGAAAATATGAACAACTGCACTTTTTATTGAGAATCCATCTTCTTTTAATTGAAGATTCATCTCCTCGCTTTACAATACAACTATTTTATTGAAAATTCTTTTTCTTTGACTGAAAATTAACTTTTTCAACTTAACATTTTATTACTTTATTCTGGGTCTAAGTTTTATCTTTTTTATTTAGAGACTCAATTAAATACCGTGAAAGTCTTTTATATTCACACCAATTTTATTGAAATCAATAGAATATTTCGATAGAAAATTTTTGAGTTTTAAAATTTTGTTCAATTCCTTCAAAAACTTATAAATTTTATCAAAGTTTCTTGATTTTTCTCCAATATGCTATAGTATTTCAATTTATTTTTGGCATGATCAAAAGTAACCTCATTATTCATTTACAGTCAACAATTGCGTTTTTACAAAAAATTAAAAATAAACATTTTTCTACCATTGCAAACGGTTAATTTTTGCTAGTTCTGTTGGAAGTTTGAGCTTTTTTATACATCCTAATCCTGTAAAATGAAAAATGTTACTTAAAGTTTTAATTTTAGACCAAAAACCCTTAAATTCAATGGAAATATACATGCATTTTGAACCAAAGAAATTAATTTTTAACTAAAATTATATAACTATGATATTTATAATTTCAGAAACAAATTTGATTTAAACCAAAAAAACAATGATTTTTTAACCAAATAGTTAAATTTTCCAGCAAATATATGAATTTTTAACTAAAGTCAAAAAGATAACCACTACTCACATAAAATGTGAAATCTTTAAAAAATACATGAATTCTAATAAATTTGCTGAAATTTTCTACAAAGTAGAACAAATTTTAGCCACAATAGATGAATTTTTAAAAAATAAGGTCATATTTGATATTTCAAGAAAAAAAATGTTTAATTTGTAATCAAAAACCGCTGAAGTCAGTCGGAAGAGACGAATTTCCAACAAAATAAATGAATTTTTAACTGAAAAGTTAATTTTCTACCCGAAATATTTGAACTGTTCAATTTATAAAAGTTTAAGTCCCAAATTTTACACTTGAACTGCATTTAATTTTAATTCTTAAATGCAATTGTGTTAAAAGCTTCTATTTCATATGAATAAAAATTCTTAACATGAATTTCTTCAAGCTTCAATTTTGAAAGTTTTGAATTCAAAAGAGTCCAACTTTGAGTGCTGTAATTTCAAGTTCAGGTTTGATTACTTGAGATGACAAATATGTTTTATTTCAATGACCGTGAGAAAGATATATGAACCCGGAAAAATTGAAAATATAAACCACACATCGACTCGAAAATCATGACGTATTTACAAGCTAGTTCAAAGTAATCTTTTTGAAATGCGTGTATCAAAAGATATTAATTCCGTCAAGAAATGAGCTTCATAATGTGACAACTATATAATAATATTCTTATAGTCTCATTTTACCAAGTTAATAATCAATACGGCAGATTAACATGAGGATAAATCAGAAATAATGATTTTTATACATTCTTCTATATTTAATGTTGAGCATAATTTTTAACCAGTGAAAGAATAAGGAAAACTGACCCGACTTGTGGAAGGAAGACTCACTGGTTCTCCACCAAGACAATGCGCCGGCTCATTCCGAATTCTCTGTCAAGGTGTTTCTAGTCAAGTACAGCATCCCAGTATTAGACTGTCCTGAAGGAGCTGACAAAAGAAAACTTCCAGCACTGTTTCAAATAATGAAAGATTTGCATGGAGCGCTGTAGGGAAAGAGAAGTGGTTGATATTGATGGTGATAATAAATAGGTACGTATGAAATCAAACCAGAATGTTTTACAGCACCATTCTCGTTATTTAATAGCCACTCGTGGCTTAGTGGGCACACACGTCCAGCAAATGTCCTGAGGACGTCTTTTAGAGAACGTCTTCAAAACTTTATAGAAAGGCGTCTTAAAGTCGTCTAAGCGACATCCTGATCTTTTCCTCGTTAGGCTAATCTCAAAGACTTCTAAAAGGCGGCCTAAACATGTCCTCAACATGTGCAATGTCAGGCCTTTTTCCATCCTTAAGATGTTTTTGAAGAATGTGTTCAGGACATTGTCGATAAGACGTCCTTGAGACCTTCTTAAAATGTCTTATAAACTATTTCCGCGTAAAGTGTAATACATGAATAAAAAATAGATGCAATAGAAGAACCTTCAAAATTCAAATTTCTCAATTTCTACGAAGACTCAACCCGATAACGAGAAGGCTGATGATTTTTATAAACAATTTTCAGAAAAATTGTGTCATTCGTTTTCCGATATTTTGAAATCCACATGATTTTCAGAAGTGAGAAAAAAACTGTTTCCTTTTCATCAACTTTTCAAATACATGGACACATCATAAAGATATGATAAGGACCACACAAGTGATTTCCGCTCAAAACTAAAGTTCGGTGGTTAGATATTTTCCTCTCACAGAAAATTGGAAGGCTTTAATACTCGAAAATATATGAAAATAGTACTTTAGACTTAATTTTCGAAAATGAACTACTCACGTCATACGATTCCTACTATGCCGTTCTTTTCTTTCGCAAACACTTATGTGAAAACGTAAGTTTACACGAACTAATGAGAAAAAAAATAATAAAAAAAAATCTGAAAATTCCTCTGTCAAGGTGTTTTTAGCCAAGTACAGCATCCCATTATTAGACTGTCCGCCTTATTCACCGGATCTTGCGCCGTGCGACTTCTATATGTTTCCTCAGGTGAAATCTGCATTAAAAGGAATCAGATTTGAGTCCGTTGAAGCTGTGAAAGAGAAAGTGGCACGCGTCCTGACGGAGCTGACAAAAAAAAACTTCCAGCGCTGTTTCAAACAATGGAAGATTTGCATGAAGAGCTGTAGGGAAAGAGGAGTGGTGTCTTAAAGTCGTCTAAGCGACATCCTGATCTTGTGCTCGTTAGGCTAATCTCAATGTCTTCTAAAAGACTTTTAAAAGGCGGCCTAAAGATGTCCTCAACATGTACAATGTCAGGCCTTTTCCATCCTTAAGATGTTTTTGAGGAACGTCTTCAGGACATTGTCGATAATAAGTCCTTGAGACCTTCTTAACATGTCTTATAAACTATTTTCGCGTGAATTGTAATACATAAATCAAAAATAGATGCAATAGAAGAAACTTCAAAATTCACATTACTGAATTTCTGCGAAGACTCAACCTAAAAACTAAAGTTCGGTGGTTAGATATTTTCCTCTCACAGAAAATTGGAAGGCTTCAATACTCGAAAATATATGAAAATAGTACTTTAGACTCAATTTTCGAAAATAAAATACTTACGTCATACGATTCCTACTATGTCGACATTTTCTTTTTGACACACTTGTGTGAAAACGTGAGTTTACACGAATTAATGAGAAAAAAAATAATTAAAAAAATTCTGAAAAATCCTGGGAAAATTTGAAGTGATCTTTTATTCCAAAACATAATTTAAAGGTAATACTTCAAAGGTTTCCTAGAAATTTTCGATTTCTGCGTCTACTTTAGAAAGTGTTTAGTTTGAAAAATTGTAATCTTTCAACTTTTAATGTCTCTCACTTAAAATTGCTCAAAGTGATATAATTTTTAAAATTTACAAATTTGTTGATTTATTCTTCCATTGAGAGCATTCAAATGATAACGTGTATCTTTATCTTTCTTTTACTTTTTCAACTGACTGTAAGACTTTTGGAGAAGCAGGAACAATGGTAACTTATATACTTCCTCTCCTGAGATGAGGCTCGGATAGGAAAATCGTGAAACTTTCTTTAATGCATACACAATAATGGATAAGCGTCGGATTCCTTCCGCATTTGACATTGACGAAAGACACGAATTTCGTACTCGGGTCTATCTTACATAAATTTCATATCAGGCTGCGCATAAGTTACGTAAGATCTTTTAGATAAGGAGGAGGGGGATCAAGGATTTTTCTATGCAATGTTATACGGGGAGAGAAAGTTGTGGTCGAAACAATATTTTACGTAAGATTTTTTGCGGCAGTTTTCCACGACTTCGTTTATCACGCAAGTTGCACAATTTATTTATCATAAGGTGAGTCTGCAAAAAAAAATTAATAATAAGTCCCTTAATAATTTATCATTTTACCTAAACTTGGTAGATTTACGTTAACATGGTGAGTATCTCACCGGAAAAAGGCCAGGAATTTTGAATGTGATTCAGTGACCGGGATTTTTCATTCGATGTGAGGGGCCGTCTTTTTGGTCTGAGAATTCACTTCATTTTATAAAAATTTCATATTTTTCTGGTAAAAATGTAACTGTCTGGGTAGAAATTGATCTGCTTCGGTTCTACATAAACATTTTTGTCAAAAATTTATTTGTTTTGAAGAAAATTCGTATTTTTGGATCGAAAATTTAACTGTTTTGGTGAAAGTTGTACTACTTTGTTGAAAATGCGTTTTCCTCGTTGAAAATTCAACTTTTTTGTATAAAATTTTTTTTGGTTTAGGTTGAAGATAATAATTTTTTTCATTGAAATACCTACAATTGGCTGGGGGGAAACAAAATCAGAGTCCCAACAGAAATGGTTATAGGACATGGGGACCTCGGATATCACAGACATAAGATAGGGCTTGCGGAAAGTTTCCTCTGTCGTCTGTGCGGAAAGGACAATGAGACAGCTTCTCAGAATCTGTTTTCGTTGCCGTGCGATTGCGGGGAAACATCTAACACTCACAGGCAGTTACTGCATCAGTGAGTCAGAGATATCAGCCAACAGTGCGACTGCGGTCCTCTTCCTATGGAGAGGGCTTTGGGGGTCACGCTTAGGCTCACAAGGGGACGCAACGGGATTAACTAAGCGTCAGGGGCTGTTGCGGTCTCAACTCAACTAATAATAATGATAATAATATCCCTTTTAGTTAAATTCCAATATTTTAAATTAAATTCATTTTTGACTGAGAAAGCAACTATTAAATTTTGTTGTTGAAAATTCATCTTTTTGGATGAAAAATTAACGTCTTTAACTGAAAATTCATCCATTTGATTGAGCATTCAACTTTTTTTTTAAAAATTACCGTTTGCTTGAAAATTACCTTTTTGCTTGAAAATTTTTATTTTCAGGTTGAAAATTCAAATGTCTTGTAGAAAATTCGCTTTTTCAATTAAAAATTATTTTCTTTTGTGATGGAAATGCAACTGTTATATTTTTGGTGAATACTTGATCTCTCCAACTTTCAAAATTAAACTATTTGGTTGGAAATTTGTCTATTTTGTCCAAAATCCGTGATATTTTTCGTAAGAAATTTATTTTATTGGTTTGAAATTCAACTGTTTTGTACAAAGATTGCCTTTTTGGGCTTGAAATTCAACATTTAGGATGATTTTTTTCCTTCAGTGACTGAAATACCTTGCTACGTAATGGTCGTTAACAGCGTATAAGGGGCGACGAATCTCTTGCACCTAAATCTATGGACGATTTGAAACAGAAAATTATTACCGAAAATTCTTAGCTTATTTTAAATTATTTAAAACTGATAACTTGTCATTAGTATAATTTTAGGCATTTCATATGAACTTACGTGGACCTTTTTTTTAAGTTTGTGACAGGGTAAAAGTTACCTGTCACATGACAAGAGCGAGGTGAACAGCTGAGTATCGACAACAACAACATGGAAGTCGGAAGCCACTGGTTAGCCCTACTCATAAGAGGGACAGAGAGGAAGAAGTTGCGCCAATAGACTGTCCTCTTCTGGCCCACCGGTGTAAAGACTGTTCTGGCCCATCGGTTTAACGACTATCGTGAGGAAGTAGGAGACCAAGAGGAATCGAAGGCCAACCATCGTCCTCTATCTGAAGTTCGAGAGGAAAGGCACCACCATTACGTCCCTTCTATTTTTCTCAAATTCCATACCGGAAGCCCCGGAAATGGTTATGGTAAGGCTTGAGTCACGTGGATCGGCTAGGTGAAATTTTTGAAAAAGTGAACTTTTTTAAATGCAGCAATATTTTACGCTCATTTAGAAATGTTTGCTTTGAAATTATTCAAAATTTGACTATTTTAAATTATATGCTTCAATAGTTGAATGGTTTGTTTAAGAAAGTTCACCAGTTATTTCAAGCTCAAAAATAAGCCTTTTTAAAAATTGTTTATAAAAGTAATTTAAATATTCTCATACTTAATCGGAACTAATTTTAAAGAACAACTGGAGGAAAATGTTATAAAAAAACGTTTAATTTGAAATTGTCCAACAAAATTTATTTAGAGTGTTTGCCTTCTCTTTGGGTTAAATTTCGGATTGTTTATTTATTCTTAATGTTATAATTCTTAATTTATTTTTTGACGATTTCTTCACAAATCTCTTTGGTATGTTTGTATTTTAAACAAGGTGTTAAAAAATTATACAACTTTCGCATTGAGTTATTTTACAAAATTAGTTATAATTATTAATGAGAATATTTTCCTCCATTTTATAAATCATTTTTAACAGTGCTCATTTTTAGCTCGAGATGTAAGTCAGTAGTGATAATCCGTAATAATCATGAATCGGTAAAATTTCCGTCCGATAAAATTAAATTATTCTACCACAAAAGATGACCGAATCTCACAATTATAATTTAAAAGGTGATGAAACAAATTTTTTAACGTACCTTATTTTTTTAGTACTGCTTTCTAATACTTCATTTTATTTTTGAGGCGGTTTAAAATACAATATTGACAAGAAACTCGCTATTTCATGTTTCTTTTGTCAATAGGACTAAAAATGCGTGAAAAAGCACCTTTTTCATGCTTGTGCCGAAAAAAAATAGACTCCAAGAAACAAAACCAACTAAGTTTGGAGAAGCACACATGATAATAAATTTAATAAAAAATGTTTTTGGAATTTCGTTATTAGGATTAAATTTCCTGGCTTCATCGAGAAATTTGAAGCTGGATTTATTCTAAATTTTATGATTTTATTTTTATCTGTTTAAATAATTCAGATTTTGATTAATTTAGGAATCCAGATTGTGATTTAACTCGCATTTAAAACGATATCAAATCATTTTCGGGTCGTGCATCAGCATATCCCCAAAGTCGTCTTCAAGATAACAAGGCCATTCAATGTCCCACAATGACCCAGGACATATATAGACATTCTAAGTACGTCCTTAGGATGTGCTGCTATCCACTGGTCGTATACTTTTAGAAGGAAAATCGAAAAAGTCGAATTTAGCTGAGACCCAGTTAAGAGTTAAAAATTTCACAATCTGGATTATAAATGTACTAAAATAGTTTCCTTGTCTATTTTAAAGCCTGTAGTCAGCCTACAATAATTGTAGTTCACAGGGCCCACCGCGTGGAGGTTACAGTACGATTTTAAACACCCTTAAATGCCTCTTACGAAGCAAATCCTGCGACGGTGAAAATGGCTTTCAACTCCACTGAAGAAACAGACGTTATTGAAGAATGACCAACCAACGAAAAAACAATTCAATATTGCTGAAACAGTGGAAGTGACGGAACAAATGGATATCGCTGATACAGTTGATGTCAAAACAAGTCATGTGACGCCGAAAAGGGCGTTGAAACGGCCTATAAACTCCACTGTAGGGGCAGACGTTATTGAAGTATGAATAAGCAACGAAAAAACAAGTGAATGTTGCTTAAATAGTTGGTGTTGAAACAAATCTTGCGACTCAGAAGGGCTTTCAACTCTAGAAAAGGAACATACGTTACTAAAGAATGAACAAACAACGAAAAAACAAGTGAATGTTGCTGAAACAGTTGAAGTGGCGGAACAAATGAATATCACTGAAACAGTTAATGACTGAACAAATTCTATAACTCTGAAAAAGACTTGTAACTCCAGTGTCGAAGCAGACGTTATTGAAGAATGAAAAAACACCAAAAAAAACAAGTGACTCTTGCTGAACAGTTGGAGTGGCGAAATAAATGAATGTCGCTGAAACAGTTGGTGTCAAAAAAAAAATCCTGCGACTCCCAAAAGGGCTTTAAACTCCAGGGAAAAAGCAGACGTTACTAAAGAATGAACAAACAACGAAAAAACAAGTGAATGTTGGTGAAACAGTTAAAAGTGGCGGAATAAATTAATATCGCTGACATAGTTAATGACGAAGCAAACTCTATAACGCCGAAAAGGACTTTCAACTCCAGTCAAGGAACAGACGTTATTGAAGAATAAACAAAAGAAAAAATCAGTGAATGCTGCTGAAACAGTTGAAGTGGCGAAACAAATGAATGTCGCTGAAACAGTTGGTGTCGAAACAAGTCATGTGACGCCGAAAAGGGGTTTCAACTCCAGGAAAGTAACAGACGTTACTAAAGAATAAAAAACAAGTGAATGTCGCTGAAACAGTTCATGATGAAGCCTATTTTATAACGCCAAAAAGGACTTCCAACTCCACTGAAGAAACAAACGTTATTGCAAAATGAAAAAAACAACGAAAAAACAAGTGAATGTTGCTGAAACAGTTGAAGTGGCGGAACAAATGAATATCGCTGAAACTGTTAATGACGGAGCAAATTCTATAACGCTGAAAAGGACTTGCAACTCCATTAAAAGAACAGACGTTATTGAAGAATGAACAAACATCGAAAAACCCAGTGAATGTTTCTGAAACAGTTGAAGTGGCGGAACAAATGAATGTCGCTGATACAGTTAATGACGAAGCAAATTCTATAGCGCCGAAAAGGACTCCCAACTTCATTGAAGGAACGGACGTTACTAGAGAATGAAAAGACAACGAAAAAACAAGTTAATGTTGTTGAAAGAGTTGAAGTGGTGAAACAAATGAACGTCGCTGAAAAATTTGGTGTGAAAACAAATCCTGCGACTCTCAAAAGGGCTTCCAACTCCAGTGAAGGAAGGGACGTCAATAATTAATGAAAAAACAGCGAAAAAGTAGGTGCATGTTGCCGAAACAGTTGAACTGGAACCAAAAGTGGTACACGGAACAAAATAAATAAAAAAGAAATTTCATTTTTTTTCAAGTTATGTTTGCGGAAAAAAGTTCGTAAATTTTTTCCCGGATCCTACTATTTTATAAGACTGTAAAGGCCAAAAAATTTGATTCTTTGGATTTTATCGACGACAGTCTAAGAACGGGGTTTGGTTTTGGTTCCCACCAACCGATATTAATTGTTCCAACTATTGAGTTCCACAACATATTTTTTGCTCATCAAAATCGGTCAAACCGTTGTCAAGAAAAACGAGTTTTTCCATTTTCTTTCTAACCCTCATAACTCCCATTAAATTTATGTCTGAGAGATAATACTCCAGGGTATTTCACTACCGATTGATGCCATCTTACGATGAAATTATTGTCCTGATCGGGCTGGGGGCAGCACAAGCATGATTATCTTGCTATGCCCTTTGATGAAATGCGCCTGATTATATGTACAAGCAATTGTCTCTTAGTTTTCCTGTAGTCGAGTGGATTGCGTCAATTTAGGCGTTACAATAAAATTTTTAATTTGCGGGTCTGAAAAATATTGGCTACAAGTAGTAACAGAGTACCGGAAGCAATTTCCTGACTGCAGTAAGTCTACCTTGTCCTGTGAGATGTTATAATCAGTTATTTGTTTGAAGTCCTTTTGATCTTTATAGTACATGTTCATTATTATCCACGAGACTGTTTTCTCCAGGGAAAGAGGGAAGAGGGGGACTAATACTGAAATATGTGCGATTCCAAATTTTTCTTTTACGCTTTGCAATAAACTTCTGGTTGTAATTCAAAACAAAACTTTTACAAGTCATATGAAGACTTAGTCCTCCCACCTACTTCTAATTATTCCATTCGTTGTTTTTGTCTCTGTTGCATGATAGCTTTTAGTTTAAATTAATTTTTGTGAACATTGGGTTGAGGTTCACTTATTATTTGTTCATATCAAGAAAATTAAAGCAAAACTACAAATTTTAGAGAAAAGACAAATATCTCGCTTTACTCTGATAGAAGATAGTTATAAGCAGTAACCAATTGTTTAAATAAGCATGTTTGCTAAATTGCATTATTACCTCACTAAGTGAGAAGTAGATAAAACGTCTAAGAGTTCAGAAAAAAAACCGCAACTATCTAACATTAATAAAGAAAACGATAGATATAAACAATGATAACTTGTTTAAATCATTATTTTTGTTAAATTAAATTCACTAATAACTTACTCCAAGTGGAAAGTAGACAAATGGTTAAACTCCTAGAGATATGGCCGAGCCGCATCCAACGATATGCACTATGAGTGGTTTGTCGAAGTTGACAGTAATGTTATCTTTATTAAGTTTGTGTTTATTTAGTGTTAGTTTAAAATAACGTACATTAAAATATCCAAAACGTGAAAAAATTTATAAACATTGTATTCATTTTAATAATTTTTTTTTCGCGGACGGACGGAAAACGATTTATTTTCAACCAAACACTTTCATTTTTAACCGAAGAAGATAAACATTCCCAAAAGACGAATTTTCTACCAAATATTTTCATTTTTAACCAAAAAATATAAATTTCTAACAAAAGATTTGAATTTTATATCAGAAAAGATTTTTCAGACAAGGAGGAAAAACATGTTGAATATTTGACGGAAAAGGTCATCTTCAACCTGGTAGTTAAATTCTGAAACAAATAGTTCAAGTCTCTACCACATTGTGATAGTGAAAAACTGGTGAAAAAGAATTAAACCAGTGCTTTTATCCCATCCACGGACAACAAATACAAAAGTTTTCATTCAGGTAAACCTTGCAAACATCCTTTAATGTAAGTTTTAAATGATCTATTAATTAATAATGTTTAAAAGTAATTATATATTCTATTATCTACTTTATTTTATCTTGATTATTTTCATGAATTATCCTAAGCTTCCTCGTCACTACTTATCTCTAACCTTCATTATATTCACGTAAGTCATGCTTCAAACCTTTAATATTTGTTTACACTTTACAGGGTGATGTCACAGTACATTTTGCATCATTTCACAGCTCACGAGGAGCTTAACCGAGAAAAATATTCGGTGAGTAGCCACGTTGAAAATTTCATACGATATTTTCCTGTGAAAAGCATTTGAAATGGCCATCAATAAATTCGAAATTTAAATTTGAATCCTGAGCATTCCCTTTTATTTTATTTGGATCTTCAATTAAAATTTTCTGACATTTACAACTCTGCTTTAAATAAAAACCTAATTTTTTCCGACAATAACTAGTTAAAGAAAATTTTCTTAATACTCAATTATTCTGGTATATGAATATTACTAAATTACTAAAGTGACTTCCAACAACTATCCATATTATCTAAATTGTAATTTCTGGAAACAAATCTGAATCTGAGGTTCGTCTATAAAATTAAAATCAATTATTCGATACAGATTTAAAACTACTGGCTTAATTGCACTTGAAACATTAAAAACATGTTGCTGTATAAAATCTCCTTGATAGTTATTTGTAATTATAAGTACTTACTCCATTCTGTAATTTTCTACAACTAACACATTTTCAACGATTATCAATTGTTAATATATATTTTTAAATTTCATAAATTGTTAAATTCAAGGATTTGGTCTCCCTTTATGACTTTACATAATTATTTTATAATGAATCAGTTAAAATTAAAAATTTGGTCTCCCGGTGTGACCTTACATAACTAGTTTATAATGTATCCATCCTTTCCTTAATTTGAACTGAAATTAATAATTTCAATTCACATTCAAACATTTACGACTATAATCAGAGCATTCGCTTCTTTCTCTTCCTTTCTCAGCCTCGATTAGCCAAATCTTAAGCAATACAAAAATTTCAATTATTGCAATTCAATTATTCCAATAATTGAAGTTTAATAATAATTATACAATGAAAATTGATTTAATTCTCAATAAATTACAAGTTTTAATAATTTATTTGACTCTTGGTAATTTACACATGAATTTTAAACATGTTTTTTTATACTACGATTGTTGTGAAGGCTGAAAAATAAATTGTAATATTCATTTTCTAATTGAAGTTTAAACGTATATCAAAAATGCATGCTTGATAGGATTTACATGAACAATAGAAGTTTGCTTTGGTGTGATTTGTAACTCTACGTTAAGATCATCAATGACTAACGATTTTAAGTGGACCTGACTTAATCAAATACTGTATTAACGTTTTTTTAAATATTTTCGTCACAGGTTTAATTGGTTTTTCATACCTTTAGTTATTCCCTGTAAATGATCCCTGATGAGGGGGTCAAAATTGGCCCCGAAACATAATGGTCGCTGGTAGTATAAAAAGGACGGAGAAAGGAAAAAGTGAGAGGTTGGTTTTTTGTTGACCGAAAGTGAGATAGTTTTGAATTCTGTTTTTCTAATTGTGAATCTTTTTCATGCTTATTTTGCATAAAATTATTCATGATAAAATAGATTTCTTTTCGATCTTAATTTAAAAAAATAAAATAAAATAAAATAAAAAAGAATCATACTTAACAGCTTCACAAACTTTTAACGTTTGACATTAAACTCTTTCCCAGTCAATTTTTAAATTATTATTGCTGTATGCCTTCAGTAACCGATAACTTTAATTAAAATATAGGATTTTATCCTAGCAGGAATCACAAGCAAAGAGAAAAATTTATAAGTTAATATGGGATTTTATAACTGAATATTAAGATGTTCTTAAAAGACATTCTTTTGGAAATATAGCTATCGCAAAGATTTGCAATATTGAAGATCCTTTAATTTTTAATGTGTACAATTTAAAATGATGTAATTTTTATTTTTGTAGTTGTAAATTGTCAAAATTAACAACTCGTCAGGTTTAAAGATTGACAGTATTCAGTGTTCTACAATTTTGAAGAGCTATAGTTGAAAAATCATCAATTTCAAAGATGTACAGTGCACATATAAATGAAAATTCTTCAATGCGGATGATTTTGCAGATTGAAAGACAAGTTTTCAATTATAATTCTTACAAAATTCAATAGTTTGAAATATTGAGCATCTAAATTACAGAATTTTTCATTGTAAACCTTAAAAATTGCATAATATTAAATTGTAAATTTTTAAAATTAAATACTCTTCAATTTAAAAAACTTAAAATATAAATTTCTACAATTGTTTAGATTACAATTTAAGTCTTTGATTTTAAAGATGCATGAATATAAATTTTTAGATTGTCATGATTTTGGTTATTTTGAAAAATAAAAGTCCAGTTTTCAAAACTAAATCTTCCAAATTGGAGAAATTTCGAATGTCAATCGTAAAAATGACAGAATTTGTAACTGTAAAGTTACGAATGATGTTTTCAGTCAACGAAAAGTTCTTGAATTTTGAAAATAAAGAATTTCAAATTATTCAGTTTTCAAAATTTATATTTTCATGGTATATTATTTTAAAGATTTTTTTGGAATAGTTCAATTTTTAAGATTTACAATTGAAAACGCTTTAATTTTCACGATTTGCATTTAAAATACTTCAAAGGCTATGTATAGATGTCCGGTGCCTGGCGCTATGTTGGTATCCGGTAGATTGCTCCGATTGGTTACACGGCAATGGACGGGGTCTGCCGGACAGCAGCATCACGTACGGCATTCGACTTCCATTTCTTATTTGCTTGAGAAGTACACGAGCCATAACCTCATAGTGAAGTATAATTTGAAAGGAGAATATAAGTGTGACTTTGTTACGCACATGAGCATGTAATTGTTTATTGAAAATGAGTTACTTGATATTTTCGATTTTATCTTTCCTTATAGATTTACTTTATTATTTTTTTATTACTGAGAAGAATTTTATATAATTCTATTTGTGAGATTTATAGGCAGTTATTATTTTAATAGTATATAAATTATTTGTTTTTGATAAGTTAAACTTGTGTAAAACTTTTGTTTTTTTTATACTACCACGAATAGCATCTATTGTATAGAATATTTTCGGAACAAAATAAGTTGCCTCAATGATAAATATTAAATCTAAAATAATAATTGTTATCTACAACGAATGAAAATCGCAAACACCAACTAAGCTCTTCTATATATACAATGATCAATTGAATATTCAACTATTCATGAAAATAAGTACTTACTACAAAATTGATTTCAATTTGATTTTCCAAGTACATATTTGAATTGTCAAAAGTTTTTAATCGTTTCTCATCAGAATTTCTTATCAGAATTTGATCATACGCTTTCTTCAATTCAGATAAACTTTACTTGAATTCATATATAATTATTTGCTACATTTAGGTTCACCTCTGAATTTAAATATTGCAAAAGCAAAGTATTATTTCAGGGCTAGTTTCAGGTATTATAATAAGATTCAGAAAAAACAGTCTCGAGTGGTACTAAAATGATATCACTGGTGGGAACCCAGATTCATTTGTTTTAGATTGAAAATAACAGCATGAAGTTATCACATTTAGAAACAGGGCACGAAAAAAATGATGCCATAAAAAAGAGATCTCTAGTTTTTACAGTGCATTTCTCAATTTAAGATGTTACATTCTTATGTTTAATAACATAAGAAATTGTGATGGTAAGCTTGTTAAGTGGTAGAATTCTGTCTTTATTGAATGAACTTTAATTTGAAGTACCTCTTTAAAACTGCTTTAATATTTAGTTTCCCTAAATAAAATAAAAATTATTTTAAAAAATATACAAGATATAAAAATTACCAACTCCAAAATTTGCTTTTCATCTTTAAATGTCATTAAACATGATTCCAAAGAAAAATTATTTTCCGAGTCGTTTTCAGGAATTAATGTTGACTTCGAAGCATCCTACAATGATTTACAAAGCCTATTCGAAAATCGATTTGGTGGTAAGTAATAATTTTCATCATTAGTTGAATATTGAATTGCTCATTGTACATATCAAAGAGCTTAATTGGTGTTTGCGATTATTATTCGTTGTAGATAACAAGTATAATTTTAGATTTAATCTTTGTCATTGACGTGGCTCATTTTGTTCCAAAAAATATATACGAGGAGAACCTTATTTTCAGATACTGCTGTATTTGATGTAATCGTTCGTGTTTTCAAATCGCTCCGAATGATTTATTTAGGAACCTTTGATAAACATTCATGATCTATCAACAGAGATTTATAAAAATCAAAAAACGTGTTTACTTTCTTTGTATGAGGACAACATATTCAATATTTAAAATATAATATGACTAAATCTTAAAAAATTGTTCTTTGCAACAAACTGACGCTTACTAATAAATTGTCGAACTGGGGTTGCTTTGTTTTTTATACCATAAGAGACAAGAAACAAAAATAAGATGGGCGCCAGGTGCTTACAAATCTTGAACGAAAATATATTCTAATATTCGTTCAGATACAATAACCATATTTTAAGAATAACAGGTCCTTCCAGAGAAAATATTTACCAAGCTAAAATGTCGAAAACATTTTGAAAAATGCGTTCTACTTCTCAGAGTGCAGAAAAGTGTCAATGATTGATTCAGTGAATCCTGATAAAAGAATATGAAATAGGAAGGTGAAGTGTTGAAAATGAAATGACCTAGAATGGTTAGAAAGTGTAAAAATAATAAGCGGTCTCAGGTATCCTTGACTTGGTTTTGAAAGTTGGTAGCAAAGGCAGGATTCTATTTTACAAGAGTGTCGTCGACAAATCTTATTTAGAGCAGATTTATTGCTGCTCCATCCCTGAAATCGAGGAAGGATATTATGCCAGACTCGGCTGCGCTATTCACAATGCGACTACCCCTCTCAAAAAGTTTCATAACTCAAAAGCCCTGCTCCTTCCAAGCACTTCCGTCACATCGCTCCAGCACATCGTGTGCCAAAATCACGTCCTGTCCTTGAGGAAAATTCTTCAGCATTCTCGCTACCAAGTCTGCTCGAAGAGGCTTTTTTACCTTCTTCAGAAGTGAAACACTAATAAACCCTGTTCTTTTCAGGACTTTCAGAGAAACGAAAGAAATGAATATACCTATTTCTTTTGTAGTCAAACAAGTGTGCAATTCATTTTATACAGGTTTTATGATTTTCTTTTCTCTTTGTGAGATCCTTTATGGAAGATGCAGGGTTACGATCACTTTTTATTTTTGACAGATTTATGAGAACTCAGTTTAAAATTCATCTTCAAAAGTTATTGGCGAATATTTTAATGAAAATTTACGACTATACGAGTTTCGAGTTTCGATTCTTGTGATAAGATTACTTAATTCTGCGGACTGATAAGCAAGACATACTCTACCGAATCTTGGTGCATAACACGATTTATAACCGCGGCGGTGTAAACCTTTCGAATTGTTCTTACTTAGGTTTAAATGTTATTTTTAGTCAATAAGTTTCTGTGTACCAAATGAATTTGCTCGTCCGACGATTTAAAATTAAATAAAATTTTGAACGTTTGTACAAAGAATGTTTTCATGTTTGACAGAATGTTGAAACTCATCCATTTTAAATATTGGTTTGAAATAGGTCTATCTTGAACAATTAAATTTGTATGATTCTAAAGATCAAAAGTCAAGTTTTTAATTCTCAATGTTCCAAATTGAAAACATTTCAAATGTAAATTATTAAGAATACAGAATTTAAAATTATAGAACCTTAAACCTGCATGATTTTTAATTGAAAATTTTCAAAATAAAAACTCTCTAATTTTAAACATTTCCAGTCTGAAATTCTGCAAAGAGTAGCGAATACAAATTTTATATTTTAAAAATGCATAAGTAAAAATTCTCAAAGTTTGATTATTTTGTAAATAAAAAGGAGTGTTCTTCGGAATAGCGCTCACCTTCGATTTTTTTAAACTACCTATACTCATGTATTTCAACGCAATGATTACTAAAGACATAGTGCAAATCAGCGGAAATTCGATACTGATGACGATAATCATGGAAATCTAATCAACGTCATATTTTTTAGAATTCATCTCAATGAATACAAAAAAGTTAGGATTAGCTTTTAGACAAAAGTTTTGGATATACAAACAAAACATATATTTTTTAATTCAAAGTCTGTTCTATGGGATTTATAATTTTTGAGAAAATCCCTGTTGAAATTTATAGCGAATTCGGTTATCCTGCACTGGTGCACTCCAGAACATTCCGAACTGCTCTGAAGCAAGTCGGAGGGAGAAGGAAGAAGTGAAAAGAAGTAAGAAGGAGCAGGTCAGAGTGCTCTGAAGTGCGCCAGTGCTAGATAACAGGATTCGCCATCAGTAAGTGCTGTCACTGTTCACTAGTCACAGAAAATGAATAGTTTTTCTCTGACCTATCTTGACTTTTGCAAGACCCTCCAGTTACTGTCGACCATCTGCCCGAACCAGAGGAGGTCGCGGTATTTTGGAGAGAAGTCTACATAGTCTAGCAGCCACTCTATGAAGACACAAGAAACATAAATAGCTTCAAGGAGCTGTGCAGTGCCCTTAAAACACCTAAGTAGGAATGCCGACCTTTCACTACAGAGGAGGTGAAAAAAGTATTAATAGCCATAAAGAACTATTCCTCTCCAGGACTAGATAGTATCAAGAGCACCAGTTTCCCTCAACCCACCAGCATTTGACCCACATTTTCACCTGATTTCTAACGTCAGAAGATCCTATTCCGGAGTGGTTGATGGAAGGTAGTTCTTCGGTCCTCCCGAAGATAGGCAACTTGTCTGACCCGAAGAATGACAGCTATCCTAAATGATAGGATTGTTCGGACAATTGGACCTGTGTAGCAAGAGATGTGAGTACAACGCAGCTCCAAGGAAAGCACAGCACGATCGGACAAAAATCGTGTGACAGCTATAACAACGTCACCTTTCCGAGAGGCGACTTTCAGGGCGACACCATGAGCCCTCTCCATTATCTCTCGTACTTGGCCATTCCCAAGGGTACTTTTACGGTCAACCCGGATATCGAAAGCATAAGTTCATTGATGTATTTTACACGTATGATATTAAGATCTATGCTAGGAATAAAGAGTAACTAGATCTAGCTCTAGGGATTATCGAGAAATGCACTTGGAGACTGGAATGGAGTTTGGGTTACAAAAATGCGCCAAAGTTGATTTGAAGCGAAGGAAACTTGAGGGCATCCCTGAAGACCTTAAGCTGGTCCACATAAACTCTATACGACACGTTGGTACTGGAGAGACCTATAAATACCTGGGAGTGCCACAGAGCTACATTTAGGACATAAAATCTATCAAAAATGCTCTCCGATGCAGATACAAACGTCCTATTTGACAGATTTCGTCCTCCGTGCTGTCGGCGATGAACAAATTATCTGCAATGAACATGGTTGCCGTCCCGGCAGTACGAGAAATGAGCTCAGGCCCCTGAGTATCGGGCCACGTAAGATTATGCACATGAAAAAACTCTGTTCCGTGACATCTTACGCTGTTAAGATGGCGGAATACTAAACTTCGAATTTCTTCACAACAGGATTGTTCTATACTCTGTTCCCCGAGGGAAGGTCCTGAAGAACGACCAATTTCATTTTCCTTCGCGCAGCCTATTGTCAAATTTGTTCAAAAAGGCGGGCCTTTTGACACGTTTCAGCCGATCCGAAGTGAAGTCCTTCAACTTCATGAAAAACTCTTTTCTTAATTGACTTACGACATCGATCGACAGTCTGGATTTTGACTGATATCTGTTTCGGGGACCTTACCGCAGCAGGGGTCTTTTGCCTACAGCCAGGTCAAAGGAAGAGAATTTAGAAACTATCAATTTTGCAATTAGCGATTTGAAAATAATATAGTCAGCATCTACGATTTTTTTCGATTTCAATGATATATTACTTGCTTCATAAAGTTGAAGATTTAAAGAAGTTTAATTGCAGAAACTTTAGCTAAATATTCAATTTAATATTGATTAGTTCTCCAATTTTCAACCTTTATGGACAAATTACATGTCCTTGGAATCGCAATAATGTGCACATTCCGAATATATTACTTTCATGTCGGTGATTGAAAAATATTAATTTTTAACTTTTCAATTTTTGTAACTGGAGACTTGCGTGCGGTGAGGACCTTTTCTTTTATGGCTAACATCTGGTAAAAATCCTTCGAAAATTTTTATAAAGAAACCCAATTAAAGTAATAAATATTCAACTGGGACCAATGGACCAATAAGAAGAGCAATGCAAACATTATGTATAAGAAAAAGGGTAGGAGCACTCTTCCATCAAGAAACCACAACCCCCATGCGCGTCTGTAGGACCTTCTCTCGGGGAACAGAGTATAGATATAGCACATATAGTAGCAAATGGACGAGACCCTTTACTTCAAATGGTCAGGAAATACGGAGAAGTGGACAAACAAGGGCTTCTACACAAAGCAGCGGAGCAAGCTGCTAAAATACTTGACCTTGACTTTAATATTAGGGGTGAGCAAAATGCATCAAGCATTATTCATCTCGAGTACTCACTGCTAAAGGCACGGTTCAAAAAATAACAGGAAAAAAATTCCGCGGACAGATTCTTAACAAGAGGATGCACGGCAGCTTCCATATAACTGTCAAAAGTCAGTCGATGTCGTATGAGCTAACGTTTGCATCCTCAAATCACATGAATTCAACTCGGGCATGGAGCCAAGACATTCGCGATGATAGCTGCAGAGCGTGTCATGTACAACACGAGCACCTAAGATATATACACTCTAGCTGACCAACTCATGCGGGAACGATGTGCATCAAAAGGCACAATGCGACGCTAAGAATGCTTTATTGCCATCTTTGTCAGCCCTACGGCATTATCCCTCATACCGCTTCATGAAACGCTCTCAGAAAAATAAAGCCAATTGTCAAAAATGAGAAGTGCCGCATATACTGGAACTTCATATTTTCGACAATTGTTTCTGTCGCGCACTTGAGGCCTAACATAGTTCTTCTTGGCTTCGGGAAACGAACCATGTTCGTTATCGAATTTTTAACATTAGCCGACAAGAACTTCACAGCCAAGGAGAATAAAAACAAAGAGGGGTATGAAGAGCTTATAAGGAAATTTCGACGGGTATACCCGGAATATGCTATTGAGCTGGTTGTTCTCATCATCGGTGCTTTTTGAGGTGCCAAGCTTTCACTGGTTAGTAGCTTGGAAAGCATCACTGGTTGTCAACGAAATGCTAAGACACTTGCGGAGAGAATGGCCCAGGTGTCTCACAAACGCGGGAAAATCTTATCTCTACATACATAATGCGGCCCTAAGAGTGCTTTACTCCTATGCATGTCGCTCTTACGGTGCTATCCGCCATCCTGCTCTGCTGAATGCTCCAAAGAAAATAGTCAATTGTCCAAAGCGAGAAGTGCAAAATTTTCTCGAACTAACTTTGTGTCTTCAAGACACCCGAGGGTTTCGCCGGCCTGTCGTCGTGATTTCAGCGTACCCTATAGCCACCCATCTCGCGGTCGTGGGACGTGGCTATAGGTGTGATTTGCCGCGGTTCTACTGGGAGCCGGTGTCATTTTCATAAATGGCAGTTGCTTCCAGTGGGACCATGCAAATGTTTTTCTAAAACTTTAAGTATTTATTGAAAAATTCAACTATATTGTTGAATTGAAATTAAAAAAAAAATCGCGAAAAACGTAGAATAAACGTTAAATACATGATTAGCCAACAAGGACGTTACTTTCTGGGAACGAGGGGATCGAAAGCCCCCAAATATTCAAATACATCACACAAAAGTAACAGTTTTTATACATCCTCAACATAATATTTTAAAATACGTACAGACATATATATCTATCTTATAACAAGTTGTAAGAAGAGTATGAGATAACGCAAAAGAATGGCGATCTATCGTTATCAGGATTTTCTATTGCACGCTTGACTACGTTTATTATCCCATGTACATCGTCTGTGCAAAATCCCTAGTAATATCCCTGTATAAAGGAAAATCCCGAGAGATAAGTTCAGAGATTCGTATCCACTCTTCGTGACGTTGCATTCTCGTTGTTACACTATGACTATATGGGTAGGTACTTAGTGACTCAAGAACCTACATACATGCACGGAGAGACTTTTGGTATCAATATTTGGTTCATTTTATATCTCTTATTAAAATAAAATGTGAGAATTTGGAAACAATCGAGGTGCTATTATAAAAACTTCTACTATAATAAGAGGAGATGGTATTTTTCTGTATATATTATTATCAAGTTGCGAGTGAGCAAAAAATAGGATTTACGTTTAGAAAAAGTCTTATCTACTGTTTCAAAATTGTAATTATGTAAAAGTGATAATGTTCAATAATAAGTTTTGTGAAATGAACTTCATTATACATCATTCAAGATATTTCTCAATATTTTACAGATTCAAGACTGTTTTAACAGATTACACAGAAGCTCAAGATTTTACAAAAATTTCAAGGTGCTTCAAAGAGCTTTGTAGGAATTCCGAAGAATTTAAGATCAATTTCAAACGACTTCTAGAAATATTCCAAATTGAATCAAATAGAACAAAAAATTAAAGGGATTTTATGGTATTTTCAAGGAATTTGACACGACCTCAAGGATTCCATTGAATATCAAGGAGCTTCCAAGGATTTCATGGAAATCAGAAGAATTTTAACAAGATTTAGGATATTTTGTAAGACTTTCAATTATTTCAAACAATTCATGACATTTCTGAATATTTTAAAGATTTTAAGAGAGGTTTTGACGATTTCAATTAGTTAAAAAAAATTCTTTTTCACATGTTTAAGGAAATTTTAGAAAATACTAAGGATTTCAAATTGGTATACGGGAATTCACAAGATTTAGGAGATTTTGACATTTTGAAAGGGTTTCAAAGAATATATAGTTTAGGAGTTTGAAGCGGTTAAATTGAAATAATAAATTATTATATTCTTTACTCATTGGATTGTGATAATAGATGTATATTTAAGAATATCCTGTTATTATATTATCATTATTCATATCATTACATATTCTATTATAATATAATGTCATCATTTATAATTAACTCGCGTTATTGTTGTATACTTATTATGGTAGTCTGAAAAAACATCCTTATTTCTTAATTCTAAAATGGCTCGATCCTCTAAAAACAGTTCCTCCTCTTGCAAAAATGTGCCCTGAATTTTGGCAGAATTAGGAAGAAAATATTTATGGTCCCTTTAGACCATTTTTTTGCAGAAGACTGAGTATATTATTTAAAATTCCAACGTTAATGGATTATTTTACTTTCGAATACAAAATGATAAAATTCATGTATGTTGAAGTAAAATTATACTTGAACAGTGGCTATTAAAACAAAAAATTTGTTTGCAACATTGAGCTCAAGAGACCCCTAAATATTTTTTTTATTAATTCCAAAATTCAGGAGACATTTTCCTATTTTTTAAAATAATTTTACTACTTTTGGTAAACTCAGTTAATTACCATTTATTCAAAACCACAATGTTATGAGTCTATTACGCCCCAGAAAAGTAAGCGTTTAGATAGTTCTTTACCGAACTGTATCAGCTACTGACAGTTTATTAGCTTGAAACGCCGCCGCACTGACGGGATATTAGTTCCACAAATGGCCACTGAATAACGCACAATGTATTTCATCAGATTTTATTAACTCACTGTAGACATATATATATATATATATATCCGGCTCCAAGGACCATTCGGTCTCGGTTTCGATTCCTTTGGAAAAAACTGAAGAGCCTATGACAAAGCCCCCGAACGCGTCCTCGGGTCGCGGATGGAGGGTCTCTGTACCAAGGGTTTCTGCTGAATATGGTTACAATAATTAATAAGCAGTCGCGGACAATTTTCAAGGGATGATCCCGAAGGAATAACCCCTAAGCGGAGGCGTAGCAACCGTGTCGGAAGTTGAATGGCACATGGGTGAGGTGTCTTAAACGGTGGCTGTTGGATACCGAGCGAGCTCTCAGAGTATGCAGCCTTATCCTTGCACGCGGGGTGCTACAAGGATGGACGAATCCTTTCCCTAGCTGCTTGTGGGAACAACAATGTCACCATCAAAGCACCAAAAAGTTGTAGATGCGGTTTAAAACGATCGAACGCGCAGAGCACCCGACAATGGGTCGGAAAACAATGCCGATCATCCTAGAGTTCGGGGTGCTGAATTTATCAGCACCAAAATATTTCTGTCGAGATTTTAAACCCTCATTAGCATCGAAATCATCCATTTTTCCAGCAGTATAATTATACCACAGAGATGATGTAAGATGACTGTCTTTGGCAGCTGGGCCGTAGTTAAGTAAAGTCTCAATGTATGCTCGATATGTATAAGAGTTACTAGGAGGCGATACTACTTTTTGATTTAAATATACGTCCACCTGATTGAAGAGCGAATGCATGAAATTGTTTACTGTCCTACTTTATCTAGCTGGACGGTATTTGCGGCTACTCTTGCAGGAGTTACTAACTTTACCCGAAGACTGAGCATAGTGTGTGCTAGGTCAAGGTATTCATCACCATGGCCAGGAACAACTAACTCTATGGGGGCGTCATCGGTGAGTGAAGAAACGGGTTTATAATGAACCCACTGCGAGTTTTCTATAGATGTCTGTGTTGGATGCAGTGAAAAAAGATCTAGCTCTGACTTTAAGCACTTACAGGAATGAGAATGAAGAAACGACATTTTTACTCTTATTTATTTACGAAAATATCTTTAATTGTACGATTTTTTGTTTTCGTATTTTTATTTTCTTTAGTAGCCTTTTTTCTCTTTACCATAACACGCTTTTTGATTTTTCACCTGGAGTTTTTTTTCCTCTTTTTCACTCTATTTGCACTCACGACGTGAAGTGTACCACGATTAGAAATAGACTGAACCACTTGCTTCTTTCCTCTATGTTTATAACCCGAACCGTTCATGATATGTTCCATTTTATCCATTGCACGGCGTTTCAAATTTCGACTAGATTCTTCAAAACGATTCTTAACCGAAATTTTAAGAGGTATCTTACTGTCCATATCATTCATAACATTCATACCGGTTCAAAGAGCTTCTTTTCCGATGACTCGAGCACCGTTAGTTAAGAAAGGGAGAACACGTCGAGATAAACCTTCGAGAAAGCTACCAATTCCATGCCCCTTCTGATGTGGAGCTTCAATATATATCTGTGGGATACCTCTTCCACCTACTTGTGAGGAGTAATATTCTGTGTAATGAGTCATTATTTTTCTCTTATGTAGTCAATACGCTTAAAGTGAAGTGTAGCTGTCAGCATACCGTACTCGAATGGTATTGGCAAACCAATGTGATCTTTTATATCATTTTCAATTGTAGGAAAACCTGTGCTAAGAACTGGTATGTAGTTGGGTGATGAAAAATGGGTGACTTGTGTTGAACCAAAATTGTAATCTGTTATATCTAAAGAAACTGTACGTAAAAGCGGTGCTTTTACATCTCCTGTAACACGTTGTTCACAAATATTGCAGTAAATAAATAATTTATCCAGAAGAGCACTTGATAGACTAGGTGGATGTCTAGTAATGTAGTCATTAGTTTGAATTGGAATTAGATTATTTGAAGCCAAAAAATTGTGATCAGTCAGACATAATTGTTCACACTGTTTTTGTGTACTTACGTAACTGCTTTTCAATCCGTCATATTTAAATTTAATATGTTCACTTAATTCTGGAAGACTGTTTAGATTATTTAAAAAAGACACAATATTTGCATAAAGACCAGCTTGAAAGAAATTGACAAGGGTTTTTTTCCACATAAGAGAAATTTCTTCATCCTTTACCTTTTCTCTCAGAGCAATAAGATCTATCGCATCTTCTGACTTATCTCCCATATTTTCATCAGTTATTTTATCTTTTACCATACTAATAGGTACGTTATATTTGTGAAGAAGGTCAATACGTTTCTCAATAGATTTTCTATTTTTACTATTACCATCATATTGTGGATATTCATATCCTACAGTCCCACTGTTCATAAGAACAATACGATTTTCAAATGAATCATCGCCTCTCACATGAAGAAATGTACGAGGAAGTTGTATTTCTGTGAGTGCTACAACCCACTGCCCTTGTAGACGAATCTCATGTGGCAGTTGTGTTATAAAATTAGAAGTGGTATTCTCGGGAAAATATTTCATACTACTATTGCTTGGTAGAATAAGGTAAAATTGATCGATATTCATTTTTACAAGTTTTTCAAATTTGAGGCTGGCATCCATAAATTGAATTTGTCAGGATAACCTGTCCACTTGACAAGAAATTGTTTTTTGTTGCCCTTGCCTTTAGTCTGTAATATTTTTTCAATTTGAAATTCTTCCTCCTCAATATTTTTATTTTTGACACCAGTCAATTCTTGCTCGTAAAAACACCTTCTATTTCTTCTACTTCTAAATCTTTCAACTCGTACATGTCAGGTGCTTGACCTCTTCCTGTTATAACCCGTCTTACAACAAACAATTCCTCACTCCAGCCGAACAGATAACCTGTCTCGCGACTGATTCTGACATTGACGTCAACACTGTATTTAGGCTTCCTTTTTTACTTTTTTTCTTTCCAGAAACGACGTTGAATGTTCGCTCGAGATTCGGCTGCATTTGATAAATTAACTTCAGACGGTGTCATTCTTATACTAGAATGTCTAGCATTATTGTAAGCACTCACAATTTTTTGTAAAACATCAATATATCGTCGAGTATTTTTATGTGTAAAATACCTCCAGATACGTTCCTTGAGCGTTCGATTGAAACGTTTGACTACGGCTGCTCTAACGTTAGGATCCCGCTTTACACGGAATTTTATCCCATTATCAGTCAGATATTTATAAAAATAAGCTCCTAAGAATTCCTTTCCTTTGTCTGATTGTAAACAGAAAGGCGTACACACTTTGCATGTCAATTAAATCACATTCCCAAACCTCATCAAAATTGGAAACTGTAGCAAGAGTTAATTTTTCTGCTCCGCTGTAGGAAGCAGAATGACCTGGATTGTAGTATATTTCTTCAATTAGCTTCATTTTAGAATAAAAATCTATAAAGAATGAAAGTATTGTTATGTAAAGTTGTCTGATTTATCGTCTGCATTTGTTGATTCATTTTGTCCACTTGCTGGCTGGGGATCATTACCATTTACAATAATATAAATAATAATAATAATAATAATCCGGATTTAGATGGCAAAGGGCATGTAAAACTATGGCATTCTTCTTGCCAATTGACTTGCAACCTTTCGACGTCATCAAAAATGTGTGAATGGAACTTGAAAATCACTGTTTCTCCCCTTTATACTCTTCAATGGTATGTAAACGTACTGATGAGGATCGTCCGGAAAAATACTTGTGAGATAGCGACAATTGTCAGGAGTTGATCGTTTCAAGTCTAGAAGTAAATAGCCATGTGGCTGAGAAGTTGCATCGTGATAGGCTTCTTGTATAAACAGTCGGTCTTCAGGACAAACCTGGCGCGCAAGATGTTGAATTTGCGCCCGATCTCGAGGATTCTTGAACGTGACAATATAATTTGCATTTAAAGAAATATCTCTTTAACCATGCCCTTGATGGAGAAGATTTTGAGAAATGAAAATTGCACTCAAATTTTTATGATGACTTTCTTTAGTAAAAAGATCTATAATTGTATTGCTCGAAGATTCCCTCATTAAATCGTCGATAATTATAAGTTTAGGCCTTGGATCATAGGAATAATCAGAAGATTGTGGTAATCCTTCGCGAAACTCTATCTCTTTTCTATATTCTTTATAAACCGTTTACCACTCAGAATAATAGAAAACTATTCGATCAATTTGTGTATCGCACATTCCATCGAGATTTCGAAGAAACTTTTTTACAAAGAAAGTTTTACCACAACCTGTTGGACCACATATTAGTGACGTAAACGGATACTTCCATCGCGTGTACATGTTCAATAGCGATACATCGTCAGTCAAACCTTGTAATTTATATATGTCGATGAATATTTATATAGCAGAAATGAATCTTAGTTGGCGCTTATACTCATGTTGTTTTTTTTGCAATTCGCATATTGCTATTTGAAAAAAGTTATTAGTGTCTTGTTTGTTTCCTTTCTCTAATTAGCTAATTTCTTTAGATGTCAGGGTTTTGAGCTAATACTCCTGACACAGCACGTCGTTCATGAGCTTATTTGACGTGCCTTTCCACACGCCTAAATTCAGCTTATAAAGATTTGTTTTCTAGCGCCCCGCCGCGGTCGTGGTCGTCGACCCCCTCGTCCAAAAAAGATAGTTTTTCAGCTATATTCAGGATACGGTCGGAAAACATAAAAGGATAATGAGTGAAATTAGACTATTCATATTATAAACGTACATTTTTATTCAATTATTATTTTTTAAGATTGTACATAATAATGATTATGAATTGATCAGGATATGTATAATTTTTTTGACAACTAAACAACTATTTTGAAAATAAATTATTCATAGAAAAATGTTTTTATTAATACAAAATTTTAAGAACGCTATAATAATAATTTTCAAATTATAAAAGAGTAGGATCACTGAAAGTAAAGTCTTGTGACCCTATGTGCATGTAGTCATCATATTCATGACTTGCCATGCTTTTTCCAGTGTGATATCTAGAGCTGTTTGACTGCAGCAGAACATTGTATCCTCTAATAAGCTCTGGCCACAGCGTACTATAGGGCTTCCAAATGATTGGAAGATCATTTCTCAAAGCACAATGAATAAATATCCTTATTATTATTGAAGAACAGAAATTTTATATAATTAAAATTAAGTGAAACAAGTGAACCTACACATTTTTCATTTAACGCTGAGATAGTTTTCATACAAAGAGTAGAAATGAGAGATAATTCATTTTAGACTTTAGACGATATAAACAAATAAATTACGGAGAGGTTATTTGTTTTTACCTATTTATACTCTATGTAACCAAAGCCGAGAGAATCATGATTTTCAATTAGCCTTCTTTTAGTGTAAGCAGGTTTACAGGTTTTATGTTTATTTTTTGTGACTACTTGGTGATATTCAGTTCTACGAATAGCTCTATAATTCAAATTAATCAGGGCACCCTTATCAACCACAAGATCGCAAATAGAGTCAAAGTTTACGATTTTTATAATTTTTATAATTTAGAGTAATGCCTTTTACTTTGCAAACATGGCGTTGCTTGCCATCAGGTGATCGTACTTTAAAGGCATAAAATTTAGGTCCACCCGAGACAAAAGTTTCAATATAAATTTCTGAACCATAAACTTCAAGCTCATCTGTCCACGTGACACATGAAATCCAGTGGGGACATTTTAGGTATGAAGAATCCGACTGAAAAGGGAAATCAATTAGTAAAAGAGCAGATCATGGAAGATAATTTTTTGTAAACGGTAGTATTTACTAAGGATAAAAGATATTTGGTAGATTTGCCTTGGATGGATGATCACGCGCCTATTTCAGACATTTTCGAGTTATCTAAAGGAAGGTTGAACGAGACGGTAGAGAAATTGAAACGAGATGACTTGCTTTTTCAGTACAATCAAGTGTTTAAAGAATGGCAGAACGAAGGCATTATTGAGCCAGTAGTAGAAGAGACGAGCTCCGCGTGCCATTATTTAAATCATCTCCCAGTTGTCCAAGCAGAGCACAACGAAAACACGACCGGTGTTTGATGCGTCAGCAAGCGTAACGGGGTTTCCCTCCCTAAATCAATGTCTTGAAAAAGGGCCGAAATTAATCGAGTTGATACAATCAACGCTGTTAAAATTTCGGGAACACGAGCTAGCGGTTTTGGCTGAAATTCGCCAGGCATTCTTACAGATCGAGATGAATTCTAATGACCGCGATTATTTGAGGTTCCTTTGGATTGTTGACGGACGGTTGAAAATTTTTCGGCTTAAGCGGGTAGTATTCGGTCTTAAGTGTAGTCCGCTTTTATTGGGTGCCTTTTTGAAATTGCATTTTTCGAACTTGTTTCTAGCTGCGACTGAAGGAAGAGGATCATGGTCTCAAGAGGGTATTGAAAAGTTATCTGAATCTTTTCACGTGGATAATTGTGTAATCAGTGTAGAAATGAAAGAAAAATTACATGCATTCATGGCGTCAGCGAAAGAAATAATGGCGCTTGGCAGTTTTTATTTGAGATGCTCGGAATACACGCGTAATACAACGCGTAAGGAAACGACGTTAGTCCTCGGATTGTTGTTTAATAAAGCGCGTGATACGATTGCGGTAAATCCAACTTCATGGAGAGATGAGTGTGACGTGGAAGTCACTAAGCGTTCAATTTTATCGGCCACGCATAAAGTCTTTGATCTGATTGGTTTTACTTCGCCCGTGACTCTATTGCCCAAATTGTTGCTAAAGATATTGTGGAAGCAAACAGTTGATTGAGATATTCCCGTAGATGAAGAAATGCGAAAAACTTTTTTACGTTGGAAAGAACAGTCACCGTATTTAGAAAAGATTGAGATCACGAGAAAGTTTAGCAGAGGTGAATTCTCTATTCATACATTTTGTGAGAGCTAGAAAATCGGCGTATGCTGCTGTAACTTTTTCGTGCGTGAAGGATGGAAAGAACGTAAACTTAATTTTTCGTGGTGCAAAAACACGTGTTTCCCCAGAAGGTACGTCGATCCCATGTTCAGAATTGTTGGCTGCTTCCATAGGTGCTCGACAGACTAAAGAAATCTTAGATGCCCTCAGCTACATCGACGTCCCAGTGTTTTACTGGTCGCACTCGACAACCGTTTTGGCATGGATTCAGCGGGATATACAGTGGGCCGTGTTTGTGTGGAATAGAGTGAAGGAAATAAGACTGGCTACTTTGGCGGGAACGTGGAAATACGTACCGGGTGAGATAAATCCGGCCTATTTGCCGTCACGCGCTCAAGTTGCTTATAAGAGAGACTTACGTGAACATGTGTCACGTGGGAGCGCAGACAGTTATGTGTTAACTACGCGAAAAATTCTGGATCCTGTCTACGCGTAAAGCGGTACGTTTTATTAGAAAGGAATGTGTGATTTGTAATAGGTATAATTCAAAGTGGTCGGTGTTGATTTTGCGTGTCTGGTTTGCTTGCGCGGTCAGAAGAAGGCTTGGATATGCCTGTATATGTTTCCATTTATAGAGCAATTCGCCTAAAATTAGTGACCTCTCTCCCAACCAATGATTTTTCAGCGAGTTTCCGTAGATCTATCGGACGCCGTGGTAGACCGACTACTGTTTACAGTGACAACGGAACTAATTTTGTCGCTGCCGATACTGCTTTTGACAAATTAAACTGGGACATCGTCCCTAAGTATAGGCAGGCTAGACAAATAGATTGGCGATTTAGTCCACCTACTGCTTCATGGTGGGGAGGTAGATGGGAACGGTTAATTGGGATTGAAAGTTATTCTACGCAGAGTCTTAGGAAAAGCGTGCTTCACTTACGAAGAAATGTACAAGGTGTTATGCGATGGCGAACCGACTTTGAACTCACGTTCTCTAACTTATGTATCGGAGGAACCATACGATCTTAAGCCTCTGACTCTTGCAATTTTCTTACATGCTCTCAGAACAAGTGAAATGCCAGATCTTGACCTGATTAACAGACTTGATCTTAAATCTAGATACCAACGTAAACAAGAGATCATGGAACATTCAAGGAATAGATTCCGTGAAGAATATTTAGGACAATTAATACCTAAGTATCATTCCAAAGAGTTTCGTAAACTCGAAATCGGCGATGTAGTACTTGTAGGAGATGATAGTCACAAGCGAAATGATTGGCCACTGGCACGCATTGAGAAATTAATCACGGGAAAAGATGGTGCTGAACGTGTCGTCTATTTGAAGAAGAAAAATGGAACTTTCAAGCGTCCTATACAACGTGTTTATCCATTTGAGCTGAGCTATTCTAGCGAAAACATAGCTAAAGATATGCGAGATAAAATTTCTGATCAGATTGCGAGCGAGCCTGTTGCAAGCTCGGAGGATTGTCAACTTGAGAGTTCGAAGGAAAAACAGTATAAAATTCTTAGAGGCCGAAATGTTAAGAAACCACGCTCTTTTCAAACTTGAGAGGGAATAATTGAGTAACAGACCCAAAGTGGGAGGATGTCGGAAATGCGAGCGAAAAAAACTGTATATTCTTCATTTTCCTTCTAAACTGTGACGCGAGAGGGCTCTGCGAAGCAAGATGTAACGGCGATGTAACGAAAGGGGCAGTGCTACGCTTGACCGGAAGAAAGAGAAGCGTGGCTGACCGTGTATTCCATTTTAATGTTCTTTTTAATAAAGTTGTGACAATTAGTCAGCTGTTAGGAAACACACAGACGCAACAAACAAATAAGTCTCCGCAAATAGCAGCGCTTTTATATAACGCGGAAGAGAATGAGAATAAGTTAGAAGACAAAAAAGATAATAAAGGACAGAATAAAAATAATAAAAATTCAAATTATGAAAATAGTAGGGATAGTAAAAAAGTTGAAATGAATCCAAGTGCACAGGATTTCATGGATCCAAATTTAGGAAACCGAAATTTAAACCATAGATCGCGAGAACTCATTACATGCTACAATGTCGGGAAAGTAGGCCACTTTCGACGTGATTGTTTGTATAGTATAGATAAGAGAAACGCAAGCGGTGGTTATTAAGTCGGATGATAATCAATGAAATCAAAAACCGTCAGAATTACTTGACATAGACACAAACGACTCGGACGATACAAAGTTTCACCTTATGATAGATTTTAAAAGTCATGAATTCAGAGTGTTAGTTGACACCGGTGCAACTCACTCATACATAGGTGAAAAATTCAAAAAGACAATACAAGAGATAGATTACGAAATTAAAAAACCGAAAAGTGATACATTAATGGTCGCAAATGGACAAAAATTAAAAATGATAGGACAAGTTTTAATTCCAATCAAAGTAGGTCATATAGAAAAAAACTTATTATTCAAGCTGGTACCAGATTTAAGATTGATAGGAATAATAGGAACCGATATGATAGAAAGATTAGGTTTGATTATGGATTTCGAGAAAAAGATTTGGTGGTTGCCAGAATTACCAAATATTGTAAAGGAATTAAGTGTGTGAGCGTATGTAGGTTTGCGTGTGTGCGTCTCATGAATGACGAGGTCCTTCTCCATTGATAAGAAACTGGTATTACGATCGATTATGAAGGATATACAAACTTTGTCAAAAGTAAAAGAAAGATAGATACAAAGCGAATTGTCAGGTGGTCGCCAAGCACTGAAGGCAAGCAGAGCTTAGCCGACCGGGAAAGCAATCACTTTTAAATACAATTTGACTTATTTGACTTTTAACTAAACTTTCAATAAATGCTTGTATATATTTTTAATTTTAATTTTATGAATTGTCCATCGAAATACCATCCAAGCCCTTATCCTTGACATTACAATATTAAGTATGCGATACAAGCAAATATAAGTAAAATGCAGGAACCGGTAATGAATGATACCGAGGCAAATAAAAGTAGGAAAAATGAGGAAATGAAATTGAAGTTCGGAACGAAGATGAGCTCTGCGAAACCACGTGCGAGAGAAAGAGACAGCTTTTCCACAGTGTGAAGTCTCCACTCCCGTGTCGCCATACACCCCACCCCAAGCCCTCCTTACAGGAAATGCACGAGACTCGATCCCTCTAGCACCCAAGCCTGCACAGAGTTTACGGGGGCATGGAGCCCCGCACCCTAAACCCAACTAGGTGAGAGACGCAACACTGGCACAAGCCAGCGTGGGCTTCTGTAGATTAGATAAGCAGGCTAGTCAAAATAGAGAGAGAGAGAGAGTAGAGAAGAAAACAAACAAGGATAGGAATAAAAATAGATAGCGCAAGTAAAATAAATACGAATTTATATACGGAACATAAAGATCGAAAATTAGAAACAGAATTCAAAGGCCCATTGGAATTTAATAAAGAGATAAAGGATTTTAAATTGAAAACAGTTATCGATAAAACTGAGAAAAAATGATTCGATAATAGAAAAATTATTCGAAATTAGAAAAAGTAATTGGTATATTTTAGAAATAATGCGGTGATAAATGATAATATTGCATGCGTGGAAACAGAAAGGAAGAAAAATTTAGAATTTCGCGAGGAAATTTCCAAAGGAATAGTAGAATTGAATGAGGCACATCAAGTGAAATTAGAAAACTTTATTGAAAGAAAAGTAATAGATCAGGGAACAGAATTAAAACCGACACACTTAACTAGCCATAAAATAGATGTCCAGGGACATAAGCCGATTAAACAAAGACATTATTATGTATCACCAAAAATAAGAGAATTTATGTATGAGGAAGTAGATAGACTTTTAGAAGAGGAAATTATAGAACCATCTCATAGCGATTGGTCGAATCCTATAGTAATGATAAAAAAACCTAATGGAAAATATAGATTTTGTTCAGATTTTAGGAAAGTTAATAAAGTAACAAACAAAGACTTATATCCAGTACCTATAATGTACTATAATGTCTATATGTATATACCGTTGGACGAGGAATCTAAACCAATAACAGCATTTATTGTACCAGGCAAAGGAATGTATCAGTTTAAGAGAATGCTATTTGGAATAACAAATGCTCCTGCTACACTCCAGCACCTGTTGGATAGAATAATAATACCAGAATTAAAACCGCATGTATTTGGTTACCTTGATGATATAATTATAGTTTCAAAAAATTTTGAATAACATTTAAAATATTTGAATATTGTTCTATATAGAATAAAAAATTTAGGTTTAACAACAAGGTTGGACCAATGTGAATTTGGTTGTTCAGAAATAAAGTAGTTAGGGTTTGAAGTTAATGAAAAAGGCTTGCTTGTAGATGAGGATAAAATTGAACCTGTTTTAAATTTCCCTGGGCAATACGGAAATTTAGAACGTATTTAGAGGGTTTTTCGTTCAAAGTTATCACCGATCGCATTGCCTTGAAATGGCTTTATAACGTAACAAATCCAAATGGTAGATTAGCACGATGGGATTTAGAATTATTAGAGTACGATTATGAAATAATGTAATGAAAGGAAAGTTTAAACCATGTCCTAGATGCGTTATCAAGGTCAAATGAAAATGAAATACAAGTTTCAAGTATCTTAGCCGGTATAATAGAAACCGATGAAAGAGATTTTAAAGAAATTGAGGATAATTGGTATAAGAATAAAATGGTACAGATTAAAAATAAACCAGAAGAAGATCCAAACTGGAGAATACGCGATAATCAATTATATTTTTATAGACCCGACCCTTTGAAATCAATATATTCTAGTTTCCGTTGATATGTTTACTAAATGGGTAGAAATAATTCCAGTTAAGAATAAATTAGCATCAACGATCGAAAAAGAATTTCATAAACGTATAATTTAAAAATGGGGAACTCCTAGAGTTTTATTCACAGATAACGGCAAATAATACGTAAATAAATCAATAATTAATTTAACTGAAACATATGGTATTGGACATTCAAAAACTCCTAAATATCATGCGCAAGCTAACCTAACTGAAATATGTCACAGATCAATTGAAACGGCAATAAAATCGTACTTGGAGAAAGATCATAAATTATGGGATGAAAATTTAGATAATTGACAATTTTCGTTAAATACGAGTGAAGATTCTTCAATAGGTTTCACACCAGCTTTTTTAAATTTAGGTAGAGAACTCCAACCAATTCAAGCGTTGAATAAAGATTTAGATGCTAAAAGCGAAGTTGAATTTCGAAAGTCCGAAAAATGGGATAATAGAATGCGAAAACTGAAAATAATTAGAGAAGAAGTAGTTAAAAATTCAGATACTGCGAACGAAACACAATCTATATATTATAATCTCAGACGTAGACCGATAAGTTTCAAAATTGGCGAATAAATTCTAAAAACTGATAAAACATTATCGAGTGAAGAAGGAATAGCCAAAAAATTGAGTAAGAATTTCGAAGGACCATTTTTCATTAAGGGGTTAAGGTCAGTTGCAAGGCCAAAAAAAAACGATTTTTTAAAGAATTTTTTTTGAAAACAGTTTGTATTACTTATTGACAAATGTTCTACAGTTCGAATAACACACATTACAAGAAGTTACAGTAATTTTTCAAGATAAAAGTATTGATAAATAAGCAAGTTATAGTTAATCTGCCAGAGGTCCAAAAAAAAAAGTATTTTGCGGTGCGCGTCGTAGCTCATGACTGGATCATCTGAAATATAAAAAGTCAACGGAAATAGTTGAAAAACGATATTTCCTTGCTCATGAATGAAAAATTAAGTCAAAATGTTAATTTTCAAGAAAATGGCGGATGTGTAAACATAACATTTTTCAAGAAAAATAAAAATTTTGTCTTTACACATCCACCATTTTGTTGAAAAATAAAATTTTGACCTAATTCTTCATTCAAATGCAAGGGAATATGATTTTTTAACTATCACCGTTGCATTTTTTTGGTTAAGATAATCCAGTCATGAGTTACGATGCGCACCGCAAAACACTTTTTTTTTTGGACCTCTGGCAGATTAACTATAACTTGCTTAACACACGAAAGTTTCGCCGACCTGTCGTTGTGATTTCGTCGTGTCCTGTGACCACTCATCTCACGGTTGTGAGACGAGGCCATGAATGGGATTTACCGCGGTCCTACTGGGAGCCAATGTAATTTTTTAGATGACAGTTGCTCCCAGTGGCACCCTGCGATGGTTGTTAACCTTCAGTTTTTAATTATATATATCTATGGGGAAAATCAGTGAACCCGTATTCCATGGTTTAATAATTTTTTTTGTTTAAATTTGCTACAATTATTCGAATATTACCTGCGAATTCTGAAAAACAGACAGAAATTTTGTTTCCAATGCAGTGTTTCAAGAACTAGCGTAGGTAATCGCGATTTAATTTCTTTATTCGATGTGAGAATTCTTGTTCTTCTAATTGATCCCAAAAAAATTAAAGCATGTTTAAAAATGACAAAATAACTGCTATTTTTTCTAAAATGTGTTAAGGTTGATATTCTCAAAAACCCCACTTTGGAAAAAATTCGTATTTGGGGAGGGGGGGGGTAATATCTGTTAATATATACTACATACATATCTCGTTTCTGAAACTGTAATGAGAAGTCAAAACACAGTAAGTGCACACTTGTCGCTTACTTTTCTTCGCAACATCAACGGAAGGTTGGACAAGATAGCGACGCCTTGTTATGAAACAACTTAAGCGCCCTGCAGACTGTTTTTTATTTTTAGTTATTATCATATCGCAACATTTCTTCGAACAGTTTTGATGCTTTTACATCGAATTCAATGATGAATAAGTGCGGAAATATAATTAACTAAATTTTCTTTGCCATTTATGTAATATAAAATTTTATAAAACAGTTTATTTTACTATTATGAGAAATTTTGTTTCAATCACGTTAATTTAAATATTAATTATAAAATCGAGCAGAAGAAGTAAAATAAATTATATTTCATGCCAGTAAATATAAGTAAGAAGTTACTTATATCATTATATAATTATTCGAAACTTTATACATAATATACTTTCACATTTGAAAGATCAAATTTCTTCATTTTTCTTCAAAACAACAGAAGGTACAAAAAATGTTTAAATAAAAGTTGAAACGTCTTGAAAAGTTCTAAAATTGCCTACAACACTTTTGTGATAGCTTGTTTCGTCTACAATAAAAATAAAAAGTTATATTAAAAAAAAATTCTTGTCTCAAAAATGATTTAGCCCACATAATACTGATAGGATCCCTTTTTTATGTTAGCAAGAACTTTAAGAAAATACATATTTGAAAAAAGATCCCTACTTTCTTATTTTTTACCATGTTTTGTTTACAGTTCCTTCTCATATGAAAAAGGCATCTCATTAGTTTTATGCGGGCAAACCATTTTTGATGCCCAAACTTTTTTTAAATATAATTTTGTATTTTTTCTCGTGAACGATGCAAGCTACCACAAAAGAGTGATGGGTGTTTTTTTAGAAATGTTCCGGATGTTTACACTTTATTTATCCGAACAATTTTTTTACCTTTCGTTGTTTCCGAGAAAAATGTAAAAAATTGATTTTTCAAAAATAATTGTTTTCAATGTGAAGCTTTAAAATAATTTTAGAAAAACAGCCGCCTTTTTGTCATTATTTAAATTTTTTGGGGATGAGTTCCAAGAAAAAGTATTCTCAGGTTGAATAAAAAAATAAAATCTGAATTAACCAGGCTCATTAGGGAGATACTACATCTTGAACAAACTTTCTGTCAATTTTTGGGAATTTGCAGGAAACCTTCAAATGAGCGTAACAAACCCAAAAAATGTTTTTGAATCAACTGTAAAATATGTGTTTCTTCATTTTCACCATAGAATGATATTTCCAAATACAAAATCATTCTGATACCCTGAGCTGAAACTCTATTCTTGATTTGAAATGGAATTTTATGGGCCATAAATTAAAATTAATTCCGTTCAGAAACACTATTTCAAAATCTGAATTTATTTTTATCGCAATCAATCAATTAGTGTTATAAATATTTCAAACCACTTCTATTTGCCTATAATCAAGCATTTGATTCTTGTTATGCTAATTTGTTTACTTACCAGATTAAGGCCAGCTTAAAAATTTATTGTTTTAATCTGAATAAAATTTGAAAAAATTTAGAATGCGCTTTTAGTTAGTAAACTGTAAATACGTTTTCTTGATATAATGAAATATTCCATAGAGATAATGACCTGTGATTTGTTCATAGATCAGTAAACAATTGGATGATCAATTAGAATATATCAATTAGAAGGGTAAAAACGTTTCTTTAAGAAAGAATGACTTGCAGTTTGCACACCTGTAGCATTTTTCTTTCATAATATATCTGGAAATAATGTTTGTTAGATTAAATTATTTTTATTGAGCAGTAAATGTCACCTTTTTTCTTGATGCTTCTTCTTCAAAATTTAAATTGAGCTGTTAATGTACAGATGATTTGAAATGTCATTGTTGTCATGAATATTACCAATTAAATTATATTTTAGATTTTGAAAAAATGCAGCATAGTTAAGTAATTTTTTAAGTAAATTAGTCATTTTTTAGTAGCATGACGGAACCAGTTGTTGCATAAGTTAGGAAAATAACGGGTTCGTGATACTCCATCGCGTTATATGCATTAGCTCCACAAAATGAGAGAACCTGGTTCAAAGACCTTGTTGTGCTCTGTACTTTTCGTGATTTTGAAACAATCGTGACTAGCTACCAGAGCGAAAGGAAAAGTCCTTTTCTAAATATGACTAATTGTAAGGCACACTGTCAGCAAAATGACCTTACGTCTAACATTTGCAGTAGGAGTTGAAAAGAAGGCAAAGTAGATAAGAGATGAAATATAATAATTATTATTAGTGTATTAAACATTTTTTAAGTTAGAGAAATATTTCATTATATATTCTTTTTGCTGAAAAAATAAAGAGAACCCGCTCTGTTTCCTCCGATTTGAGCAATAAGAAATGAACTCTCCTTGATTGAAAGAAAGTGATCTCCGGAAAAACTAGAAAACTATTGGGTTTCTATGGTGAACAAGATGGATCGAGTGTTGATTAATAGGTGGCAAAGCTTGATTAAGTTTCACCTGAGTGGTGAAAATACCATGATAAAATCGAGAGGATTTGTCGCTTGTATCAAGAGAAAAAAAAAATTCTTGAAGCAATTATGTCGATTTGTTCTTGTTTAACTAGTGGTGGGATTTACAGCTAGTCTCTTTATGCTAATTAGATGGATGCTTTCATTTATAATGAATATTAAAGTCACGTAGAGATAAAGTTAAATCAACGGAAAGATTATTATTTGAAACTATGTTTAGGGTGGGGTGGGGTCGGACAAGTTTGGGATTCCTTGGTTTGGGTGGGGTTGGGCCGGGTCAAGTCAAGTCGGGTCGATTTGTGTTGGGTTGATTGGGTTGGATAAAGTGGTGTCGGGACGGGTCTATTCAAGTATGGTCGGTTTGGTTTGGGTTGGGTTAGGTGGGGTTTGGTTGAGTTGGGTTGGGTTGGGTTATGTTGGATTAAGTTGGGTTGGGTCAGGTTGGGTTGGATCGGGTTGTTGCACAAAGAGTGGTGTGGAAAGGTGAGTGGGGTGGGGGAAGGGATGAGCGATCTTCGTGTGCTCATGCTGATATAGAACTGATTTTTTTATTTAGGATGATTATACATATTTAAATTATTTAATCTGATACAAAAATATTTTAAAAGAATTTTCGTATTATGTACTTATTTTAGAACCCCTTGTTTCTGAATTCTCAACTCGAGATGTCCATTTTTCTATCTAGAAAAGAAACTCAATCTCTATCTTATTCTATACATCATGAGTATAAAGTATTTATTTTTAAGTGAATACTTTGCAATAAAGGTTGTTTTTTCGTTCCTAGTAATCGCTTTCACAGGAAGACATAAATTCAAAACGATTTGTAACAAAATACAAGCCAACAGTTAGCACTTAGCACCTTTCAAAGGCTAAAGAGAATTTCAAGCTGCAATCAGTACATTGGTTTGCTAATTATTTTAATAGGTTTCTGTCAATTTCATTTGTCTTGAAAGTACTTTTTACGTAAGTTGATTTATTCAATACTCATATGAATTTTCTTGAAATATTTGGTTTTATTTATTAAAAGAGCACATGTATTCAAACTGAAAATCGATTAGAACTTCTACCGATAAATTGTAATTTGAAACATTTATGAAATGAAACCCGCTCAGTTATACTAATAATAAGTCTAACGATCACCTTTTTATGCATGTTGGAGACTTTTATTGTGGATATAAATTCTCGAACAACTTCAAGCACGAAATCAATCCTTACATTATGTGCTTGTTCAGTTAGAATATAAAATGCTGGAAGAACGGGTTCTAGAAAAAATTAAGAACTTGATTATTTCATATTTCCATTGCTTATCTACACTTAGGTATTGTATATGAAGTGCATTAAGTTTGACGTATTTTAATTTTATAATTCATTGAATATATTTGAAAAATTCTGCAATATTTCAAAAAGACCCAGATTATTCATCGGAAAATTTTGAAACTGTCTGGAGAATGCTGAAATGTTCTGAAACTCTCAAAATCAATCTGAACAATTCTGGACTTTTTACATATATTCCATCACTTTCTCAAATGTTTTAAAAGGTTCTAAAAGGTTTAACTGTTCCAAAATATTCCACAAATTCTGGATATTTCTAGACTATTATGGAATATTATGGAGATTTCTGGGTTACTCTTCAATCCTGCAATACTTATTCCCACTTTGGGCACTTTAAGTTGAATTCTTTGTGTGAATGAAGTGGTGAAAATTTGAAAAAAAATAATTTCAGAAATCAGCTGTGATTAGCGATAAATAAGATAACCACATTGACAGAGGGTACCTAGAATTTTTTTATTGCTTTTAAGATTCTCCAATGAGTTATGATTTTCAAATATTTCATGACCTTTCTCGTAAACGTCGCTTCGCCGTGATCCAATGAGCAATAAACTTTCCAGAAATCTTATAAAATTACGTCTATCGAATTTAAAATATTCAAATTTCACTGATGAAAACGCATTGTATAACCTTGGAATTTGAATTTATTTTTTTGAAAGCATTCAGCTGAAAGAATGTACATAAATGTCATGAAAAATTCTATTTAAAAGTTTCTCTGAAAATATTATGAAAATCAATATTCAGAATCTTCAAATTTTCAGTAAAAGTTTCTGATGATGATACTTTCACTTATTCTAAGATCGGGCAAGAAATACGAACCGTGTGGGCGGATATGTCATCCATAAATTTCTTGTTTGAAGTATTTCCGTGCATTCTGATGAAGATAAAATAATATAATTATTATAAAATTAATTTTAATTTTAATAATAAAAAATCTACTGGATGTAAAAAAACGTACTTCAGACCACTTTTTTTGTCTGAAATATTTATTCTCTCAGACGCACAATATCGCACATTCGCAAAGCATCGATTAATTTAATTTCACTATTTCACTAAATTTTCTCTTTTGTTTAACGAAGCAGTTGAATGCTCAGAAAAAATTGCACTCTATAAATTTGAATCGTGAGAAATGATTCATCAAATAAGTAAGCTGATCAACGGCGATCAGAGAAAAGTAGGAAAAAGAGGTTTGCATTGCGCAAATCACTTGTAATAAAAATTAGTTTTATTTGACTAAACTAAATCCTGAATCATTCAATTAGATAATGTTTTATTCCAAATGACTGTTATAAAAAAAACTTCAGAGAATTCGAAAAAAAAATCAAATCAAGAAGTAAAACTTTCATCTATCGTTCCAATGATCAAAATAGGAAGTTCCTCCTTTTTCGGTCGTGCGATCCATTTAAAAATCAGAACTCAAGGTCAGGAAAACCAAAAGTCAAAATTTAATTGCCTTGATATACAAAACACGGGTGTTTCGGCCATTCTGTTAGCCTCTCAGGAAAAAAAAACATTGAAAAGGTGACTCCGTGAATTGGGTATCTGTCATTTGGAGATTGAGATTTTTAAAACTGAATTGGTTTGCGACTATGTGAATCGGTCAGTTTCTCGAATAGCTTCGAATGTGCAATGTACTACAATGTCCATTTCAAGCAAAGCCATATTGAATAGGTTTACCTCTTCTTGAATGAGACCGATTTTTTTCAGGTTAGGCTGCTTTTGGAGTCAAATTTCTTATATAAAAAATATTCATAAAGATGGATGAATATAAAAAAAGGGGATTTCGACAAGTTTCAGTTTGTACATTTTTGGAACTGAAAAAAAAAATTGGAGAAGTTCCCAAATTATTGGTTACATTTTTGAAAAACAGACAGTGAATTATAATGTTTACGATGGACAATAAGTGACGAAAAAGACCAAAACAATTCTTGAGGTTAAATTAGTTCATATAATGTACAATTGGTTTTGTAAGTTTAAGACGAGAGGAGCGCGCCAAAGTAAAAGGAATTTGACATTATTAATTAGTGATGTTATGATAGCATTGATTTATATTGAAGATTTCTGTTTTTGAACTAATAGAAATTTTATTATATTTTTTTATAAAAATTGATTATAAAATTTTTCTTGTGTGACAACTATTTTTTGCAGCTAGAATATTTATATTATTGAAGTTCATATCAAAAAAATTATCAAAGTTCCAGGAGTTGTGTGACAAACCGGTATTTAAATTGCCAATACCGCAATCCCTTTTATGTTCAGCTATTCTAGTTTTTAATCTACGGCCAGTTTCACCAATGTAGATATTATTACAACCTTTACATTTTATTAAGTAAACTACATTAGAAATATTTTTAATTTTTTCATAATCTTTTTTATCAGTGATATAATTTTCTAATTTATTATCATTTCTGAATAAGTTTTTTGTTTTTGTAATTTTCAAGCCATTTTTTCTTTTTATTTGAACCATTGTAACTTTCATGTATTCTTTCTTCAATAACACTTTCTATTAAGGGTAGTGGGTACTGGGTAGTTATTTTGTTGTGGAGTGATTTTTAATTGATCTAAATTTTCTTCTCTGAACTTAATATCGCTTAGTTTTATGCATCTATCGATTAATACTTTTATTAATCCAATTTTTTTACTAAATCCACGATGAAAGTTATAATTGAAATACTGACCTGAACTAAACATTTTTTGATGCCAGTTTGTGATTAAATCTCTATTTTCAGTTTTTTTTTTTTAATGAATAAATACGATTAACAACGAGTATTATTATTTTCTATTTCATAAGTAATTTGTAGAGATTCTTCTATGCTATTGAAAATGTTAATTAGTTCTTGTATTCTTTCTGCAGGAACTATAGAAAAAATATCATCCACGTACCGTTTAAAAAAAAAGTGATTTAACCCTTCGATGTCACACTTCCCGACGCTTAACATAGCTGGAATACTGGGGGCTTTTTGACCCCAAGCGAAAAAGGCTTCCCGCAAAGAGCCAATTCATTATTTTGCGTAGCTGTATTTTTTACACACTCTTGGATAGTTACTTCAAAGAATGCTGTGGGTTATTTAGCTCAAATTTTATTTTAAATCTGAAAAAAATGATTGTAGACATTAAAAAATAGCGACAAATTACATTTTTAGCGAACAAATTAATATATTTTTTTTGTAATAATCGTATAAGTACCATTTTCAAATGTTGGAGGGGCTTAAATAAGTTTGAACATGCCTAGGGTCTTTTTGACCCCAGTGTGTCATCGAAGGGTTAAAACTTAATTTTCATAAAGCTCTATTTACTTTATCTTCTGGAACAAGGTGCGCTGCAACTGGAGATAAAGGTGATCCCATAGGGCAACCTGAAATTTGATTGTAGTATATTTGATTAAATTTTAATTTCCATACACGTCGCCTGGAAATTTGTTTGAATCCACAAAAAAAATGATTGCGTTTTTTTAATGATATTTAGAGGTTTCGGAAGCCCCATGAAGTTTAAGACGTATTTCTCATAAGAAAAAAGACGTTTTTGCAAATTTTATTTAGAATCGTCAGTATTAGGTGAATCAAGTTTTATAGTGTTCCAAAAAACTCCCATACGTGAAAAATTAGGCTTTTCCAAGTTTTTGGCTCTGGTTATGATTTATTTGCGGTTTCGTTATTGCAGATTATTTCTAATACACACAATACTACTTTCTACTGTCGAATAGATGCTTATATGAATTGTTTAAATAATTTATCATTGTTTCTAGCAATTTTCTCTTCGAATAGAGTAAGAAAGTCGCGTTTTTTTCTGATTTTTAAAACTTATTTTCAACTTTTCAATTAGAGCGAGGTAATAATAATTTCAATTTAACAAAAATAAATGCTTGAACAGTTTAGTATTATTTTTAATAATATTGTCTTTGAATAATGATAGAAAATTGCGTTTTTTTCTGAAATATTCAACATTTTGTCCACTTTTCCTTCAGATCGAGTTAATAATGAATTTAATTAAACAAACCTAATCGTTTTAACAAATTATTCTTATTCATAACTATCCTTTCCTATAGTAATGCTGAATAGTAATAATGCTAAGTAGTTGCGGTTTTTGCCCCCATTTTCAACTTGTTGTGCACTTTTCACTTAGAGTGAGGTAATAATTAATGCAAGTTAACAAAAATGATTGCTTAAATGGTTCATTATTGTTTATAACTATCTTCTCTTAGATAATTGCGAGAAACTTGCAGTTTTGTCTAAAATGTCAAACTTTGCTTTAGATGTTTAGTTATGTGTTAATAAGAAATGAACATTAAAGAGAATAATTTTTGAAACAATCTCTTTGTTTTTTCTGAATATATTTTTCTGCAATAAAACAGACAGTTCCAAAATTGAAGCAATTTCCTGACTGCAGTAGGTCTACCTTGTCCCGTGAGATGTTATATATTCAATTAATTATTTGATTTAGAATTTTTTAATCTCCATCTATGTAAATTATTATCGATGACAACGTCTTTTCTCCAGGGTAGGTGGGGGAGGGGCTGATAGTAAAATATGTGCAATTCCAAAATTTCCTCTTACGCTTTGCAATAAACTTCGTGTTTTAATACAAAACAAAATTTTTACAAGTCATTTACAGACCTACTCCTCTCACCTACTCCTAATTATTTCATTCTTTTTTGTCTCTACTGTAAGATAGCCTTTTCGTTTAAATTAGTATTTTTGAAACGTTGACAAGAGAGAAAACATAATTCACTTTGATAAAAATAAAATACTATTTAAAAAACGATTCTTGTTGATGTTAAATAGATATTTGTTCATAACTAAAAAAGCAAAGCGAAACTGAAGATTGCAGAAAAAACGCAACTGCCTAGCATTACTCTAAGAGAAGATAGTTATAAACAATAATTAATTGTGTAAATAATTATGTTTGTTAAGTTGCATTCATTATTACCTCATTAAGTAAAAAGTGGACAAAACGTTAAAAATTTCAGAAAAAATCGCAACTATCTAGCATTAATATAGGAACATAGATAAAGAATAATAATTCCTTTAAACAATTATATTTGCTATATTGCATTAATAATCATCTTAGTCTAAGTGCAAAGTGGACAAAAAAATGAAAATTTTCGAAAAAACCGCAACTGTCTAGCATTACTATAGAAGATAGTTATAAACAATAATTATTTGCTTGACACTTAATTTTGTTAAATTTCATTAATTATTACTTCGATCTAAATGAAAAGTGGACAAAAGTTGAAAATTCCAGAAAAAACTCGCAACTATCTAGCATTAATATAGGTGAAGATAGTTACAAATAAATATTATTTGTTTAAACAATTAAATCTATTGAATTGCATTAATCATTTCCTCATATGAATTAAAAAATGGATGAAAAGTGGAAAATTATAGAAAAACTGCAACTTTCTAGCATTCTTCTAAGCGAATTTCGTTATAAATAATGATAAGCTGTTCAAACAATTATTTATGTTGAACCTAATTCATTATTGGTTTGCTTCAACTATAAAATTAATAATAAGTTTTAAAATTCCGAAAAAACGCGACTTTCTAACAATATTCGAAGAAAAAAATGCTAAAAACAATGATAAATTGTTTGAACAAACTATATAAACGGAGTTATGATTTCCAACTCGATTCACCTGATATTGACGATTCAGAATAAAATTTACAAAAACGTCCTTTTTCTTATGGAATATACGTTGTTAACTTCAATGGGGCTTGCGGAAACTCAAAAAAAAATTTGACCACCCTACTACACATTCCCTGTAGCCGAAATCACAATTGGATAAATAGATGCAGGTTGAATTATTGCAGCTTTAAATATGAATAAAACTTGATTTAAATTCATAATAAATTACTACATTTAATTAACATGGATGTTAAATAGTCATCTTTCCTTTTAACTCAGACTTAAGATGGTTACAGTCTAATATGTCAAAGACATTTTTGTGAGGGGGAAACCACTTCTAAAAATGCGATCCAGCGGAGATATTAATACGAATTATAATATTATATCGGATTACCCTGGATTACCTTTGTATACAGAAATACTCTGGCTTACCTAAGATTACTGCGGGTAGTATGGGATTATTCTGGATTACATAAAATTATGGTGGATTACTCCGCCTTAACTAGACTGACGCGAATTTTCAACCAAAAAGGATTACTTTTTAACAAGATCGTTTAATTGTCATCCAAATAGATGAACTTTTAACCAAATAGTTGAATTTTCATATAAAAAAGATCAATTTTCCACGAAAATGGAATAGTTAAATTTTCAGTTGAAAAATTAATTTTTAACAAAATAAAACACAATTTAAAGAAAATATTTAAATTTTTAAACAAAGAGATGGATTCTCAACTAAAATGATAAATCTTCAACTAAAATAGTCAAATTTCCAGTTACAAACTAAATTTTCAATGAATTCTCAACGAAAAATTTAATAGTTGATCAGATTTTAATTTTAAATTAAAAACAATTAAAGTCAAACAAAAACACAAATTTTCAACAAAACTGTTGAATTTTCAATCAAAAGGGATACTTTTCAACAAAATGTTTTTATTTTGAACAAAGAAGGTTAACTTTCAACCACATAGTTGAATCCTGAAGTAAAAGAGATAAATCTTCAAACAAAAATGAAATAGTTAAATTTTCAATTTAACAAATGAATTTAAAAAAAAACGATTTTTTAACAAGATAGTTAAACTCTCAGCAAAAAGAAAAGAATTTTCAATCAAAATTGTGAACCTTTAACACCAGTAGTTTAATTTGAAGTTAAAAAATTAATTTTGAACCATGAACAACTATTCTTCAACAAAATAGTTAAATTTTCAATCGAATAGATGAATTTCCGACTAAAATGATGCATCTCCAACCAAAAAATGAATGAATAACCTAAGTAGTTTAACTTTCAACCAGGTAGTTGAATTTTCAACTAAGAAGATTAATTTTCTACCAAAAAATACAAAGTTTTAACAAAATACATGAATTTTCAAACAAATAGTTGAATTTTCAACTAGAAACAATAAATTTACATTCAAAAATGGAATAGTTGAATTTTCAGTGGAAAAAAAATTAATTTTAAACCGAAAAGAACTAATTTCCAATTAAAAATAAGAATTTCCAAGCGGAAATCTTAATTTTCTACCAAAAAGCCCAATTTCAACAAAATAAATGAATTTCGAACTGAAAAAGACAGATTTTACCAAAACTGAAAAAGTTAAATTTCAGTTTAAAAAAATTAATCTTTAAAAAAAAAAACTTTTTCTATGTAAATAGTTCCATTTTCAACCCAAATGAAGAATATTCTACCAGAATAATGAATTTTCACAAAGAACTACAAGTGGATTACTCTAGGTTGCAAGTGGATTATCATTATTATTATTTTTTCAAACTTGTTCTCGGGTTTAAAAGAACCCGGTTTACCATCATAGCCAGGGACTAAGGCAAGTGACTGATGAGATGAGGATGTAATTAGTTAATTTAATACGATGTTTCAAATCATTTATGATGATGTAAGTACAAAAATTAGGAGCATGGTGTAGTTTGCAGTTCGTCTTTTACTGCTATTACGCTTACACAGCGACCGCGAGTGTTGGAGGTGACAACGGTCGCCACTGGATGCTTTCTTAAAGCTACCATGTATCACTCTATACGTTTCTAGTCACTTCCTTCCTGATGGTCTATGAAGTTTCTTACAATGCAACAGGTGTTTAATAAAACCGCCTTCTGAACTGCTGCCAGTACCCTACTGACTCCTAAATGTTCAAGATGTTCAGTGCATCTTGCTGCACTTGCCTGTAGCCGAAATCACAATGGTATGAATAGATGCATGTTTCACATTCCTCCATATTGTCTTTACTTCATGCCTTGGTTCGCTATACTTGTGGATCTTGGTTGTATAAGTTGCCTGCGAATTTCGGTTAAGTGGACAAGCAATGTCGATGATGTAGACTCTTAATTTCGCATAATATAAAGTTAAACAATTTATGTTACAATTAACATTTTACTTATTTGCATTTTACTTATTTGAGAACTTATAAACAATATTCCTTCACATTGTGGAAATCATGATTCTGGATCTCTATTTTCATGTGTTTCAGATAACCGGTTATCTCCCATCAGCAATAATACGGCTATACCTACTACAGCCATACTTTTCCTATACTTTAGACATAATCTACATACTTGGGCTATACTTAGAGATATACTTTAGCCATACTTTAACTGAACATCAGCTATACTTGATCTATACTTCAGTTATACTGAGGCTATACTTCTCAGATATATTTTAAAAATATTTTCCCTATACTTCAACCATACATTGTTATACTTGAGCTATATTTAGGATATACATCCACTATACTTTATTCAAATATACATGAAGTATGGGATCGTCTCATATGCCATACTTTTACTATATTATCTAAGAGATCACTTCCATATGATTTCCCAGATGTTTTCCTAGATCAATCCCATACCAAAAGTCTTTTACCCGGGACCTTTTGCACTTGTAATTAACATCGCCTGCTGTTTATAAAACTATTTTCAAATTAAGAAAGTTTTAATCAATGTACCGAGTTAACAGTCTTCTTTCTCTTAAAAAAAATATCACAAGAAAAGTTAAGTTAAGGTAAAGGTACCTATTATGAGGCAATGAAAGAGCGGAAGGACCTTCATGTACCTATTATGAAACAACTTTTGGACTCTTGTACCGGTGTTCCATAATACATGTCCCTATTATGGAACATCAAAGAAATGTTTTTTTTCTTATATTAATATGGCTTATTTTATATTATTTTCTTTATTAAATCGAACTAAATAGTACAACGAGCTTTTATCTCAATCGTTCATAGAGATAAATAAATTGAATAAACGTTTTCGTTGAAATTAACAAAACTAACCCATAATGTTTAGTTTTCGTGAAAGAAGTGGATTGAATTTTCTTTTTGCTCAAAAATGTTTGTTATAGGGAATGAATATTTATTTAGGTGGGTGTAAAAGAAAAAAAAACTTAAAGAATGAAGTCAAAACTTAAGAGACTTGGTCAAAGTGAAGTTTAAATGAAATATTGGGTAAAGTATCATTTTCGTTTTTTTTTCTTTTATTGTACTTAATAATAACTTCCTGTGTTTTGTTGAATACTTATCTATTTTGGTAGAAAATTAACATTCTTAGTTGAAAATTCATATTTTTCCTTCTAAATTCAACAGTTTTGTTTCAATTTGTTTTCTCTGTTGACTGAAAAGTATTTTTTGATTGAAAAATCAACTATTCTTGAAAATTGGTCTTTTTGGTTGAATTTAACTGTTTTTTATAAAAAATTTAAATCTTTTTTGGTTGAAATTTCAATTATGTTACATTGTTTGTTAGAAATTCATCTTTTTTACTTGAAAATTCAACTCCTTGGTTGAGAGTGTAACTCTTTTGTTAAAAATTAATTTTTTCTGTTGAAAATTCATCTAAGATTGAAAACTTAACTACCCCGTTGAAAATAAATTTTTCTAATTGAAAATTTAACTATTCCAGTTGAAGATTTAACGCTTTTGTTGAAACTTTGTTTTTGTTGTTGTTCGAAATTAGTTTTTCAACACAGAAAATTTAACGACCCTATTTTTGGTTAAAAATGCATATTTTTTGGTTTAAAATTTATCTATTGATAGATCTTTTTTATTTAAAAATTGAACTATTTGGTGGAAAATTTTTGTACCACTTTGGTATAAAATTCAAATATTCCAGTTGAAGATTCATCATTTTAGTTGAAAATTCATTACATTGGTTGAAAATTGAACTGTTTGATTGAAAATCCGTTTTTTTTTGGTTAAAAATTAATTTGTTCAGCTTACCATTTAACTATTCCATTTTTTGTTGAAAATTCATCTCTATTGTTTTGTAAAATTCAACTATTGGTTAAAAATGTATCATTTTTAGATGTAAACTCAACAACTTGGTTGAAAATTCATATATTATATTGAAAATTTTTTTTCAAAGTTGTGAGAAAAGTCTCTCTATCTCCGCTGGGATTCGAACTCCAGATCTTTCAGATTTCCGGTCTGATGCTATAACTTATATAAATGCTTTAACTTATTTAAATAATTCACTGGTCAAAAACATAACATTAATTATTAAAATATTCATCATTTTAGTTGAAAATTTATCTGTGCGGTTTGAAATTCAAGTATTCCAGTCGAAGATTCATCATTTTATTTGAAAATTTATCACTGGGTATGATGCCTTCTGACTGGGATAAGTGGCAGTCAATTTTCCCGAGTTTGGAGGTTACATAATTGAAATTATTTTTCAGTCTATAAAACTTCAGAACCATACTTGCTTTTCATATAGATGAAAAACCTAACTTTCATACTTATTAATTTAATCATTTGTACTCAAAAACATACTTTTAAATTATTTATAAATGGAATTATTTGTCAAAATGTTTCATGATTGGGACATGTTTCTTGATAGGTACCTTTACCTTATTTTCAAGCGAAAGGAAAGTGAATTGAATTTGACACATTTGTATTGAAAATGGTTTAAAATAGGGCGAGTCTAAAACTCTAAACGTCAGGACGGACCGTATAGTGCGGAGCCTGAAACCGCTTGGTCAGCGGTAATAGGTCCCCGAAATTTTTTTAATGGGTATTGTGCAGAATGGATTTCTGAATCCGACATTATGAGGGTCTTTCGCAAATTCATGGTCGTTCTCTAGATATTGTTAATTGAACATTTTTTCATAAATCATGCTGTATCTCCTAAAATAAAAAAACATTCTCACAAAATTGTTTCTAAACCTATTAGGTGTTATTGGAATCCACAATTTGTATCCTATCCAATTCTTGGTTTGCCTCATAGTTTTGGCAAAAAACGAAAAAGCATATCGAAATCAATTTTTATGCATTGTTCATGGACATTTTGCAGGTTCGTTTTTAAAATTATACAGAGTAAGATACAATGCATAAAATTTTCTTTTTACATTTTTGTATCTGACTTATAGTTTCTATGAAAAAACGCAAACATTTTTTGTGTATATATTTTAAAAGAAAATAAATCTTTAAGGATCAACTCGGATTGCAAATATTAACCGATTTTTTTCAATCTTTTTTCGATTTTTCATTGATAATATAACGAAGCTAAACTATACTATTAAAATTCATTTCAATAATATTTTACAAACCTTTTATTTTTCTCAATCAGCTCCAATCTTTTAACAATCGGAAGTTCTTCCGGAAGGTTGCTTTCTTCGCGCGACCTGTCCACTGCATTGCTAGAAGATTAGTGCCGGTCGATCGGGCAGCTTCTTACATCGCGCGACCTTCCCATTGGTTGAATTATACCCGTTTGAGTAAAATCAAAATGTTGTAATATATCATTAAATTGAATTTTGATATGCTGCATTAGCTTCATTATGTTATTACGAGAAAATCAAAAAAAGATTGGAAAAAATCGGTTAATATTTTCAATCCCAGTTAATCTATAAAGATTGCTTTTCTTTCAAATTAATTGTTTATTTCTTACATAAATTATTCAGGATGCGGAAAATAATCTTAGAACATTTTTTTTCCTTAAGGGATCCTTTAACAGAATAAGAAAATAAGATGTGGAAATTTTAATAATTGTCGGCTACAATCGGGTTCATAGAAACTTTGTTGCAAAATTTGTTTGTGTTTTTTTATATAAACGATGAGTCGGATGGCAAAAATGTCCAAACGAAATCGTATGCATATTATCGTAATGTGAATAATTTTGAAGACGAACCTGCAAAATATCCATAAACAATGCATAAAACTCGATTTGTATAAGATCCTTTTTTGCGTTTTTTGCTGAAACTAGCAGGCAGACAAAAAATTGCATAGGATACAAATAGTGAATTTTAATAACACCTAATAGTTTTGAAAACAATTTCGTTCAAATATCGATAATTTTAGGAGATACAGCATGATTGATGAAAAAAATTTTAATTATCAATATCTAGAGAACAAACATGAATGGTTAAATACACTCTAAGTTTATAACTTTCAGCAAATTTGAGATCAAAATCAGAAATTTGAAGTGCTTTTTCTAAAATCTATTATAATTTGAATTTATTGATCAATTTTTGAAAATGCTACCTCAAACTCTTAACATGCCACTGTAGAGTGATGAGGAACCGTTTTCTTCGATTTCAAAAATAGGTTAAGGGAAAAAAGTTTGTGGGCTGGCAACCGAAAATATAACTGTAAAAAGGGGCTGAGCATCTCGTTTTTTTTTCAAAAAAGAAATACCATGGAATAGCAAATTTTATTTTTGAAAGCATACCTACATGCCAAGACCTTCAATTTCAGACACTTTTGAAAACTATCAAACTAAAAGAAAACATTCCATCATAGTGATCCAAAAAAACGAAATTTCCTGATTTTCATTTTTCAATATTTGATAACAATAAAACATCACTATGAGATGGACAATTTTATTTTTTGATGCACATCTGCATGCCAAAATCCTCAATTTGAGACACCTCCGAAGAAAATCGGACTAAAAGAAAAACTTCCAGCATAGTGTGCTAAAAAACGAAAGTTCTTTATTTTTCTTATTTTTCAAATCTCTGATAACAATGACACATCAGTACGACATAGCAAATTTTATTTTCAATAGCACATCTAAATTCCAAGACCTTTAATCTGAGCCATCTTCCAAAAAAATCTGATAATTTGAAGGGTATGATAAATCCTGTACAAGAATGGCGCTCGCTATTAATATATGAAGACCCTTAATGTGCACTAATATATCCTGAACAAGTTTCAAGGACGGAAGACTCAGAACGAATTCCCGGATGTACACGTCGTGTGTCGGATGATGCGTGGGTAGAAAAATCTCCTTCACTATAATTAAAGTGTAAATTAGATGTTTCTTAAGTTCATAGGTTTCCCTCGATGATAAATTTTGTTTGCAACACCCACCTCGAAAGTAAGGACTTCCATGCCTCGAAATGATATGCAAAGTGCCTCAATCCAACAGACTGTGCGAGAATAATAATGGTGCATGCGCACTTCAAAAACACATCAATTTTGCGAATCGACGCGCAATTTAGAGATCAGTAACTTTGCACTCGCCTGTTTTCCGCAATTGTATCACAAATATCTATTAGATTAAATATGCTCTAAATGGGTTAAAATTCCCTGCAGGAATTATTTGTTCTGCATGTTATGTATAATGGAAAAAGCATCACGTAGGAGGGGGGGGGGTGAAGTTCCTGAACAATGGATCATATATTTTGTGAATGGTCCCTGATGATGTACATTCGTCAATCAATTTAATATTTAACCAGAAGGTTGGTTAAACCAATTTCACTGTTATATGTAAAGCAGTTAATTTAGTGTGCAGAGAAATTGATACATAAATTCAAGGACTGAAAAGCGAATGAACATCATTTCAACTTTGAAATAAAATTTGAAATTTGTTATGAAATTGAATAGATTTCTTCATTATTATATAGCTTTTAGGATCAAATGATGATTCATGGAAAATTTATTTAATCACTCTTTTTTTATTTGGAACAAGTGATTTAGCTTATGATGAATCTGTCCTCATCATAGATCTCAAGGCAATGACAATGTAATAAATAATAATCAAGCGCTGATGATAAGAATAATTATAATAATTAATAATAATAATGATAACTAATAATAAGCAAGCGCTTCTCAATGAGACAGTGATGCAGTTATTTATCATAAGATGTGACCCTGTTACTCAAGGTAGAAGTGATAGTGTATCTTAAAAATTTGTATGCATATTGATGAAACCTTCATCCTTTATTAAATATTATCGATATAACCTTTGGTGTGATATCCAATTTCTCGCTCTCTCTCTTATCCTCATACTCTTATTAAAGGGAAAGTTCAATAAAAATATTAAGAGTATGATAATTGAAACCATATACTTTTGTATGTTTTTTAATACTAATGATTCAGATTGATTTTCCTAAATAACGCAAATCCGAAGATTTGTTGAAAATTCAATAATTTTGTTAGAATCACTCTTTCTGGTTGAAACTTTAAATTTTTCGTAGAAAATTCGTCTTTTTGGGTTGAAAATTTATCTCTTTAGTTAGAACTTTTATCTATGGTTTTGTGGAAAATTTAACAATTTTGTTAGAAAGTAATTTTTTGTTGAATATTCAACGTGTTTGTTGAGAATTCATCTTGATATGCTACAAATTAAACTATTTCAGTAGAAAATCCAAGTATTTGGTTGAGATTTACTTTTTTTGTTGAAAATTCATATTTACGGGTTAAAAATTCAACTGTTTTGTAGAAAATTTGCCATTTTAACTCGAAAATTCAACAATTTGGTTGAATTTTTTTTCTGTTTTGACTGATGAATCTTTTTGAGTTGAAAATTCAACTCTTTCGTTAAAAATTTATATTTTTGACTTGAGAAATTATGAGTTTAATTGAAAATTTGCGTATTTGGTTGAAAACTTGAGTATTTTTTTTTAAATACGTTTTTTTGTGGTTGCACATTAATTTTTTGATTGAATTTTGTAGTGGCCTATATGATTTGATTTGATATTTTTAAAACTGGTATAGGATTAAAAATTTTTTTATCTTATATACCGAAAACACATATTTATGAATTTTCTGAAATAAACATATAATTATTTTATTTTTGGTTAGACATTTATCTTTTTTAGTTTTATATTCAAGTTGAAAATTTTGGTCTTTATTTAAAACCTTAACTATTTTGTTGAAAATTCGTATTTTCAGTTAAGAATTAATTTTTTTGACTCAAAATTTAACTTCTTATTCTAGCCATTTTGGTTGAAAATTTAACCATATGGGTGAAAATATATATATTTTCTAGTTTAAAGTTCATTTTTTTAAATGCAAATTGAATTGTTCGATTTTCGGTTGAAAATGCAAGTATTTTGTTGAATATTGATCTTTTCTAGTTGAAAATTCATATATAATTTGAAAGTTCAATATTTCGTAAAACATTTTCTGTTGGTCCTAGGAAGTTGTAAAGGAACACTTTCAGAAAGAAAATAGTTAATTTCCAGAGCCATAGAGATTTATAGCCCAATATAGGAAAATTGGAATATTTGTTCCGCTCTGAAATTCAAAACTTTCTAAAACATTACCATCAAGCCCAACCCTTTCGGGGTACGTGTAAGTTATTCGATCCTAGCCTCATTATACTTCCATGGATCAAGAAATTCATAATATATGAGAAAATCGAGAAAGGGAAGTGTGGGAGATATAAAGGTGGAGGTATAAATTTTAGATTAATCTAGTATTCCTGTTTTGCCTATTTAACGAACACGTTTTTTGCGCAACACCGCTCCGACACAGGTCGCTGATCAATCTCTCTAGCAATCACCCCAGGCGAAGAGCTTCACTTTCTTGTTTTATAATTATTATGTCGGTCATGACTAACCTACGACTTTCAATAAAAAGTATAACAACTACCACTCGACAGATAGAAAAGAAGCTCCCTGCTGAAAGTAGAAAGATTGAAAAGATAGAAATTGGGGGATAGGAAAAGTTAGAACTAGTATCCTCAAAACGCTATCTTTTCCTATTTCCAACCTCAAATATTTTCTATCTCTTTCTCAACCTTTCGTGACCGAGGACTTTTATCTTTTTCTGTCCCTTAGTCTATTTATCTATTACGAATTTCAATCTTTTTTAATATATTTCTCTACCTTTTGTGAACATGGACCATTATCTTTTTTTACTTAATTCTATCTCTGTAATATAAATTTGAATCTTTGTCTAATTCTTTTTCTCTCTTCTGCAATTGAGTACTTTTATCATTTTCTATCCCTCAAAATTCGGGAATAAATAGAAAAGTTAAGGAATTTCTTTAAAAAATCAATTTGACTTTGACCACGTAATAGAAAGACATGACGTCCATGCTTATATACCTACACAAGGGTAGTTTACAAAAAGACATTTTTTTATTTTTCTGCGGTTGTATCGCGACAGTTCATTTCTCTGGGTGAGAAAATACTCTCTTAATTTTTTCAGAATTTAAGAAAATTATTTAGAGGTTGCGAGCTTCGAATTCACGTACATAGTGAGATTTTTGTAGTTTTTGACAAAGTGAAAAAAAATTACTTAGCGCTGGTAGAAGTCATAAAAAGTACGATTTCTGAGAAACAGAGAAATATAAGAACATAATTGTATCCCTCATCATTTTTTTTAGAATGTTCAAAATCTAAGACATTCCGCGTAAAATAGGTGAAAAATATATAATAGATATAAGATAAAACATTAAAAACCTTGGGATCTGAAAAAATAAAAAAATGTCTTATTAAAATTTCTTTAATAAGGCTTTTAATGGCTACATGACTAAAATTTGATAAAATAGCAAATCCTGGTCAGTTTTTGTTAAAAAAATTTTTTTAACAATTTCATTTTTTATAAAACAAATCATAAAATTATTTTTAGAATTTCTGAGCAAAAATAAAACTGTTTCTTGCCCCTTTTTCGTAAAATAAACCATTTGCAATTTACAGCATTACAGACTAGGTCACGTTAACAATTTCTCAATATGGCCTTCTTATTGTTTCAATAGAGTCAACAATGTTACACTATAGCGTTGTTTAATTAAACTTTTCTATTTTTCACGTTTTCCATGTTAATGACTTTTTTAAATTAGTATAAACAGCTCTGAATAATTTTTATTTTCACCAAGCAATTAGTTATCCACTTTTGAATGAGGAAATATCTCGACTAATCGAAATAGTCATTTTTTAGAAATGTTTGGCTAAATTATACTTCTTAAGGCACTCAAGTTGATACTCATTCCCACATTCCAAAATTTTTCTTTATAAAAAAAGTATTGTTCAAATGTATGTTTGTGCTGATTATAAAAAAAATATAGAAAATGATATTATATCAAATAAATTATTCTTTCTGCCTCGTATTCATGTATATTGCTATTTTATCAAATTTTAGTGATGGAGAAACTATTCAAGGCCTTGCTGAAGAAAAATTTGGTGTAAAATATTATTTCTATTGCCGAGAATTAGAATTTTTCATCTTATCTCCACTAAATATTTTTCCATATTGTATGGGGAATATTCCAGAATTTTTGAATTTTGGCAAATAATTTTTTTTAATTCGAACACGAAACATAATTTTTATTCATAAGATATTTCTGTAAAACTAACCTGTATATTTAAAAAAAATGTGAGCTACAAGAATCTCAATTTTTACGTGAATTTGATGCTCGCAATCTCTGAAAAAAAATTTAATAAACTGACAAAATTAGGAAAGTATTTTTTCACCCAGAAAAACAAACTGTTACGATACGGCCACCGAAAAATAAAAATCAATCTGTTGTGACCCACCCTACCCTAATTTTATGTTTTTAGAAACATGAAGCAATAAATTTTGAAGAGATTTTTGTGGGCTGATTTTTTAATTTTGTTTTGTTTCAACTTTTATGTTAATGCAAAGAGTAAAAAAATGTCGATTTTTTCGTTTTTTGGTTTATCTTCGTCAAAAAAATTTTGCTATGATCAGCATCGCTAGACTTCATGCACGGGGATAGTTAGAAGTGAAAAAAATTACGTTATTGAGTTAATTGTTATGAACCAATTAACTTAACATATAGTCTACATTATGGATTTTTCGTTTGCAAAATAAATTTTTGCGATAAAATTACTTGCTTTTATCGAAAAAATAATACTTGATCATGAGAATTTGTCATCCGCTATTTTGTAATAATTTTATAAACAAATTATATAAACAAATGCCCAGCGTGGACATTAAAAGGCAGAAAGAAGTAGTTTTTTCTCTTAATTTTTCTTAAATCATGTCGTCCGTGATGTTCTATAATAGACTTGAGCACTTTTAGTCATTAAACCTCCTTTTTCTGCCGTTGAGCTCCTCATCCATGAATTTGTTTATCTAGTTTGTTTATAACAGAAGGATAAAAAGTAGTTCATAGAAGCTTTTCTTCATTTAATACCCAGCATTTCTAAAAAGAAACATCGAAATCTATTGAATAATATTCTCAACAAGTCTAATTTTTCCAGACTATTTCTTGAAAAAAAATAGAGGGAGGAAAAAATAGTTTACCTATGAACCAAAAATAACAGATGATAATTTTCTATCATTAAATATCACTAGCGACATGATTTGAGGAGAATCAAGAGAAAAAACAATTTCTTTCTGCCTTTAAAGGTCCACAGTGGGCATTTGCTTGTATAATTTGTTCATAAAATTATTACAAAAAATCGCATAATAATTTTCCATCATTAAGCATCACGGACGACATGATTAGAGGAAAATTAAGGGAAACCCCGATTTTTTTCTGCCTGAAATGTCTACACTGGGCATTTGTTTACAAAATTATTACAAAATATGGGATGATAAATTCTCCTAATCAAGTATTATTTTTTGATACATGCAAGTAATTTTATCTCAAAAATTTGGTTTAGAAACGTAAAATTCACAATGTAGACTATTTGTCAAGTCAATTTGTTCATGACAATTGACTTAACAATGTAATCGTTTTTTGCTGTCAACTACCCGCGTGCATGAAGCCCATCGATGCTGATCATATAAAAAAATTTTTGACGAAGGTAAACAAAAAAAGAACGAAAAAATCGACATTTTTTACTCTTTGCATCAACATAAAAGTTTAAACAAAAGAAAAATTGAAAATAAGACCACAAAAATCTCTTCAGAATTTATTGCTGAATCTTTCTAAAAACAAAAATCCGAAATCGCTTAAGAATTGCCTTTTACTTTAAATAGATAGAAAAAATAGACGTGATAGGGAAAGATTGACTTTCATAGATGAAGGATAGGATGGGATAGAGAAGAGGGGATTGAAAAAGGTAGACGTGAATTTAGAATAACGAAGAGATAGAAAAAGATAAACGTTGATAGATGTATGATAGGATGAGATAGGGAAAAAAGATTGACGTAGATAGATGATGGGATGAGATAGAGAAGAGGGTATTGAAAAAGATAAACGTGAATTTAGATTGACGAAGAGATAGAAAAAGATAGAGGTTGATTGGTGTAGGATACAATAAGATGAATAAGAAAGAATAAAAAGATAGATGAAAATTTAGATTGACAGAGAGATAGAAAAATACTGACGCGCAGAGATAAAGTATAGGAAAAGATAAAAAATAGTGGATTGAAAAAGGTAGATGGAAATTCAGATTGACAGAGAGATAGTAAAAGATTGACTATGATAGATAAAGGGTAGGATGAGATAAAAAAGAGGGGATTGTAAAAGGTAGTAGTGAATTTATATTAATAAAGAGATAGAAAAAGATAGTCGGAAATTTAGAATGACAGAGAGATAGGAGAAGATTGACTTTGATAGATGAAGAATAGGATGAAATAGAGAAGAAGAGATTGAAAAAGATAGACGTGAATTTAGATCAAGGAAGAGATGGAAAAAGATAAACGTTGATAGGTGTATTGCAAGATTAGATAGGGAAAAAGATTAACGTAGATGGATTATAGGATGAGATAGAGAAGAGGGCATTGGAAAAGATAGACGTGAATTTGGATTGACAAAGAGATAGAAAAATATAGACGTTGATTGATATAGGATTCAATAAGATAGCGAAGAGGAGATTAAAAAGATAGATGGAAATTTAGATTGACAGAGAGATAGAAAAATATAGACGTTGATTGATATAGGATTCAACAAGATAGCGAAGAGGAGATTAAAAAGATGGATGAAAATTTAGATTGACAGAGAGATAGAAAAATACTGGCGTGCATAGATAAAGGATAGGAAAAGATAAAAAATAGTGGATTGAAAAAGATAGATGGAAATCCAGATTGACAGAGAGATAGTTCAAAATTGACTTTGATAGATAAAGGATAGGATGAGATAGAGAAGAGGGGATTGAAAAAGATAGACGGAAATTTAGATCAGGGAAGAGATGGAAAAAGATAAACGTTGATAGATGTATGATAAGATGAGATAGGGAAAAAGATTGACGTAGATGGATGATAGGATGAGATAGAGAAGAGGGTATTGAAAAAGATAAACGTGAATATAGATTGACAAAGAGATAGAAAAATATAGACCTTAATTAATGTAGGATATAATAAGATGGGGAAGAGAAGATTAAAAAAATAGATGGAATTTCAGATTGACAGAGAGATAGTTAAAAACTGACTTTGATAGATAAAGGATAGGATGAGATAGAGAAGAGGGGATTGAAAAAGATAGACGGAAATTTAGATCAAGGAAGAGATGGAAAAAGATAAACGTTGACAGATGTATGATAAGATGAGATAGGGAAAAAGATTGACGTAGATGGATGATAGGATGAGATAGAGAAGAGGGTATTGATAATGGTTATGTAATAGCTTAAGTAGATTAAGATGCGTTTGCGTTATCGCTCTCTCTCTCTCTCTCTCTCTCTCTCTGGCTTGCACTCTCGCTTTCGATCACTCGCTCACTCGTTCGCTAACATGTCCCAAATTGCGCCATCGTCAAAAAATAGAAATAAGGATCTAGATATAAGATTTTCTGTAAATAGGTGTAACTAACTGTAAATAGTAAGGATAGGATTGTATAAAATATGTAGACGGAAGGATTGGAAGAAATGGAAGTGATGTAAACCATCAGGGGACACATTATGAATAAAGAAGAAGTTCGCAAAATAGGTGATTTTGTGCGAGTGTGAATCTTGCAGCATAAGCCGCAGGCGAATGATGCAATCAAACGAGTTAGCAATCACCTGTGCGCACGTGTATCACACGCTGTTTTTTGCAACGCCCATCCAAAAAAGTTGTGTTACGAAAAATACTAATCTCAAGAGAAAACATTTTTAAATGACAAATTTTTTTGAAAAAAAATGTTTGAAAAAAAATATTGAAAAAAATGTTTCTGAAAATAGAATTTTTTTAAGAAAGCTGTTTGAAAAAACGATTTTTGACCAAAAAAATTTGGTGAAAAAAAATGTTTGAAACAAAAATTTGTTTAAAAAAATATGTTTGAAAAAAATTTGTTGAAAGGAATTTGTTAAAAAAAAATGTTTGAAAAAATTTGTCAACAAAAAATTATGTGTGAAAAATGTTATGAAAAACAAAATTTTTGACGCCTATGCCCTTTTGCTGTGTCAAATGTTGGCACTTATGCCCTTTTGAATGATGGTCGAAAACGGCTACGAAACCTTGAAAACAAAACTTCAATCATTGAAAGATTTGTTCAAGTTGAATCTAAATTTATTTCAAGAAGATACCAAAACCAGTGTTTAAAGTTACCTATGCCAGTGTATAAAGTACCTCATCTCGAAAGTGGGCATGCGCAGCTTTTTCATCAGTGCCTAAAGTAAGCCATCTTTGAAATACGCATGCTTGAAAATTGCTTCGCACACAGTCTGCTCAAATAAGGTCCTTTAGGCACCATTTACAAGCATAAAAACGTCAAATTTTGAGGTGGGTGATGCGAAAACAAAATTAAACAACGCAAAGATGATTCAGAACTTCAAATTAAATACTCTACACTTGAAAATTTACCTCTTTTATAATTTCCTTCGAAAACTACCCTCCCACGTAAAAGTATGTAGCGGAACTTAAATATACTTATATGAAACCAATCAAAAATTAAAAATATTCAGAAAACACTATCAGGGGAAATTTTTTAGCTCTTTTTATGCTCTCTGATGACATGTAATACGTGTGTAAAAAAATTACCCCTAACCTTACTTACCTACCCCTCGTCATCAAAAATGTTCTGAAAGTGTAAAAACAACCTTAAAAAACGTAAAGATGGTTAGAACTCAAAATTAATTACTTGACACTTGAAAATTCACCAGTTTCATAATTTCCTCCGATAACTACCCTTTCACGTCAATTTAAATATGTAGCGGAACCTACATATACTCGTATAAAACGCATCAAAAATAATAATATTCAGAAGACACTGTCAGGGGAGATAATTTTGCTCTTTTTTTTTTCTCTCCGATCACATTTAATCCGTGTCCCAAAAAACGACCCCTAGATCATACCTACCTACCCCTCATGATCAAAAATATTCTAGAAGTGTAAAAACATACTTGAACAAAGTAAAGATGATTCAGAACTTCAAATTAATTACTCAGCACTGGAAAATTTACCCCTTTTATTATATCCCCCGAAAACTACTCTCCCACGTAAATGTTACCTACCCCTCGTGATCAAAAATGTTCTCAAAGTGTAAAAACAACGTAAAGATTATTAAGAACTCTAAATTCACTACTCAACATTTGAACATTTTCCCCTTTCATAATTTCCCCGAAAACTACCCTTTCACGTAAATTTAAGTACGTAGCGGAACTTACATATAATTGGATAAAATGCATAAAAAATTATAATATTCAGAAAACACTGTTACGTAAGATTTTTTTTCTGTTTGATGAAATATTATACGCTTCCCAAAAAACTACTTCTAAGTCACACATATCTACCCCGCATGACCAAAAATGTTTTAAAAGTGTAAAAACAACCTTAGAAAACGTAAAGATGATTCAGAACTTTAAATTGATAACTTAATACTTGGAAATTTTCCCCTTTTATAAATTCCCTTGAAAAATACCTTTCCACGTAAATGTGCGTAGCGAAACTTACATCTGCTTATATAAAGCTCATCAAAAATAATAATATTCAGAAGATACTGTTAGGGCAGACTTTTTCTCTTTTTTTTTTTTGCTCCGCGATGGCTAATATTATATGTCACAGAAAACTACCCCTAAGTGGAACATATCAACATCTCGTAACTGAAAATTTCCTGAAAGTATGAAAACAAGTTAAAATAATATAAAGATGATTCAGACCTTCAGATTGACTTATTCCTTGTTGGAAATTCATGCCTTCTATCATTTACTCTGTAGGTATTAATTAACGTATCAGTTAAATTTTATTTAATTAAAAAATAACTGTACAATATACAGAAGTTTATTAGAATTGTACTGGGGGTGGATTTTAGGGGTTGCTTATTATTATTACGGGTTTGAAAACAGAATCAGGTGTTTACTGAAGGTGAATTTTATGACAATTAAATTTTTTTAAATGTATTGGCTGTTTCACATGAAGTAACTTCTGAACTGTTTCATGAAAAGTACTAGGGGTGGATTTTAGGGACTGCTTAATATTATGGAGTTGGACACATAACCCAAAGCTTTTTCGATGTGAATTTTGGACTGTTTTCAATTTAAAAATTTATTGACTGTTTTACATGGAGAACAATCTAAAAATTGAAATACGAGTAGCAAAAAATAAGGTATTTTAATTTAGATGAGCAAAAAAATAGGGAATCTATTATTCAAGTAGTGTAATAATTCAGAACGTCGAATTCGAGTAGCGAAAAATGTCGGTACTTTTATTTCGGAGTGAAAAAATAGCGATTCTACTATTCCTGTAGCAGAGTAACCTACAAGTTCGAATTCGAATAGCAAAAATCCAGTACTTTATTTTCGAGGAGCAAAAAAATCAGGTACTTTAATTTTGAGGAGCAAAAAATTGAGAATCTATTATTCGTATTGCAGAATAATCTAGAACTTCGAATCAGAGTAGCAAAAAAAATCCGGCCCTTTAATTTCGAGGAGCAAAAAGTCGGGAATCCATTAATCGGGAAGCAAAATAATCTGGAACTTCGAATTCGACTATTAGAAAAATCTCATACTTTAATATCGTGGAGCAGAAAAATCACAAATCTATTATTCGTGTAGCAGGATAATCTAGAATTTCGAATACGAGTAGCAAAAAATCCAGTACTTCAATTTCAAGAAGCAAACAATCGGGAATCTCCAATTCGAGTAGCAAAAAATCTAGTATTTTAATTTTGAGCAGCAAAAAATCGTGAATCGATTATTCGAGCAGCATGACGAAGCGATACTTTATTTCCGAGTAGCGAGAAAATCAGGAATCTATTATTCGTGTAGAAAAATAATCTAGAACTTGAAATGCGAGCAGCAAAAAACCCGGTACTTTATTTTCGAGGAGCAAAAATATTGGTAATCTATTATGCGTGTAGTAGATGAATCTAGAACTTCGAATTCAAATAGCAAAAAAATTCAGCACTACAATTTTGAGTATCAAGAAAATCAGGCATCTTTTATTCGAGTAGTAGAATAATGTAGAACTTCGAATTCAAGTAGCAAAAAAAGTCTAGTTCTTTAGTTTTGAGTAGCAAAATAATCCGATACTTCATTTCCAAGGAGCAAAAAAAATGGAATCTATTATTCGAGTAGCAGAATAATCTAGAACTTCGAATTAGTATAGCAAACAATTCAGTACTTTATTTTCAAGCAGCAAAAAAATTGAGAATGTATTGGGGTAGCAGAATAATCTAGAATTTCGAGTTAGGGTAGCAAAAATTTCAGTACTTCAATTTCGAGTAGCAAAAAAAAAATCTGATACTTCATGTTTGAAGAGCAAAAAAACATCAATTTTAGAACCTTCCTTAAAACCGATCAATTTTCATCGAGACTTTTGGTCGCAATTAGGAAGTCGGCTAAATATAAGAGCCGTTTACCCTCGTTAATTAAATCTTGGAAAATGCTATGTATATATAACCTCATAACCTTTGGAAATTAGACGGCGCATTTACAAGTTCAAATATCATTCGTAAATATTTATATTGTACCTCAAGAGTACTAAACGCGGAATGTATACTTAATCGAATTATCGGACAATCTGATATGGTGGAACCCATCTTCCAGATCAAGTTTTGTAAACCAAACCTTACCATGGAGTCGATCTAAAAGATCATATATGCGTGGTAGAGGGAAATGCTCAGGAATGCTTATTTTGTTCAATGCACGGAAATCAGCATATAACTCAAGTTCTCATTTTTTTTTTTATTATTTAAAACTATTGAACTGCTATAATTTGGTTGGCTCGATCATATGTGCCCTCGATCACAAAATCCCTTAATAATTTCTGGCAGTTTTAACTGTTCGACCCGGTTTCTCGCGATATTCTAGTAAAATTTTCAACATATTTTTATGGTCGTATGTAACTTTAGATCCGATCTGACACCCTGAGAAATGAATTAATTTAGAAGGTTCTTGCTTTACAAGATTAACGAACATTATATCATTCTCCGGGTCTTCGTATTCGAAAGTTACCGTTTTACGTCTTATCAAGGTTAACCCAGGGGTATTTAGAACATCGCGCCCCAAAATCGCATCGTAGCTCGTTATCGTGTCTGGTACAACCACAAATTTAACCAAAAATATTCTACCATTTAAAGGTTGCAACCTAACATCCACTTTGATATAGCCCATTGTATCGAAAGGCGAATACTTTGTTCCCGCATATAATACTCGCTGTTCAGATTCGCTAAAAAAATTACAGTTTTGGAACTCTCGAAGATAAGCTTTATTTTCCAACAAGGGAATCGGACTACCATTATCAACTAAAGCTTCTATAAAATACTGATCGTCTCGTGTTAAAATGTCGATAATTTTAGTAGTCAATGTCGGATTCAGGAGACCATTCTGCACAATATCCATTAAAAAAATTTGGGGACCTTCCAGGTCATACCACCTCTCCTCTGTGGCTCCCGGTCTCTTAGAGAACCTTTTTCTCTATGTGTGCCGGCGAGACGACTCTCCGGAGATGAACAACTTCCGAGAGGATCTTCCAGAGTACGCGGCGGGTATCGAAACTGCAAGCAGACGGAGTGTGTCTAAAGGTTATACCTTAAACCCTACGACCATCGCCCACTTTTAATGTAAAGTAAATGCAAGAATGTAAAAGACTCCTCATTTCGAGTAGAATCGATTGACCTATAATAATTAGACATTTTATTAACGAGTAAGGAAGTTATGGTCATTTATAATATTTGAAAAATCTTTTTTTTATAGTAAAACGTTTTTCCTCAACATAATTCAAAGTTGATACAATAGTAAAAAGAAGCCTTGATTAGAGACTTGAAAAATCATTAATGCTTCCTCTATGAGAAAGCAAATGTATTTTCTACTAAATGATATAAATGTTGTTAATACACTAATAATATTAGTGCATGTATGATTATTATATGAAATATTTTAGTCAGTTGAGTATCACTCTGCTGACCGACGGCAATAGCTGCGCGGTGAATCACGACTCGGGAAGAGTCTAAATGTTAGGCCATTTCGAGCCCGGATAGCACTCGGACTGGTGACCATCTACGACAAACGACCAGGTTGTGTATCCGCTGCGTTTTATTTAATTTCGAGCGGGGGGTTTGACGCCAAGGATGATTACGAGTATGTGCATTCGATGGGTAGGGATGTGATTTTCTGCAGTTTTCCTCTCCCCTGACCAAACGTCTAGGCAAATGCGAGTAGTTCTAATAAAGTCAGATGCAAGCCCACCTTATGTCCTTATATCCTTATGTCTTGTTAAATTCAATTTAGTTACTTATTACTCGTACGCATCTCAAATTATTTCATATTTTTTATGTTTCTCAAGTTCATTTTAAGGAGAAAATTCTGCTATAGCGTACATGCACGTCTGCATGGATTATTTTAGTAAAAGTACTATTTACTACAATAGCCTGTAGATTTGGTTCTGCATTTTTCTAGATTTGTCGACAAGTTAAACGTGAACTAAAATAATCTAAACATTTCGAGGAACAATTGAAATCATAATAAATTGTAATAAAATGTAACAAAACGAGGTTATATAATCTTTACAAATATTTTATCAAATCACGTAATTTAAGTGTGTAATCAGGAAATAGTGCAGATCAATAATGAGGTAATAGTAATTTCGAAAATTGTGAAAAAACTTTTCTTTATTACAATTTTTCATCACAACCTTGAACTGTTATTCCTAAACTTTAATGCAATACGTAAATATCCATTAGTGAATTCTACCAGTACGTGCGTTTATTGATTGATGTTTTGTACAACGTGTTTCGATACAGATCTGTATCTCTTCAAGTTATTGTTCACAAAAGATTGTTAAAGATTATCAGAAAGCTGAAGATATTTGAGATAAAACTATAAATTATATATATTCATGGCGGCAGAAATATTTCCAACAACAGAAAATTGTAGAAATCAGAACACATTGTAGAAATCAAAAATGGAAAAACTGTTTATAGTTATATATTGAAATTTAATATTAATATGATTACCAACTATTTGCATTATATTGTGTTAGGAATGAAATATTCTCATGACTTTAAAACGAGTATTAGATTTAATGAAAATTTGTATTAAAAAGAAGTGAAATGTCACCAAAAACATCTACGATTCGAAAAATTTCGCCAAGTAAATAGCTATCAGTACAATCAACGTAGTTTGTAAAGTCAAAGTTTTCCAAGTAATTCTAAAAGATATCTATAATGCAAATTTTCTTTAATTGAAGCCATTTGTCGAAAATGGGCCTCAGAAGTATTCTTGTCAGAATGAAACTAAATACGCAAAAAGGGCCTATTACATATCCTGTGCTGAACTCTGTAATAAAAAATATAACGACAATTTCTAATTAATCTTAAAATTACAAATTATGATCATTGACGAAAAGGGATCTAATTAACTTTTAAATTGGCAGCTGATATTAGAGGTTAAAATAAAATACCGCTTACGATAAAAATAGGCTATGCCTAATCAAAAAGCTGAAAATAAGTGCAACCACGTGAAGGAAAATAATTAATTAAAATAAAAAATACAATGAATCAGAACTCCCTTCAAAGAAATGGGAGATGAAAGAAATAGAAGAGAGATTGAATAAAGTAGAAGTAAGGGCTGAGAAAAGAAGGACTGAGATAAAAGTTAGCCAGAAAGCAACAGAAGGTGGGGTGAGCTTGCATGTAGATAATGAAATAATAGGCAAAAGAACTTGTTGAAAGGAAGAACAGAGAGAATAGAAGATGTGACCTGGCAAGAAAGAAGAAGAAAATGGCTGATTCAGCGGAGGGCTTCGGCGGAAAGGAGGAAAGGTAGCAGGATAATAATACGGAGAAATGAAATTTCGGTAACCGGATAGATGTGGATAGCGGACGAAGAACTAGAAGAACTAAGAGCTTGGCAAACAAGGCAAGGAAGGGAGAAGGACAAACAACAGGGAAATGAGAAGAAAGGAAACGCGTCGGGGTTTTAGAAATGTAAAAAGTCTGAAGATAAGGACGGGAGAAGCAAGAGGAGCAGATGGAAACGTAAAAGTGGCGTTCTGGAATATCTCAGGATTAAAAAGCAAGGATTAGGTTTTTTGGGGGAATTGACAAAATGGGACGTTATAATGATGACTGAAACTTGGGCGGATGAGAAAGATTGAAAGGGCATAGAAATATTGTTACCGAAAGCCTATATATGGAATATGCAAGCAGCGAGGAAGGATCACGTGAAAGGGAGAGGATTGGGTGGCATGATGTCAGGGGTAAGAAAGGAAGTGGTGGTAGACGAAAATAAGAGAGAGTATATGGAATAAGAGGACGGAACAATGGTGGGAATAAAAATAGGAAAAGTGGTTGTGGATGTTGTATGCACGCACAGGAGAAGAGGACCAGAGAAAGGATGAAGAACAATAAGGAAATGGATAGAGAAAAAGGAGAAGGGGATAGTGCTGATAGGGGGACCTGAATGCAAGGACTAGGGAACAAGGGGGAAAGGCGTGAGGTACAAAAAAGGAGAGCTTCATAAGAAACTCGAAATACAAGGAAACGGATCGGGAGGGTAGAAGGCTACTGGACTTGCTGGGAGAGGCAGGATGGTTTATTTATAAAGGCAATACCAGGAGGAAGAAGAAGGGAAATTTACGTATACGGATATAGGGGACACCGTGATAGACTACATTCTGGCCGAAGAATGAATAAGGAAGCATGTGAATGAATAAGGAAATTGAAGAATAAGGAAATTGAAAATGGGCATGTGGGTGTAGAAAAAGTTGAAAGAATTTAGAGAAAAAATAGAACACGTGGAGATAGCGATTATGCAAGAGGAAGGAGTAGACTCGCTGCTAGAAAAACTTGTTTGGATCACGGTTTAGTTAACACTAAAACTCAGATTATTTGAAAAATATAAATATAAGGTGATGCCGATGTAGTTATAAAGGCACTATTTGATTTTCAATTAGACGTAGCTTTCAGGCATTGTATTTCAACTTTAATAAACAACAGTTCCATTCACCCTCATAGCGACCGTACAGGTTTCGTTTGTAATCGCGCCTGACCATTTTGTAATATTAATTTATCCTTTTAGAAAGAATCACCTATTTCTATAGGGGGATTATTCTTAAATAATAATCGAACCATATATTGCTCCAAAGACAAGCGCAATGTTGTTTTTAATATGCAAGTTAATATCAGACCCCAAAGGAATAGTAGTGTCATAGATTTTTCGTGCGAAATTCTTTCAAATCCTAAAGCCAAACACATCCAAGCACTCAATTCTCCCAGTTGTGCCTTTTGGAATGGTTTTTAGTAAAAGGGTTTTACCTTCTGGTATTACTGTGTGCACGTTTCGTTTACACTGGTCACTCCATGAATCTAATAATAACACAGAATTTTCTCCTACGTTAGGGAAAATTCACCTTGAAGCCACATTTTAAGCAATTCTGACGAAAGTTTAACGGATTTAGAGGCTTGCAAATACATATTGTTCGCCTTAAAAAGTCCTTCTTTTACTCTTGGTCCAAATTGTCCGAATAATTCTTTTAAAACTACAAAAAGGGGTGAAAGTAATCTTCTATCGACTTCCCCATAACTCAGAATTTCTGATTTTAAATTGTTTTTAAAAACATCGCATTCTTGTTCTATATCTTTAGTTTTATATCAAGATGACACAGATATAAATTTTGTGATCTTTCACGAAACAACTTTATGCAGTTTCTTGAATTTCCATAGTCACCAAGTTGATGCTTTAAACCATGGCATGTCCAATTCAAGCTTCTTTTGTAAAGCCCATCTTTGAAGATATATATCGTGAACTGTCATCTTTGAATCAATAGCCTCCTTCAAATTGTCGAAAGTGTAGTTTGCAACGTTGTATAGCTTATCTTCTCGGTCACCACCACTTTTGACTTGTTTTTCCCATCTTCTCAGTTGTCGCTCTGAGCCAAGCTTCTTGAACATTTGATGGACGGATGTAAAATATAAACGCTTTTTCTTTCCAGAATTCCAATAGTCAACAGCTTCTTCTTTATAGTCGAAATTGACTCTCTCTTCTTGATATAAACAACTAGGTACTTCACTATAATCGTTTTCTTCTTCTTGTTCTTCATCTTCAATCGGTAGTATGTCCATTTGACTATCCCCATAACAAAATTGTAAGTCAACTAAATGTTCAATAATAAATGAGGAATCAAACATATTTCTCCTTATAGTATCCTGTATTACATCGTGTAGATTTACCTCCTCAGGTGTTATTTTTTAATGCTGAATGCCGAGTTTTGCGTTATTGTCAATAACGATATTATATTTAACGGATTATCATTTTATATAGTAATACTTTACACGATAGAAACACAAGCTAATTTGTAACTGAACACATGTTCCTTTCTTTCGGTTTATATACAGGCCTGATGATGGTTTATATACATGCCTAATAATATTAAGCGCAGTTATTATTACGAATGCCAAAATGATAATGCCTTTATCATACCACACACCCAACTTGTGAAATACAATATTTTGTTTGTTCTTTACATTGACTTTTGGTACATTTATTTTTTATTTCGTAGAAGATATATTGCAAGTCGAAAGCCTTGAGCAATAAGGGTTAAAGGGACGATATGTGTAAGGGTAAGTGTATGCGTGTACAATTTTCAGCGGAAATATATACGTGCCTGAACATAAATAAAAATTCTTTAAACAGTTCTGTTATATGTATAATCATTAAAATTGCCTACTAAACAAAACATAAAAAGTTTTTTAGGGGTTGTTTTTACATAACATGGGTTAATTAATTTAAGAACAAGTGCCATCGTTAACAAAAAATCAGTTATATTATTATTGATTGTCCAAATCCAATATTTAATCCATTACTTACAGAAATGTTATATTAATATATTTCTTATTCATGGATAATATTGAAGGGGTGGATGACACCTAATTTAGGGGTTATTTCGAATAACACTGATGACTCTTCATAGAATTTAATATCAAAACAAGATATTTGCAGCAACAAAGTCCAAAATCTGAAACTATATGTCATATGGCGATGCATTCTAGGGGTCGATTTTCTAAATGATGATACTCTAGAGGGTAAGTGTTTTACCACTCACGCTAATATTATAATACAGCATCAATTAGAACAATTTTGTGTAAAAACAAGAAAAAAAAGAAACAATGTTACCTCTTAAAGCACTAAAAGACTCAAAAATATAGAAGGGGTGATTTCAACCCCTAAATCTGGAAGTTTGCACAATTTTTTTTTCATAGTCTAGGGTCCCCTTTTCACCTGCAAAGTCTCTGAAAAGTATAAACTATTAACCGAATGTGTCGCTGTGAGGGTAAATGGACTCTTTGTTTCTTAAAGTTAAAATAAAATAACTGAAAACGATGTCTAATTGCAAAGTGAACAGTGCCTTTATGAATGCACCTGCATCACCTTAGATTAAGATTGTTGAAGTAATCGGGATTTTAGTGATAGCTACACCATGATCCAGACATTTGGGGGCTCGTCCAGGATTTAAGGTAAATTTTGGATGCCTCCAAACTTCTAAAGTGTGCAGCATTATCTTTATGATACTTTTCTTTAGTTTTTTATCGAGAAGAGGATACTGTGACGTCTACAATCTCAAATCTAGTACAATTGTGATTGTGCTCACACGCTACATTTTGGGATTGGCAAAAAGCTTCTTTCTAAGACTTTCTTCTCGTGTGATTTCTTTACACTTCGAGCAACTGTTAAACAGTATTTTTTTCTATTTATTCAAGCCATTTGTAATGGTCAGAGAATGAATGCTTCTTATTTATGTCTTATTTAAAAATTCGGTAACCTATTCGTAAACAGGATTGGCCTTATACAGAGATTTTTGCAAGGTTACTTCTAATCAAAAATAAATGAATAGATTATTCCTGTTAATGTCAAACTAAATTATCTGTCAACATTTTGAAAAGATTCCAACCACAAGGCGTAATATTAGAATTGCTCGAGGCTGTCTCGAATTATTAAAAGAAAAATGGTCAGAATGTCGCGAATTAGGTATAAAAATTAATAATCTCGCCTCTTCCGAAGAGAAACTGTCTCTAGGGTATTTCGTGAAAAATCAATTTCTAAAAATAGAACACATAATTCTACTACTTCTAGAGATCATAGTATTCAGAATAATGTTAATATCGAACAGGTCTCAATCAGTTGAAAGTCACGCTGCCTCTTCAAAACTTTAAATGTATCTTTTGAAAGGAGAATCAATCACTCTTTAGGTGTAAAGACTTTCGAGCTTTGACGGTTGATAAAAGAAAATAGCTTTTGCTTAAAAAAAAACGCCTGTTTCGATTGTTTGACTCCTAGACATAAACGTGATGATTGTTGTAGCAAATTCACTTGTGCAAAATTTCGTCGAACGCACAACACTCTTGTACATCACGAAAATAATAAAGATCGATCTGGATGCACAGCAGCCCTTGCTCCATCGATCAATTCGATGGATTCTTCTTCGGTTAATTCTCAAGTGGCATTTACCTCGCATACCAACAATAAATCAAATAACCAGGCAAATTCAGAACCTACATTGTCAGTAAGTTTTTAAGTTTTCAATTATATATATATATATATATATATATATAAACCAAAAACCAACCTCTCACTTTTTCCTTTCTCCGTCCTTTTTATACTACCAGGGAACCAACATGTTTCGGGGCCATGATGTATTTTCAACGAAAAAAATTAACTTTTACTAGAAGAGTCTCATTTTAAACCAAGTAATTAAGTTTTTATTCCCTAAAGATGAATTCTAAACGAAAAAAGTATTTGTTGATTAACAGTTGATTTTAAAAAAAATAGACGACTTTTCAACATTAGTCGAATTTTTGATTAATGAAGATTTTTCAGTTAGTGAAAGAGAAAAAATGTCAAACAAACCGTGGAATTTTTAAGCAAAAATATCAGTTTTCAACTAAGAATATTAATTTTCTACCAGAAAAAAAAAGAATTTTCAATCAAAAACGATCAATTTTTAACCTTAAATAGAATAGGTAAATTTTCTGTTAAAAAGTTGATTTTAGACCAACAAAAAGAACGAATTTTCAGTAAAATAGTTAAATAAAGTAATATAAGGTTTCTTTCGAAAATCAGAAATAATTGTTATTCCATTTTGTGTTGTAATTAAAAAAAAATTAAGTATGCTCTCCAAAACATTCCTTGATTAAAAAAAAAATTTCCTGACATTTCCAGGTTTTTTCATGCATATAAGAATTCCCTGACAATTTCAGGTTTTACAAGTATTACAGGTAGGATAGACACTACGTTGTATTAAAAAAACACCAGTGTTTTTCGTTTTGATCGCGCACCCCCTAAACTCGTTTCATTTGATGCAAATATAAATTCATATTTTTGGTTTATTCAAAAAAAAAGTTTAAATCGTGTTCCTGTCACCTTAAACAGCCCCAAAAATGATTATAACTATTAATTAACGTTAATTCTCGTAAGAATAATAAGTGTTTGGCAGGAAAAGGAACTGATGGTACCAGAAGCTGAGGAAAAAGCTTGAACCAATAGAACCAAAAATACTTCCCCTCGTTGAGACAAAATTATCTTTATAGGGGTTAAATTAAAAAATAACATATTTTCCACTTTCTTGTATCATCCCAACATATTTAACTACTGAAATCTCCAGAGAATTGCGTGTAAAATTTTCAAAATGCACAATTTAGTATTTCAACCCCTACAAAGGGTTGTTTTTCACGATTAGGGGTTGTATTCTCGGTTCTATTGGGTCAAGTTTTTGTCCTTGGCTTCTATATCATCAGTTGTTTTTCCTGCCAAATACTTATTTGTTTCAGAAAAATTAACGTTAATTAATAGTTCTAATCATTTTGGGGCTGTTTAAGGTCCCAGGACCACGGTGTAAACTTTTTTTTAATAAACCATAAATATGAATTCATTTGTTTACTAAATGAAACAAGTTTAGCGGGTGCGTGATCAAAACAAAAAACCTGGTTTCTCCAATCGTCTCTCCCATCAGAAAAGAGAAAAAAAAGTGGGAAAAATAAAGAAAAGCCTTTCCTGTCGTGATGGGAGAATGAGTTTAAAAAATAGTCCTTAATTCTCATAATAAAAAAATATTGCAATGCATATATATATATATATATATATATATATATAATTATATATCATATTTAGAATATTATTAGGTTGTTATGCTTGAAAGGCGCTTCTTCAGTTTCCGGTGGGGAAAGGATCTTCGTGATGTGCTAAATGCAAAATTATCCATGGCATCGTGTTTATTATACAGTCACTAGTAATGATTTGCTCCATTTCATTCTATATTCTTCACAAGTACCTTGAAGAAGAAAAGAAAGGAAAAGAGTGAAAAGAGAGGGAATATACTGGACTCAACGCAACGTTCTTCCCACGGTGTTGAAGACGAGATCTTGGAAATGACGCCAGAGCGCAGCCTTGCAAGGACGAACTCACCGTTTTAGATAGAGTAAATGCTGATTATTATTATTATTATATCATTAAGCCGTTTCCCTTTCGGGCTGATATTGCGGTTTTACTCGGCGCGCGGTTTTGAAATTCCTCTCCAGGGCTGCTACCGAATTCTGATTTCGAATTAGGGTCCGGATGCAAGAAGGCTACATCCAATTTTCTTGTGCGAAAACGAAGGATCCTGGAGTCTTCCAAACCAAATTTTGAATTTTAATTTATAAAGGACATATTTGGATGTGAAATCTTATTGCGCATCTTTTCCCTTCTAGACAAAAAACTATAACTCTTTTAGTTTTCAAATTAAAGCCAAAAAAGAGACTTTTTTGAAAAAATCTGTTTTTATCCGTGTTTCACTTCAAGTCGTGTTTTGTTCGTCATTGTTTGGAACTTTTCAATTAAATTTGAAGGTAATGCGTTTTAGGGTATTCTTCGATCGATAGTGTAACAGGAATTCAAGAAAGTATTTCTGAACAATAGCTATTCAGTTTTCTCTGATTCTCGGCATAAATACGGACTTTTGGAACTTCCAGCGTTTCGTTTATCAAAGGAATTTTGAGCAAGCAAAGACTTCTCGCGACCAAAATTTGGAGAAAACTGTGATAAAGTTTTTTGGAAAGTTTCAGATCAAAATATTCAATAGTTTAGTAGCAGTTTCGATTTTAGTTAATGTCAGCGCTGGAGTTTTCGAGTATACTGTATAATCTCGGGTTTACCGCAGCGCCATGTTCTCTCGCTAGTGAGTTTTTGCTTATAATGAGATATTACTTTAAAAAATTTCAGTGCATAAAAATTTAACGAAAGTAAGTTGACAAAACAGTCATAATTTGTGTTCATTTTTCAATGTATTGTTCCAGTTTATTTAGATTTTAATGTAAGATGTTCTATATCCAATGTTTGCACCTGCATTCGGCTTAACTCGTAAGCGACCTTGAACAATCGTTTTTTAAACAAACTTATCCACACGTTCATTCGACTTTGTCTAAACTATTTAAAAATTAACACAGATCAGTTAGTCCTTAACTCGTCGATTTTTCATTTTATACTATAAAATGAAAAATATACCGCAAGCTTTTCGGGGTGGAAAAATTATAGAAAACGAAAGAGAGACGAGAGTACATGGGTGCGAAATGTATGAAAACCTTGCAAAAAAGAAAAGGAAAAGTTTGAATAATTTTTCTACTTAAATTAGGAATCAATACTGTTATATCAACTCCCAATAAATGAATTGTAAGAAAATTTCTACTTCGCTTACTTTGCACGGCAAAACTTTCTATAGAATTATTACAAAAAAAAGCAAAAACTCACTAAAGAAAGAACGTGGTACAACGCGCCGCCCCACTTTCTTTCTCTAGTGAGTTTTTGCTTTTTGTGTACAGATCAATAATGTAAAAGCGAAAAAATCTCTTTTTTTGAAGTTTTTATATAAATTAATTTTTAACTGAATAGTTGATTTTTCAACCGACAAAACGCATTTTCAACCAAGACGATTAATTTTCTACCAAGAAAGACGAATTTTCACTAAAATACATGAAGTTTCACGTAAAAAGATACATTTTAGATTAAAAAAATGATTTTGAACCATAAGAAAACGAATTTTTTTAACCAAAGAGATGAATTTTCTACAAAAAAAACTTTTCTACATAATGTATGAATTTTCGACCATATAATTGAGTTTTGAACTGAAAAAGATAAATTTTGAACCAAAAATTAAATAATGAAAATTTTAGTCAAAACAATTCAATTTCAACCAAAAAAAGGAATGAACCAAAAAGTATTTTAGTTTCCAATAAAAAACAGTTTAATTCAACTAAAAAATACGAATTTTCGACATACTAGTAACTAGTTGAATCCTCAACCGAAACGAATTAATTTTGAGTCTAAAAAGAATTAGTTCAACAAAAGAATTACTTACTTTCAACCAAAAAGACAAATTTTCAACAAAATACATGAATTTTCAACTAAAAAGGATAAATTTGCAACCAAAGTAGAATAATTCATTTTTCAGTTAAAAAGCTCAATTTTTAACCAGAAACAAAAAACAAATTTTCAAACATATAGTTAAGTTTTCAACTAAAGAAATTATTTTTCAACCATCAAGATGAATCTTTCACCAAGAAAGATGAATTTTCAATTTAAAAAAAAGAAATTTGCAAGAAAGCAGTTAAATTTTGGAATAAAAAAGATGACTTTTTTGGTTCTGACGATTTAGCCAGCCCCCGATTAGGGCCCCAAAAGACTAAGTAGATGCTAAGTAAACAATTCATTTTTTTAATTTTCACTTTTTTTTTGTACTTTTAAACACCCTGGCTTATTTGGAAATATTCACGAAAAAAAATTTGGGTTTGATACTTAGAAAATGTTTGGTCATGACGGGCCAGGATCAAGGTCATTCCAAGGTCAAGGAGGGGGAAAAAGTTTCCAGTTGACGCGGACTCTTGTACGGTCTTGGGGTCACTGAAATTGAATCCGGGGTCTGTTTGACCCTATCAGGACAGAATAAAGGTCATTCCAAGGTCAAATTGGGAAAAAACGTTCAATCTGAGAAAACCACGATTCTTATAAATTGTTGGAGTCGCTGAATCTGAATCCGGGGTCTGTTTGATCCCATCAGGTCAGGATCAGTTTGATTTCAAGGTCAACTTTCGTTTATCAAATGGAAACGCATTTTTGACCGCGGATTCTGAAAGAACGAGATATTTGACGATCGCATATGGTTTGACCTATAGATCAAAGTGACCTTTACAGGTCATCCGAAGGTCCAATCACTCTCTCAAATTAATTTATCTACGATAAAAAATTATCCGCATTGAGAAATGCATGAATTAAAAATTTTTATCGAGCATGGTTTATCTCCGTGATATTTCTCCTAGGGGCATTGGAGAACTAAGATAGCAGAACCTATATCCACGCGCTATCGTCGAATGGTGTTTTTCAATCTTCTGAGAAAAAGCCAGAACTGGCTGCCAGGAATTGATAAAGGTACTGGAGCATCACTGATGAGCCCAATTTCAGTATCTGAGCGAAACGCTTAAACTCTGTGCGGATAGTCGGTTCCTGTTATTTAAATTCGAAATCCTGCTTCCTCAGAGGATGCTGGAAATGGTGACGGCTGCCTTAATCGAGGATGTGTAGAATGATCCATTTTTCGATCCATTAAGGTAACGAAGCCAGTAAACGCGTACTGCTCTGCAGGGCGGTAAAATGACCTTTAAAGTTACATCTAAGGTCACCAGATGGTCGCCCACTGTGACCCCAACATTTTTCACACAGGTAATTTTCCCATTATCCGGACGAGATAACAGCCAGAAATTATCAAGAGAGTGATTTGACCTTCAGATGACCTTCAGGGGTCATTATGATATAGGGGTCACAAACTAAATGCGAACGTAAAATATCCCGCTCTTTTAGAATCCACGGTCAAAAACACGTTTAAACGTGATATACAGAAGTTGACCTAGAAATGACCCTCAATCTGACCTGGTGGAGTCAAACAGACCCCGGATTCAGATTCAGCGACCCCAAAAATGTATAATAATCGTGGTTTTCTCCGCTCAAATGTTTTTTTTTCAATTTCGCCTTGGAAAGACCTTGATCCTGACCTGATGGGATCAAACAGACCCCGGTACGGCGGTCTAGTCTGATGCACCTTCTTTTATGGTGCTGTAATCAATTAAATTCCCAAAAAATCTAGAAGATTCAAAAATATTACAGAACTGCGGAATAATACATATAACATTCTGAAATCTTCTGCAGAAGATCTTGTTAAATTTACGGTAAGGATAAATAGTTTACTCTAACAAAATAGTAAACGTAATGCAGTGATTTATGAAAGTGATCTTACACCTTTCCAGTATAACAGATATGGGTAATAAATAGGTGACATTAGTTGCTAATAAAATATAATAGAGAACAAATTTATCATGTTGGCTGTATGTGTCCGGCGAAGAGGCACTGTTCGCGCCCCTCAACAACCTAGGCTTCTACCGATAGGATCGATCGTTCCTCCTAGCCGAGAATGGATCGGTCGCCAATTAGGACGCACGCGCAATGCATTTTTTATTCGACTCTTCGTATCTAAAGTAAATGTGCCAACCGACCAATTACAGAGAGCCAAGCCACGATTACATTACGAGCCTCATTAGCGTCAGCTGCAAGTGACGATTGCACCTTAATGCGAAATACATCGTCAGCCTCGAGAGCGAGCCTAAAGATGACAACGTTGATTAAGCCAATCGCTTCACTCACTACAATAATAATGCTTTTAACGCGGCACGCATCCATTTCAGCTGAGAAACGAGCCATTTAGCATGGAGACGAACCAGCTCTTGTCATCAAATAAATAAATGTCGGTGATACAGGAATCTACCAGACTCTAGATTAGTGTCCAAAACTGTAGAAAACATGTGATAAAGAGAAACTGTTGTATACTATATTTTGCAGATTCCTATTACCGACATTTGCCGACATCTGGTTATTGTCCGTGCGAGATGGTTCGTTTCCGCGCTAGTAAGCAACCGTCCATAAACTACGTTACCAATGTGAAAACACTAATATTTCGGACGTTACACTCTTCCCCCTATTCTCCTCTTTTTCCCAATTTAAAAAGAATTTTTCTTTTTTCCTCTGTTTTCAAGAAACAAAAAAAAAAGAAAAAAAAAGAAATTCTACTATTATATTTTTGGTTCATAACGAGGGGTTGACAACTCGACCGATCGGGTGTACCTACTTCTTACTTCAAGATACTTCAGGATATTTCAACGACTTCAGAAGATTTCACTGACTTCAGGAGATAACAAGTGACTTCAGGAGAATTCAATTTACTTCAAGTAACTTCATGTGAATTCTAATGACATCAGATATTTCATGAGAATTCAAGTAACTTCAAATGAATTCAGGGTATTTCAAGTGACTTCAAGTGAATTCACGTGACTTCATGTAAATTCAAATGACTTCAAATATTTTAGGAGATTTCAAGAGAATTCATGTGACTTCAAATAAATTCAAGTGACTTCAAGTGAATTCAAGCGACTTCAAGTGACTTCAAGTGAATTCAAGCGACTTCAAGTGACTTCAAGTTCAGAATCCATTTTGTTTGGTTAACAATTCTACTATTCAGTTAAAAATTTAACTATTTTGTCAAAAAAACATCTTTTTCAGTCATAAATTCAACTATCTTGTTGCAAATTAAACAAATTTGTTCAAAATCCTTGTTTTGGTCGAAGATTCATCGTTTTTGTTGAAAATTCAACTCTTTACTTGATAATAAAGCTATTTTGTTAAAAATTAGTTTTTTTTTTGGTTGAGAATTAACTTTTTTAACTGAAAATGTAACTACTCCATTTATGGTTGAAAATTGATATTTTTGATTGAAAACTGATCCTTTCTAGTTGAAAATTCAACTATTTGGTTGGAAATTCATGTATTTTATTGAAAAATGATATTTTTTTGGTAGAAAATTAATCTGCTTGGTTGGAAATTTATCTTTTTTTGGTAAACATGCAACTGTTTGATTAAAAATTATACTGTTTTGGTTGCAGAGTCAACTATTTTATTAGAAAATTGTATTTTTTGGGTAAACTCATCTGTTTTTGAATGTTGAACTACTGCATAAAAATGAAATAATTTTTTTTTTAAGATTCCTAATTTTAGTTGAAAATTCAATTATTTTGTTGCAAATGATAATTTTTATTGAAAATACATATTTTTGGGTTGAAGGTTCAAATGTTTTGTAGAAAATTCGTCTTTTTATCCTGAAGATTAAACAGTTTAGTAGAAAATTAAACTGTTTGGTTGAAAATGATCTTTTTTGTTGAAAATTTATATTTTTGGTTGTTAAGTTAAATGTTTTGGTATAAAATTCAACTATTTGGTAAAAAATCAAACTATTTATTTGCAAATTTAACTATTCAGTAGAAAATTAACTTTTTTGTTGAAACTTCATATTTTCGAGTAGAGCATTGAACTGTTTTAAAGATAATTCGTTTTGTTGGCTTCGAAATTCAACAATTTTTTTGAAAATTCGTCGTTTTTGGTTGAAAATTAATCTTCGTGGTAGAAACTCCATCTTTATGGTTGATAGTGTGAATATTTGGTTAAAAATTAATATTTTTGGATTTTGTTGAAAATTTGTCTTTTTTGGTATAAGATTGATCTTATTTGTTGGAAATTCATCTTTTTGATTGAGGATTGAACTATTTTGTTGAAAATCCGTCTTTTTTGTTTTGAATTCAACTTGTTAAAAATTCAATTTTTTGTTGTTGAAAATTAATTTTTTCAACCAAACATTTTTTTAGTAAAAATTTGTCTTTTTGGGTAGAAAATTAATCTTTTATTAGAAAATTTATCTATTTAGTCGAGGATTCAACTACTCCATTCTTGGATAGAAACTTATCGTTTTTAGATGAAAATGCAATTATTTGGTTGAAACTTCATGTATTTTGTCGAAAATTCGTCTTTTTCAGTAGAAAATTAATCTTGGTTGAAAACTCATCATCGTTCATGCTTAATTTTCTCAACTGCAAATTTAACTAATACATTTTTGGCTGAAAATTGACCGTTTTTTATTGAAATATCAACCATTACATTTTTCGTTAGGAATTCATCTTTTTCTGTTGAAAAATCAACTACTTCTTTTATAGTTGAACTACTTCGTAAACATTTTTTCATTTTTTTTTCATTGAAAATTCATATTTTCGGGTTGAAGGTTCAACTGTTTTGTTGAAAATTCGTATTTTTGTCTTGAAAATCAAACAATTCGGTAAAAAATTAAACTGACTGAAATTTAAATTTTTAAATGAAAATTCATATTTTTGGTTGTAGATTTAATTATTTCGGTAGCAAATTAAACTATTTCGTTGGAAATTCAACTATTTATTTGAAAATTTAACTATTTAATAGAAAATTAACTTTTTTGTAGAAAAATCATACTAATTTTTATGCTTAAAAATACCTTTTTTATGTGAAAATTTAACTATTTCATTTTTTCTTAAAATAAGTGTGTAATAAATTGAAAATGCATGTATTTGGTTGAAAATTCATTTTTTTTATAGAAGATTAATCTTGTTACTTAAAAATTCATGTTGCTGGTTGAGGATTGAACTATTTTCTTAAAAATTCGTCTTCTTTGGTTGAATTCAACTGGTTGAAGAATCATCCTTCTTGATTGAAAATTAACTTTTTGGTTAAAAATTAATCTTTTTGATTATAAAATCAATCTTCTTTGTTAAAAAGGTATCTATTTGGTCAAAGATTCAACTATTCCATTCTTGGTTGAAAACTTATCATTTTTAGTTGAAAATTCAACTATTTGGTTGAAACTTCATGTATTTTGTTGGAAATCCATCGTTTAGTAGAAAACTAATCGCCTTGGTTGAAAATTTTTCTTTGTAGGTTGAAAGTTTAACTATTTAAATGAAAGTTCAACTTTTTGTGTTAAAAATTCGTATTTTTTACTTCAATGTTCAACTAATTGGTTGAAAATAATTTTTCTTGATAGAAAATTAACTTTTATGCTGAAAATGTATCTTTTCTGGTTGAAAAGTAAAAAGATTTCTAAAACATTCGACTTTTTAGGTTGAAAACTTAACTCTTTTGTTGAAAATACAATATATTTCGATTTGAAATCTTAGAAATTCAAAGCTTTGTCCTGTTTTGAGAGCATTTTATCTCTGAAGTCTGACATTTAATTATTTTTAATTATTCTTCATTCATTGCCAGAGCTTGTCAAAAGTAGCCCAAAATTTGTGACATAATTTATGGTCTGTCCCTAAGGCCCCTGAAAATCATCAGTAAATCGAACTTCATAAACTGAAGCCTGCATCGGTTTTTGCTTTCGTAACTTACCATGCTTGTTACCGGCCATGCTGGAGGAAGAGGATCTGCTCGGTTCTGATTTTGGGCGAAACCAACGACAAAACGAAAAACTACCATCAACTTGGGTCCTAAAAGATGATAGTTTTTCGTTTTATCGTTAGATCCGCCCAAAAGCAGAACCGAGCTGATCCTCTTCCTCCGGCATGGCCGGTAACAAGCATGGTAAGTCAAGAAAGCAAAAACCGATGTAGACAACGGTTTTATCTTCTTCCATTTCAGATGAAAAGTAAAATACTCCACTACTGCGATGGTGGTGTCGCTAATAGGGCGCATTTTTTTCTTTTGATTATTACACAAAAAATATAATTTTTTCCGGCACCACAATAATACTATCATTGCAGTAGTGGAGTATTCTACTATTTAACTAAAAAGGGAGTAGTTAAAACAGTTCTCTACATCGGTTTTTGCTTTCGTGACTTATTATGTTTGTTAACGGCCATGCTGGAGGAAGAGGATCTGCTCGGTTCTGGTTTTGGGCGAACCCAACGACAAAACGAGAAACTACCATCAACTTGGTCCTGCAAGATGACAGTTTTTCGTTTTATCATTAGGTCCGCCCAAAAGCAGAACCAAGCAGATCCTTTAACTCCGGCATGGCTGGTAACAAGCATGATAAGTCAAGAAAGCAAAAATCAATGTAGAGAACGGTTTGATCTTCTCCCATTTTTTATCAAAAGTAAAATACTCCACTACTGCGATGGTGATGTTATTGTGGTGTCGCTAATAGGGCGCATTTTTTTCTTTTTATTATTACACAAAAAATATAATTTTTTCCGGCACCACAATAACACCATCATCGCAGTAATGGAGTATTCTACTATTTAACTAAAATCAGATTAGTTAAAACAGTTGTCTACATCGGTTTTTGCTTTCGTGACTTATTATGCTTGTTATCGGTCATGCCGGAGGAAGAGGATCTGCTCGGTTCTGCCTTTGGGCGAACCAAACGACAAAACGAAGAACTACCGTTAACTTGGGTCCTGAAAGATGATAGTTTAAAATCTTATCATTAGGTCTGCCCAAAAGCAGAACCGAGCAGATCCTCTTCATCCGGCATGGCCGGTAACAAGCATGGTAAGTCACGAAAGCAAAAACCGATATATAGACAACGCTTTATCTACTCACATTTTAGATAAACAGTAGATGAATAGTAGATGTTATCCTGGCGCTGCTAATATGGTGCATTTTTTTCTTTCGATTATTACATAAAAAATACTAGACAAAAGGGCTTTCTCGCTTAGCCTCAGTTTATGAAGTCCGATTTTCTGATGATTTCTAGGGGCCCTAATAATGTGATGCAACCATAGCCTCATTTTTCCTCGTTATTTCTCTAGCATAACGACTCGATTTGAATGCAGTTAATCACAGGAATAATAAAGTGCGTCTTACTTCCTCGGGATTATGCCATAATGTTCTGTGCCCACTCGTACGAGTGCAAATGAAAAAGGTATTTTACGATCGAGTCTCTCGACTTGGAAGCAACTTTCGCTGGAGGAGAGTAATTCGTAATTCATCCGAGAAGTGGCCTTAGGAATCGATATATTTGTTTTCAAAAGTCAATCCTCAGCCAATCGAGGCTTTAAATTGCGTAAAAATGGTCCCCAGGTGTTGCTCATTGTCCATTTCCACTTTGGCATTCGTAAAAGTCCTTTTTTGTCGTTTTTTCACCATAAAGGCGAGAACACCAGACAACAATGAGATGAAGCGTGTTCGTTCGCTTGAAGTGGCGGTGGCGACGATAAAAATTCCAAGTACCTTGCAATTACATCCACAGGTAAGCAAGCCATGTTTTCTTCTAGGGAAGTCTATAAACGCTTCGCGGATCTGAACAAACATTCGGCAAATGGCGGAATGTTAATGAGACTAATGGGATTTCCTAATAGTTATTTAGTCTTCGAGGATTGATGATAATGTTTAGAAGGAGGAATTTAAAGAGGAGGCAAAATCATTTTAAAATATTCAATTCCAAACAACTTATATTATCTTATTATATTATTTTACGAACTCGTTATCGCTTAACGATCATCATTGAAGAAAGGAATATCGGAGGACATAATAAATGCAAATGATTAGCCTCTGGGCTTTTAGACGTTGGATTTTTTCCTCCACTAACACCTCCCTGAGGTGCAAACTCAGAGTGCCCAGCTTCTCCAAAGCCTCTGACAGAAGAAGTGGAGAAAAATAGAAAAATAAAAATAATGAAAATTAAAAGCCGGTACGTAGCACCTGCCACCTCCTACTTGCATTGCCTTACTTAACTTCATTTACTTGTTCGTTACTCTACTAAGTACTCGCTGGACACCTGGACGTGCCTCTGAAGCTCCAGTGCATCGTAATAAGCCTCTCAGAAAGGAAAAGGAAGAAAAGAAAACGTGAAAATAGACGGAGATCTACTGCTCGTGAAGAGAGCAGGCGGAAAAAAAGAGATTGTCGATAAGAGTTATTGGTGTAAGAGTTTTCTTCATATTGAAACGTTTGCACCTTGGTAATAAATTAAGACATAATTTATGTCCATTTCTGAACCCAGATCTCACGTTTAAGTAACTTAGTTTAGTTACATTAGGGGCCATCCATAAATTACGTAAAGTCTTTTGTTGGGGGGGGGGGGGACCTTTTGTTTAATGTCTGTGCAAAAGTTGGTCCAGCTCTCTTGCTTTGCCTTACGTATTGCACCCCTGTATTCATCCCTCATCGTTGTAAATGAGGTCCATAGTTCCTTCGTTTTGCCATTACTAGCACGTCTGAATCTCTCCCTGGTTTCCCTGCGAAGCTCTTCGAGTTTCCCATCACACGAATGTGTCTCCCCAGCCTTTCGAACTCTTGTAGGTCGACAATTACTTTCATAAGTAGCTTTGATGGCTTCCGTAAATGTGTTGGCTGCCATCTCCAGGGCATCCACGTCTCGAATTGACCTAGGAATCTTTGAAAGTGCACATCTTAGCTCCGTGGAAAACTGATCCCAGTCCGTTCTTCTTGGATTTCTGACCGATTTGGAGAGCCGAAAGTGTGTTTTCCAGATTCCTCAGTTTTTGCATTAAGAGTTTAAATTTATCCTCCGGGATTTTGAGAGCTCAGGATACAAACAAAAGTCACAGACAAATGTTTTAACTCTGTGGGACGTTTAAGAGAAAGAAAAAACGAAACGTTAACATTTTTATAAATGTCTGCTACAATCTGGTTCGAAGGAACTTCGTTGCAACATTTTTTTTCTTTAATATAAACTATGGATCAGATGCAAAAATTTGCAAAACAAATTTCATGCATATTATCATATTGTAATCAATTCTAAAGACAAATCTAAAAGATATCCAAAAAGATTGAATTCCAACTTTCAGTCTTCTAAGAAACCTTTGGGGGCTTACATCTTCAGAGTATCCTCAGAATGTAGTAAGCGAATCACTTTGCAAAATGCCGAATACTATTTTCGTTAACGATTGCGAATTCGTCATTGAAAATTGGATTCATTACAATGTGGATGTCACTATCAATTTGAATTGCCACTCTGGGGGCAAATATCGAGACTTGATTAGTCGAAGCGGTGTTTATGCATCTTTTATTGAATGCTGAGCAACTTCCAAAGTTTTTCAACGGAACATTTTTGTGGTGCGTTTATTGGAGAACGGAAAATATTTCATTCTTCCTTTCACGATTGATGAATTCAGTCCCAAAATTCACCTGTTATTTACTGGGATGGAACATGGCCATGACGCAGACGGACACTTTCGCTTGCTACATGAAAAAAATGTACCAAGAGATAGTTTTAATTGTGAGAGTGCCAGCAGTTCATTAATCAATACAACGGACAGCAGTTCTTCTGAAAAATTTTCCTGTGACCGTGTCCATGATTCGTTACCAAACATAAGTGACGGAAGATCCAGCAGTTTCAGTGAATATAGTGCACCCTGCGAACGAAGGAACTATTTTGGATACGAAGAGAAGTGTATGATCGTTAGCGCTGGGAACTATTTTGAGAAGTAAAAAGATGCAGGAACTGCTGCAGATGTAAACAGAGTCGTCTGAAGAACAGCTGAATGTTTAAATATCAGTGGGAGATCCGTAAAACGAATTTATCATGAATGGATGACCGGAGAGCTGTCAAGTCCTGCCAAAAAATGTGATCGACAAATAATCGCGTGTGACAAATTCTTGCAAGGCGTAATACAAAGGCTTATTCACGACATGTATGCACAAAAACAATTCCCCACAATCGAAAGTGTCTACGCGAAATTAATAAAGAATGTTGACGATTTGCCACAATTTTCGATATGGATGTGTCAAATTATAATTACTATAGAGATCGAGTTCACGAAGTTGGAGGATATTTTGGCGGCTTTCATACATCATCCGGAGCTGGGCAAAGATTAATAATCCTCCATATTGGAAGTAAAGACGGATCTTTACCAGAAGATTTGGATTGCTTCATTGCTAAGGAATACAGCAATGATTACCATTACGAAATGAACTCGCAGCATTATGCGAAATAGTTTAAAAGAGTCCTGGAAGCTATTCCCGCTAAATCTGTAATAGTTCTTGATCAGGCAACATATCACACTATGTTAGATCCTGATTTTAGAAATCCTACACAGTGGTGGAAAAAAACAGGATATTCTAGATTGAGCTACATAACGAAATGTACCTGTACCAGAACGCGTTTCTTCAATTAATAATTCAAAATACTGATTCAGCACTTGAGCACATTTTAAATTTTACCAAATAAAGTATTAGCTACTGATACCCAGAAAACGGCTCAACTGCGATAAAAATATGTACGATCTCCTGTTACGATATTAATTTACATGGCTAACCCAACAATTGGGTAAATATGTTTGTCAAACGAGAGGTCAGCGGAAGTACGGTTCGTCATAAGGGAATATCGATGAGTCATAAAATCTGCTCTCTTAATCGCTGAAGCAGTGAAATCAAATTGTTTGAAACAGTATTCTGCTTTGTTACTGGGAAACCAGTGAGATTCCGGAGTTTCACTGTTGAAAAAATAGCAGACATCTAGAAAATCAGAGAATATTGTCACTGAACCATTGAGACATCCAGCAGAAATTAATCCCCCCTTCCCCGCCTTCATTCTATACCCCTTTTGGTAGCCAGGTTAATTCTTATGTTTTATAACCTAGAAATGGAAATAAAATCGTACATTTATAAAGTTATCAGGTCACATAACCATGATAATTATATTTACGAAGTTACATACCGTAAGGTAAATGCACTGGTAATCGTCACTGCATTAGTTATCATCAGATGGCCCAATATTTTTTCTATAACAAGATTCGCTCTTGCCGCGTGTGATAAAAAATATGATTTTAGGTAAGTTTAAATATCCGTTCATCAAATTAGTATACTTTTCTCGTGTAAATACTTGGGTACATGCCTGACGATTATTGACGCATTTGCATAATTTGTATTTTAATCGTGAATGAAAATGGACTTCAATCAAATATCATGTGAAGTGATCAAAATTGAGTTTTTCTATATCTGCTTTAATCGTTTAAGCCCTTTGCGAAAATAAGAATTGTGTTTTAAATACAATTATAAGCATTTTTAATTTCCAATTTGGACTAAGGTGACGATTACTAGTGCATTTACCTTGAATATAATTAAAACGGAGTGAAATCTTGATCACTCTACTAAGATAAAAATATTTAACAATTACACAATTCACTTGCATCATTGGTGTTGGACTTTGTGATGATATGGAAAATATTTTCAAAACGTTTATGACACTAACTTTTGCTGTCGAGTGTTTTCAGTGTTGACAATCGAAAAATATGAACATCTACGGCAAACTAATAAAACGAAGCGAATAAAATGTCACTAGAAAGTACGCCAGAAACTCCTATCATGGAAGTCAATGTTTGTTCCTGGAAGTTCCTATACCAGTGCCCCTAGCCCCAACCACGTGACTAAATTAGTATACTGTCTCTTGGGCATATGGACCAATTTATATTTATGGAAACACTCATTTGACTCATTCAACTCATCCATTTTTTCACGTTCAAGAAGAATTATTTGACACTAGACTATGAATAAAGTAATTAGAATAACTGTAGAAAGTATTTAACAAATAGAAAAAGATGTGTATCACAAAAAATTATATACGGAGAACCTAACTTCCAAATACATTGACAAGTTTTTGTGTAGATTCCTCAGGTTTGTATATGTGACAGTTTTGGATGGGTGTTCAGTATCCATCATTTTCTACTAAATTCTAAGCTCGTACCATGTAATTTTAATTTCTTCTTTAAAACACTGTCGGAATGTCAACCTATTTTTAATGGTATCGGCTTAACCCTGTTGGAAGTAAAAAGATAGAAAAGGATAGAAATTTTTTGATAGAAAAGGACAGAGATTTTCTATAGCTCCAAAGTGTACACTTTGCATCCATCAAACGCTATCTTTTTCTACCTTTGTGTGTATCCGTGGTTTTCACTAGGCTCTAACTTTTCCTATCCATGCGACAATCCACCGTATCTACAATGACTTTTATATTTCCTTATCCATGGCTTTATTGGCCATGTTCTATCCTTTTGTATCCATATTCTTTTATCCATATGTATCCATCAATTATCTTGAAACCTTATCCCTTTCTATCCATTAATTTCTATCTATCTGAATCCATCCCGTTCAGTAACATTTTTATCCCTTTCTATCTATTAATTTCTATCGATCTGAATCCATTCCGTTCTGTAACATTTTTATCCCTTCCCATCCATTAATTTCTATCCATCTGAATCTATCCCGTTCTATAATATTCTTATCCCTTTCTATCCATCTGAATATATCCCGTTCTTTAATATTCTTATCCATTTCTATTCATGATATATTGCTATACTCTCTATCCATTTGGATCCATGCCAAGAATAGTTAGATATATTTTATCCATTTTTATAGTAAAAAGACGCTTCTTTTAAAAAAGTATAAAAATGGTTGAATATATAACTATTTTTCTTCTGGGCACAAATTTCAATGGATGTAATATATTAGCGACATATCGTGGATAGAAATGGATAAATATACAATGGAATTTAAAGATCTCAAAAATGTAATTTTTTATAGAAATAACAATAACGCTCCTATTGAGTTTGGTATGCCTGAAATTTTGTTGTGTAAACAAATGATCTTTTCCAACAAAAAAATAATGGAAAAATGTGGAATATATTATTCGTTATAAAATAGAATAAAATTTTTTCCACTCATTTTTATATGAAAAATAATTTGTGTGTTAAGCAGAAATTTATTACTTAGAAATAAAAATTTGAATTTCCGAATTCAATTTTGCGAAGAAGTCCCTCTTATAATAAAATTTCGGCATATACGTTCAGATGGATACATATTACAACGATTTTTATTTAAATATAACATATATACGGAGGGTATATGTTTAGACATATTTTTCTTGAATCAAGTACAAATCTATCACTTGTTCAATACTTTCAAACCGCTTTTATTGAATTTTGATTTACAACTATTGTCTATCAAAGAATCATTTAACTTCAAATAGAACTTTTACCGCTATTATAAATCAAAAGTATTTTCATCATATATTATTAATAACTCTAAAACAAAAGCAACTTATTCTCAATTTGAAACTTGAAAAAATAAACATTGATAAAACATTAAAAACATATGAGAAATACATTTGAAGAAAACATAAAATAGTCTAGTGAGTGTGGTAAAAACGAAATGCAAGTAACAGTACTTTTAATAATTCGTTACAGAAAATAATTCATATTATATGCACAAAATTGCATTATCTCGCTGATACCATTATCTCCTACGACAATATACTATCAACTCCTTCAAACATTTGTTTTACAAATACTGAACGCGTAAACGAAAAATTGCTTTAAAAAATATGAAGAAATTAGATGTTTAACAATTTGTTTTATCCACATCATATCCAGTTTAAATTACGCGATATCATTGCCATTTGGAATGCTAGCTTCTCCCTTTTTAAAATCATACAAAAGTAGAAACTTATTCCTTAGAACCAACTTTGAAAAACTATAAATCTTCACTAAATACTAAAAATACTGCATTTTTACCATGCTTCAGGCATAAAAACAAATTTTACCTGTTAGAATAATGACTTGCATTTTTAACGTAGGCTTAGAGACAAAATAAAAATTTTATGAAAGACAAGGTCTAGTTTTTGTTGCAGTAAGCGACACGTGTTTTTTTTAACAGTGGAAAAAAAACAAGTATCGCTTACTTTTTGATGCCCTGAAACATGTATAATTTTAAGGAAAATCAGAGGCGGTCGCCCATGTCAATCATTAATTCTGACTTGCCATTCTCGTTCTAAGACTAAAGATGCTGGGCTTAATCTAGCGCTGAGCCTAAAAATATTGTTAAACTCTAAAATAAACTAGATCTTTTGCTTAAAAGGCTTCTCTCGCAGAAATGTGGCCGCAAGTACTGTTATTCATCCCCAGACGAAGTTAGAAGTTCATATGTGTCCCACTGCCGTTGGCATCATCCAATTTTCAAAGAATTGATTAGTATTTACATCCATTTCCATAATATACTTGAATGATAATGAATTTATTTCTTATACATTATTAACACATAAATTGTTACTATAAATTTGCTAATTTACAAAAATTTTATTTTTTTTGAATTTCTGGAATATCATTTAACCGATAAATCAGACTCTACTGCTTCCATGGAGGTTTGCTTGGACTGTCCTTCACTGGTGTCAAGTATCTCCTGATCATTAATTTCCCGTTCATTATCTTTTTCAGAAAATGCAGCAATATCGATAAAGTGCGATTCCTGTGAACTGCAGTCACGTTCTGTTGATTCTTCAAGTGAATTTTGCCTACATTCGTTTACTTTATTACCCGTGGATACATCATTTTCATTTTCCGCAGAGATAATTGTAGGATCAAAAGGATCTTCTTTCGCTTCTTCGTTATTCTCATTTTCGTTATCGCTGCTCTGTACTGTAATGCAACGTAAAAACACATGAGGACAAATTAAACTTATTTGTAAGAAAAGAAAATAAGTTCATATTATACTAACTATAAAGGCACAAATTGTGGCCGAATTATGTCGAACTCAAATTTACCTATTTTTTTCTTACAATGCACTCCTCTCAATTGTGTTATATATCTGCTTAAAATGTTAGGAGTATCATTTCTCACGGTTTGAATGATGACAGAATCATAGGGAGATGAACATTTGGAAGCCCAGGATTGAAAAGCATCTGAAAATGAATTGAAATTCATTACATCAACTTTAATGATTAATAAATATTCTAAATGAAGCTTTGACAAAGAATGCTTGACAAATAGTAATATTTACAATTCTACGCATAAACATTATAGACATATATGTAAGTACCCTGTATCGCTTGGATAATTTGTGCATTTAGGTGTCATATTTTGCTTTAGACATCCAAAAGTTCATTCCCAAATGTATCTGAAACAGCATTAACGTTAAAGATTTTGTTATTTAAATAATAAAGTGAAATAAAAAATTATAAAGCATATCATCTTGTCCTTCCTAATTGCACCCGCTTTCTCGAAGGTCCCTTTACCATTGGCATTTGCGGTTTCTTGTTTTATATCTTTAATATTTTCTGTAAGTAATTACAAATTATAAAAAAGTAATTATAAAAGCCTACTACTTTGCTTTGCTAATTCAAGGTGAGATTGAGGTTAAGAGTTGTCCAAAACTACTTTAAACAACAGTTAATTCAGAAATATTAAGTTGATTATAAGAATGTTTCAATCAGATTATAAGAATGTCTAAAAATTGAAAAATGAAGACTGATGAAGCCTCTTATTTTCGATAATATAATTGTTTCATTTATTTTGATCCACGTACTGTCCATCCCATACAGCCTCGACAATAATTTATTTTGAAGAGCTTCATTAAGTTTCGTTAACATCTCTATTTTTTCAACTTTCTCTCTTAGTGTCTCATTTTGATGAGCTAGCTCAGCTTCTAAATTCTTAATGTGTTCCCTCAGTTTTTTCTCGCTTGCCTCAAGACCACGCCCCTGGCATAGCTTTTTTGGGAAAATGAACACCTTTTCATTTGAGGAAATTTTCAATTTTCTTTCGCCAATCTAAAAATAAGACCCCGGAAATTGTAGACCATGATAGAAATACTTGTATGTAAATATATGTAATTAGAATAAAAGCGGTAAAAAAGTGATGAAAGAAAAATTGAAAGATCAGGGTGGAGATTGGGCAGACGTTTTCAAATTCCCAGTTTTTTCCGGACAAGTTTTTCAAACTAAAAGTAACATATTTATATTTACCGCAAAATTCAAAGATTTATTTTGATTAATGACTTTGATTCTAAACATCCTATAACAAAATAGAGCAAAAAATTGGAAATTTTTTTTTTTATAGTGGAAAAGATAAAAATACAGTCCCTCATATATAGTAATAGTATTGGGTTGAAGTTTTTAGTCTGAAGAATTTTTTTTAGATTTATTAATCTATTACGAATATCGAAAAAAGTTTACAAAACCATTTTATTTTTATTTGTTTACTAACAGAAATTTACCGGACGTTGCTCGATTTTTTAAGATATTTTAAGAAATTTCTTTTGATTTTAAGGAAATTCAAGGAATTTTAAGGGATTTCAAGAGATTTTGAAGAACTTGAATAGATTTTAAAAAGAGTTCAAAACAGTTTTATTCAGCATTTCCAACAGTTTTCCCAAGATATCAAGACAATGGTTGTAAGGAATTTCAATGTATTTCAAATAATTCAAGAGAGTTTAAGGATTTTCAAGAGATTTCAAGACATTTTAAATGATTTTAGGGAATTTCAAGGATATGATTCTAATTTGGAGGTAATCAAATGAACTCCCTTAAAATTACTTGAAAGTCTTTAAAATGTTTTAAATCTTCTATTAATGTCCTAAAATCGTTTAAAATATTTCAAAATCTCTTCAAATCTTCTCAAATTCCTTCAAATTCGTTAAAATATCTTGAACTCCTGTAAAATCTCTTTAGCATTCCTTTAAATTTAATGAAATCTCTTCAAATAGCGGATAACGCCGGGTAAATTTCTGCAAGTGAATAATTTAAAATGTTGGGTTTTGGGAACTTTGGAAACATTTTTTGTCTATTTTTATTTTATTTAATGAAAAAAAATCGTCAGACTATACAATTGAAACTTCAAACCAATTCATATAGTGCAGATAATTATTAAAATAATGAAAACTTGAGTTTTACTGCAATCAGAAGTGAACTCTAGGTCTTTTTATTAAATTCCCGGTCATATCCCAGTTTCCCAGTCAGGTCGCTACCCTGAAAATTTTAAAGTAGTATAGGTCGGTACGTTTTAAATTATCTCGTCGTCGGCCAAATTTTCAGTCTCAGAGTCTGCTGGTTCAGGAACATCATCATCGCCCTCCTTCAATAAAGCTTTTCTGGAAGGAGAGTAAGATTCGCGTAATTTGCGTATCTTGTTTTTAAGAAACTCCGACTCATTTACTTCTGAGGGCCTAAAAACTCGCTTCGACGAAATTTTCGTCATTAAATTTCGAGATCTAGGCTTTGTAACACATCCGGAGTCAGATTCTGAGGATGATAGCGGATTTATTTTCGATAATGGTGGATGCCGCAGTTTTTCCTTATTCATTCTCATAATTGCTTCTTTTTTCGTTTCTGTCAAGTAATTGAAAATTAAAGCTTTCGAAGTTGCAGTTTTTTTAACAATTTTCCAAATTACACTACAACTATCACACATTTCACATTTCACATGTCAAAGTAAAATATTTAAAATGGTAAAAGTTCATTAATTTAAAAAAATTGACTTAAGCTTTATCTAAATTAGAATTCGAACCTTCCGAAATTAGAGTAGTAGAAAATCAATTAAAAAATATATTTTCAGAAGGTCGTTCATTTGGAAAATTTTTATTTCAAAACTTGGTAGCTTAAAAAATGTCGTCCTAAGCACTAAAAAAATTATTCAATATTTTAAATTCAACATACATATTTACAAACTCAAAGGGTTACGGAATAGTGAATAATTATTTATATTGAGTGTTGAAGCTTGTTCACTATAAAATTAAAAGTCTTCAATATATTGTATAATTAAACATTTTAAATATGCACAATTAAGCAATTTCACAATTTATCGTTAAAAATATTTAACATTTCAATACTAATATGATTGTAAAATTTGAGACCTTTATTACAACTGGACCATTGATTTTTTTCAATATACCTTTTCATAAAAATACGTACGTGCTACATTTAAAGTGATGATCAATCATGCTTTATAGATTAAAACTCTATTTCTTCATTTTATTCGTACAATGTTCGATTTTATTATTCTTTCGGTTTGTACAGTATTTTATTTATATAATATACAGAGGAAAAAAATATCGAATAGAAATATTTTTTGTACGAAAATCTTCAGAAAAAAATTAATATTCTTATGTTTTTCTGAAAGTTTTTATACAAAAAGTATTTCAATTGGATATTTTTCTCCTCTGCTTTTTTATTTCGGAAGTAAAACTGCTGCACAAAGCGAATGAATATTTGAGTCGAACATTTTACGAATAAAATGAATAGACGAAGAAAATGTGCAATGTTCACGTGGTCTCGAAATTTTCAAATTCTCCTTTCGCGCTGAAACACCGAACATAACCGAAAAATATCTGAGAAGATCGATGATTTAACTAGACTTAAGTGAACAGCTGATCTCTAGTAAACAGTATATGTCAGTAGTTTATATTTCTTGTACGCTCACAAGAAATTTATTTGATTTATTTTCATTTCAAACATATGCGGCAATGAGCAGCGAAAATAAAAAAAAAAAGCTCCAGCTGATGGAAGTACTAGGAAACGACAAAATAAAATGATCCTGGATGCCAATTATAATCCGACGGATGTACACTCGAGTACTCGAACAAGGTGGAAGAAAAAACTTGAGAAATTTCAAGGTGAGTAAAAAAGTGGTAAAACTGCCTATAATTATATTGTAATATTTATCAAATGAGTTGTTTATGATTTAAGTGCAGTTTTTAAACAAAGTTTTAAGACCATACCGTCAAAGTTAATGCATTAGCCATACATGTAACCAAATTTAAGATTTTTTGTATTTGCTTGTAAGTTTCAATAACTTAAAATTATATTCAGATTTAGGTAAAATAATCAAAAGTATTGCATTCTGGTTTGGAAAATAAACTCCACAATAAAAAAATCTACATGGTTAATTTTTTAAGCTTTAAAAAAAGTTAAAATCTTCTACAAACTTGGCTGTGTCAAACTTTTTACCCTTACAAATTTTGTACAAAGTGAAAATCTTTGTTTGGGCTACAATTAACTATACAAAATTAAATTATGTACGTGAATGTTCTGTATAAGTTCATTCAATGATTGTGATATGAAGTTTCAATTTTTTTAAATCTAAATAAATAGTTGATGTACATAATAATGCAAAATAATTGAACAGGCATTTTTTCTGATATACCAGAAGTTTTGAACGTTCAAATGAATGAAATAATATTTCTTCCCAATTCTATTTTATCTAGAAATAAATATTGTTCCAATCAAAAATAACAATAGACATTACAATTTTCTTTCATACAGAATTATTTTAAATGCAAATGAATCAATATTTTAAAACTGTTTCTAGTTTAAAATAAAATCACTACAAAAATTCGTTCATTTCAACGTCCAGAACTTTTCAGTCATTTTTTTCTTTAGAATTCTGTAAAATTGTATAAAATAAAATTGTGTGCAGTTTTTTAAATTTATATAATAAAACAATCATGATATTGACTTTTGCAGAGTATTCTCGATTTCTCGTTTAGAATTTAATTTTGTAGAATATTAATTTTAGCAGCAGAAGTAAATTTTATTTTTACTTTGACAGAGAAGACTAACCAAAAATAACGACTTATAAATGTAATCAATCAATTATTATAAATATTTAATCGTTAATTTGTGGAATTATATAAATGAAATCAATTTTCGGCAAATTCAAATTTTCGGAATTTAATAATTATTTGATATTTTTATGAGTTATTAATTAATTGTATAATTCGGAAATTATGAAATTAGGCATTTATAATTCGGTATTTTTATTTTTCGTCTATTTATAATCGATATTTAATTTTTCAGTATTTTTGGTTAGTCAAAATTTTGTGTAAAGCTTTAAAAGTATTAATTACAACATTATTTCCTGTACAGTTTACAGAAATTCCTCAAATTTAAATGAATTGAAGAAATCTTGTTTTTGCTTTGATTGCTGAAAAGGGGAAATATTTTTACGCTCTGTCGATTTTATACTTTTTGAGATTCAATTCCGCACGTATTCCATTGCTTCGTGACATTTTTAATTGCGCAAGATAGCATGGCTTCACTTCCGTTACTCAAAACTGCTGGTCACATAAAAATTTTTCATCGCGATAAATTAACGTGAATGAAAAAGATTTAATAAGTGGCCAAAAATACTTTTTATTTCTCTAATTGCTAATCGCGTTATCTTATTTCATCAATATTATATGTTTGTGTATCGAACATACTTTTCAACTAAGAAACATCTATTTTGTTTTGCATATTCAACTACATCAGCAAGTCAGAATGGCGATGGACTACAGGTGGAAGAAAAACCAACTTCGTTTACTTCATCGTTAACGTTTTTGGATCTTGACAGACACTGTTAGAAATTTCTATAGCGATTTAACTATAAATGTAATGCAAGCAATATGCATATACGTGTAGTAAATTTAATATACATCATCTTGTAGAATTAATATACATGCATAGTACAACATAGTGCGTGAAAGTTGAAAGTTCTTTCATGAACCCAAATCTGTTCAAATATCTAAAACTAAAGTAATAACCTAAAATTCATCGATTAAACTCTTATTTAAAATCAAAGTGCAACGCATGGATGGAATTTTCTTTAAAATTCACTGTAAATGTCAAAATTTTAACGTGAGTACCACTGCTTTTAGGTTAGGTGTCTTAATAATTCGCTTAATTGAAGCCAGCATTACCACACGTTTTTGGTAAAAAAAAGTGCCCGGATTTTGTGCATGGCACAAATCCAGAGCACTTAGTTAGCACAAAATTCCTGCGCAAAGAAGAATTTGATATCTCTAATTGTTTCCGAGTTTCGCATAGGGGAGTTGTAGCTTCAGCTGAAGCTGGCATTACTACATATTTTTGACTAAAATTACCGGGCACAACATTTTTTTTCTGCAGCATAAATTGGCACTAAATAAACACAAAATTATGGCATAGTGCCCATGTCGATATGACAATGTTTTAATTCCAGCTTCCGGGACATTTTATGTCAAGAAGTTCCCAGTGATAGGTGCAGAGCGTGTCATGCATACGCAGAGTACCCAGAACACATTCTATCTGGGTGTCCCATCCATGCGTGAACAACGTTTATATACAGACATAATGCGGCCCTAAGAGTGCTTTATTACCATCTTTGTCGCTCTTACGATGTTGGCCGCGACGCTGCCCTGCCGAACGCTCCAAGGGAGATAGAGTCAATCGTTCAAAACGAGAAGTGCAGAATTTTCTGGAACTACGATGGACGGACAGCAGTCTCCGTTGTAAACTCGAGGCCTGACATTGTTCTCCAAGACTTGGAGAAACGAACCATATTCATGATCGAATCCTCGGCTCCAGCCGACTAGAACATCACTGCCAAGGAGAAGGGAAGGAAGAGAGGTATCAAGACCCGTAAAACTCGAAAACCACCCTGTGAAAGAATTTGACATGAAACTAAAATAAGACCTAAACGAAAAACTAAACTAAAAACTTAACTGAACACAAAAATATTCTAAACTGATGCAATACTTCTTCGTGCACTTTGTCGGTACTTTTGAGTAAGGGGTAGTTTTCGAATGTTAAGGAATGGTTTTGGAAAATTGAATTTGGGGTCGTTAGAGAGCCTAAAATGAGCCCTTAATTCTGATGTACTCAATTTTTTAATTAGTGCATATTTGTTTTTCAGGATAGTTTTTCTGTGATAGGGGTTCTTTTTGAAAAATTGGGCCGGAGGTCATTCAAGAGCCCTAAATGAGCCCTCAATTACTGTGAAAGGAAAAAGTTAATCAGTGCATATTTATTTTTTAGGGTATTTTTTCTGTGATAGGGATTGTTTTTAAAAAATTCCGCCGGGGTTCATTCAAGAGCCCTAAATGAGCCCTCAATTCCTGTGAAAGAAAAAAGTTGATTAGTGCATATTTATTTTTTAGGGTTGTTTTTGAAAAATTACGTCGGGGGTCATTAAGAGCCCAAAATTTGGCTTTTGGGTATTAAACGAGCTTTAAATAAGCTTTAAATTCTGGCATAGGTTATACATTGTTTGGGCATGATGGTACTTCCAGGTTTACCAACCTAATGACACCGGCTCCCAGTAGAACCGTAGTAAATCACACCTATGGCCACGTCTTACAATCGTGAGCTGTCTGAATCACTCTGATTCAGAGTTGTTTTGGCCGTACACAAATTATTACCAAATTTAATTTGAATAATAATAAGCAGGTAAAAACAGCGCAAACAAAAGCTGTACATGCCGAGTCCACAAAAATCCTCAAGATTGAAAGATTCAAAATCCAATCTTTTAAATTGAATAAAAACTCCCATGTAAGACCCTGAGATTTAAGTTTATAATGTTTTATATATTAACACTGTTTACATTTTATAACTCGAGAATATCCCAACATTAATTTTTAAAACCATGCATAATTTAATCTAAAACTGTTCAAATTTTAAAGAATTTGAAATTTAAAGCTTTCAAAAAAGAAAGTTCAAAAGAAAATTACAAAAATGTATGTTAATGTGTCAAAATTTGAAATCAGAAGAAATTCGATTTTAAAAACTTCCGAAAGTTAAATAATAAAAGTCTTAAATAAAAAAATGCGGGCTTTAGATTTTGTTCTTAGTTCTATTAGGTATACTATCATTAAATGGAGTTGAAATAATATTAAAAGAAGCATTCAATTTGTTTCCAATATTTCTTTTTAATTTAACATTTGTTTAATCGTTTTATGTTTAAAATCATTATTGACTTATAAAGTATGCTCTTGAAGTTCTGAGCGTTCAAATAAACGGGATTTTTATTTAATTGCTTTTTCAACTAAAATTGAGCCTCCCAAATATTAGTTTATTTACAAAGAAAGTAATCTAGTGTTTAAAAAAGCTTATAATTGTTATTTTTATTTGTAGCCAAAATGACAAATTGTAGCTGAGAACAAATATTTGGTTTATTTTAACGTCCAACACATGTCTACAAGGTGTTCAATAATATAAAAAATATAAAATTTTATTTCTAAAACTTCACACTTAAAAAAAGCTCGAAGTGCCAAGTATTAAAATGTGTATCAAATGTGAAACCCTCTTTATAAATTAATAACCTTCAGAGATTTTTTTTAATTTGAACTGCTTCGAGCTGCAAGTTTGGTAATTTCGAGCCTTATGAAAGATTTCAAAACATTTAAATTGAGTTGTTTTGGATAGTATTTAAATTAACTTATTCATCTCTGTTATTTTGAAATTAGCTCGTTTTTAAAATTGAATGTTTTGAATTCAAAGGCTTTCCCATTTAAATGATTTTCATTTTGAACCCTTCTAAATTTAATTCCATAATGCCCTCAAATGTTCAGACACAGCTTTTTAAAATTTAAGTCCTTCTGATTTGGATTGTAAATTTAAAATATTTATAATCTTTAATCAGTTAACACTTTTCAAATTATGTTTTACATTTCAGTTCTTGGATTGCGTACACTTCTGAATTCAATTCGTTGACATTTTTAAAAGTGAATGACAAAACTTCTAAAACAGAATTTTAATCAATTTAAATTAAAAACTTGTAAATGTTATCGCGGTAAAAGGGTAAATGTAACAATCAACGAGTACGATTCTCTTTTGTCGATTTCGAGGATTCAGTTCTCCCTATTTTTACTCCTTATTGCGATTGAAAATTTTCAGACTTATTTCACGCATTTTTCGAGGTTTGTTAGAAAAGAAATCAACCGTTTAGTCAAAAAATACATTTTTTTGTTAAGAAAAAAACACCGTTAATTACAAAAATTTGAAAAATGAGATTTTTATATCGTTGAAATTGTGCAAGAAAGATATTAAAAATAATTTTTTTAAACGGCAGAACCATGTAAGTGCGAAGAAAAAAAATTTCAGGAGAGCAAAAATGTATTCAAAATTCGAATAATTAAAATAAAATAAAAAGAACATTCGAAATTTGATCTTTATAATAGATTTATGCAAAAAAAAAACAAGTTGAAAAAAGTTAATACTTTTCGCAAAAACATCGTCGAACATCGTCCTCTGTCATAACCATCCAAGTGCCATACAATTTTTGATTTTCGAAACATGTCACAAGATGCAAGGCTCAGAAATTACATAAAGTTTATAAAGTGTTTCACCATTTTTATTTGGACTCAATAATTTGTGAATTATTATAAATAAACAATTGCATAGTATAGAATTTATATTAAAATACTGGGTGGAGTAAAAAATTGTCTGATGCATAAATTTTATGTAATTTTTTTCCACAGAATCGAATGGCTCTATTAGTTCTTCCATATCTCACATATTTAAACAAATTGTTTAAATAAAACAGTTTAAATACAAAAACAATTTCTTTGCAGATAAAAAAAAAATTTTCTCAATCTTAAATACTTACGGAAATCATTAGGTATTTAAAACTAACAAATATGTGTGTTAATTTATTCGTACGAATGAATAAAAAACTCTAATTAGCTTCATACTTTGTAATGCATATCGTTCTTGATAATTTTCTCTCATAGACATTTGAGTTCAAAAATAATGTTGACTATTTATTCAAGCGGAGCACTGGATTTTCATTGAAAAATACGAACGAATGATAATAAATTGTATGACAGGAAATGTCGTCATATCCGAAAGAATAAACATTTCCATAAAACAGGAACATACATTTTTCCCAAACATGAACTTTTTCGACAATAAAGACTTTTAACTAGGTAATGTACTAACAATAATTTTAAATACGTACTTTTTGATAATTTTGTTGAACTGATAACTTCCCTTTAGTTTCATTTCCAAAAATTGCTTCTACAAAGATTTTAAACAATTTTTATTTTTAGGGGCCGTTTAAAAACTACATAACAAACTACGCAAATTTGAACACTCTTTCCACCCCTCCCCTTCATTATCACATATCATCACGTAAATCTTGAAACCCCCAGGGTGACGTCACAAATACGAGTACCCCCCCTCTCTCCCCCTAAAGTAAAAATTTATTTTTTTATTTCATTTGATAAACGCCTAAAAACATACAAAAATAATATTTGAACAGTCTTGACAGCCCAAAATGCTCTCAAAAGAGGGGGATAATATAATGGGAGAATAAATTCTTTTAAATAAAGTTAATGCGCAGGTACTACATTCAATTCACTCTGAAACACTTAGGATTTGAAGTCGAAATATATTGCATTTTCAACAAAATAGTTCAATTTTCAACCAAAAAAGTGAGTTCTCTATCAAAAGATATGGGTTCTCAAAGAAAGAGTTGAGTTTTCAAGTTGAAAAGTAGAATGTTTTTGAAAACAGTAGAATTTTAATCCTTAAATGAATTTTCAACCAATAAAGATGATTTTTCAACAAAATAGTTGAACTTTCAAGCAAAAGAGACGAATTTTTAACCTAATAGTTGAATTTCCAACCAAATAGTCGAACTTTTTAACAGAAAAGATAAACTTTAACCATAAACAGTTGCATTTTTAAGAAAATAGTCGAATCTTAAAGCCAAAAAGTCGAATTTATTAATACAGAGTTGTATTTTCAACGAAAAACTTTTCTACCCAAAAAGATAAATTTCCAATAAAAAAGAAACGAATTTTCAAATCCAAAAAGACAAATTTTCAATAAAGAAGTTGAATTTTGAACAAAATAATTAAGTTTTCAACCAAATAATTAAATTTTCAACAAAGTAATTCAATTTTCAACAAAATAATTACATTTTAAACAATATAATTACATTTTCAACAAAATAGTTGAATTTTCAAAAGAAACAAAATTAATTACCAACCAACCCATTGAATTTACAATCAAATAGTTGAATTTTCAACCTACAAATGACAACTTATGCAAATTAAAGTACCAAAAATTAGTGAGAAGTACACCAAAATTCGTTAGGTAGGTATGTCAGCTCATTTCCTGATAGTTTCGTTTAAAAAAAAAGATTAAATTTCAACCAACAACAGTTGCTTTTTCAATTAAATAGTTGAATTTTCAAGCCAAAAAGATGGATTTATTTTTCAGAAGACAGTTCAATTTTAAATCCAAAATTACGGGTCATCTATCCAAAAAGACAAATGTTCAACAAAACAGTTGAATTTGTATCAAAATGATTGAATTTTCAGCAAATTAGTTGAATCTGCAATTAAACTGATGATTCTTCAAGAAAAAAAGATGAAGTTTTAACAACCAAGAAAATATTTTAATTTTAAATAAAAAACAGTCGAATTTAACCAAAACTATGAATTCTCGACAAAAAATGTAATTTTTGTTATTTCCACAAATTTTTTTTAATATTACATAAAAAACAGCTAAATTCAACCAAAAACGAATTTTCAACAAATTAGTTGGAAACCAAAACAGATTAATTTTCAACGAAAATGTTGCATTTTTATTTTTAAAAAATGTTTACCAAAAGAAATGACTTTTCAAACTAACAAGACTATTTTTCAATAAAAGAGTTGAATTTTCAGCCAGGAAAGATTATCAGTGAAGAGAAAAAAAATTAACCAAATTGTTGAATTTTCAAACCAAAAAGAATTCCGTAGAAAACAGTAAATTTTCCAGCTTTAAAATATGATTTTTTAATCAAAAAGTTTATTTACAACCAAATAGTTGAATTTTCGACGAAAGTAATGGAATTTTCATTCCATAAAGAATAATTTTCAATAAAGAAACAGTTAAATTTAGAGCTAAAAAGACGATTTTTCTACAAAAATATAAATTTTCATCAACAAAATTAATGTCCAACCAAATAGTTGAATTTCAAACTAAAACCATTCAAATTTCAACCAATAATGGAATAGTTAAATTTTCAGTTAAAAAAATTATTTTTCAACAAAAAAAGAACTAATGTTTAACAAAGTATTTCAACTTTCAATCAAGTAGTTGAATTTTCAACCAAAAAATATGGATTTCTGAATGAAAAATTTAATAGTAGGGGTGAGTGGTTGTATTTTCTTATTCGGCTTCTATATTAATTCAGTTCGAATTTTGGCGACAATACGAGAAAAAGGGGAAGTTTCTTGGAAACCCGGGGAAAAAAAAGGAATTCATTAAAAAAGGGATAAAGAGGGGAATAGCGGCAAGAGTGTGAAGTCTGTATTGAGATACTTTATTTGTAAAATAAAATAACTAATTTTCATTTTTTCAAGAATTTGAAAATATTGTTATTCACATTCATATTTTTCATGCGTGATGTCACATTCTTCGTAAGCCTTGAATTAGGAGCACTCCATTTGTAAAAATATATTTGATAGAAGAACTTTAATGATATGCATATATCATACAAGTAAAGGAATTGCACCTGTCATTCGAACAAAGTTTTATCAATACAGCTGACAATTTTCCAATATCACAGCTTCAATAACTGGGTGCTAAAGTTGAGAAATTAGAACAATTCCGAGCGAAATGTGGTTGGAATTCAATTTCGGTGCTTGGGTAAGGGATCATCTATAAACTATACGTTACCAATTTTGGGATATTTGTGATCCTCCCTCCCCCCTCTTTTACAGCCATAGTCCCCCCCCCTGTAAGTAATAAAACCGTTGGCTATACATGGATTTCACGTTTATTCTGCATTTTTTCGCGTTTCTAATGTTATATATATTTTTTTAACGCTATCTGGTGGTACTTCTTGCCCCACATGTGGGGCGAACAGTTCATAGCGTTGGGTAAAAAGTACCAACATGAATAAAACAAAAATTTTTATTTTAAATTGCACAAAAGGAACTCACAGTGCATTGAAACAAAATAATATCCTAAGTGTTTAGACAACTGATATGCTTAGAGGCTTTCGCAATTAATACAGACGAAAATTTTGTATTGTCAGTTCACAACACACTTTTCATGAGCCCAGTTTTTGCATACGAGACACTGGATTCATTGCTCGCCTAAGATGTTTTCAGAATAAGCTTTAGAACAAGGCAGACGCTAATATGTAAATTTTATAGATATAATATGAATAAAAAATAATAAATAATCAATTTTTTTCGACAGCTAGTGATCGTGAAATAGCCTAATGCCGCATACAAACTCTGGAGTAGAAAGTACCACTTGGCACTTTTTACCCCCACACATTCCCATTATTTACAATCAACATTTCTCAAACATCACAAAATATTTTGAACAGTAAGCATCTGCACTACAAGAAAACATAATTACGCATCAAATTACACCTACTTCATGACAGTGGCACGTAATAATAAGTGTCGGTACCAAAAAGAAACGGTGACGATAAAACTACTTTCTTTACAAAAAAAACAACTTCACCTTAGCCACGATCTCAAAAACAATTTTTAACGACTTCCACCGACTTTTAAGAATTGATGGTGATTCGACCGATGGACGGAAAATGTCAGGTCGATTAACAAATTATTTGTTTTTGTGTTATCGTATATGGCACTTTTGACTCCGCTCTACCCTACTTGCATTTTTCACCAAAACAGATAGTATATACGAAGATATTTATTTCAAAACAAAAAAGACGTATTTTGTACAAAAAAAAATGAATTTTTAAACCCGAAAATAAGAATTTTTAACAAAAAGGTTCATTTTTTACTGTATCTTTATTTTTCTACCAAATTGTTGAATTGTCGAACCAAAAAATACGAATTTTCTACAAAGCACTTCATTTTTCAATCCGAAAATTATGAATTCTCAACGAAGCCTAGAATACTTGATATTCCAACAAAAACAATATTTTCATTTGAAATGAAAAACAGTTGAATTCAGCCAAAGAAGACGAATTTTAAACCAAATAAATTAATTTTCAATTAAAAATATAAATTTTAAACCAATTATGGAATAGTTATATTTTCAGTTAAGAAAAACACTGGTTAAAATTTTCACTCTAAAAATAAATTTTCAACTAAAAAATGCTAAATCTTCACCAAAAAAATTAATTTTTAACAAAGTAGTTCAACTTCTAACCAGTTAGTTGAATTTTCAAATAAAAAAGATGAATTTTCAACGAAAAGTGTAATTGATGATATTTTAACCAAAAAAGATTTTGCTTTAAATCAAAAACAGTTGAATGCAATAAAAAATACGAGTATTAACGAAAATAGTTAAAGTTTGAACGAAAGAGATGAATTTTCAACGAAAAAATTAATTGTTAACTGAAAAGATTAATTTTCTTCTAAAAAAATACGAATTCTCAACAGTATACATGAACTTTTAATGAAAAAGATTAATTTTCCACTAAAAAACACGAGTTTTCAACTAAAGAAGATAAATTTTAACCATATAGTGGAATTTTTAACTAAAAAGTATAAATTTTCTACTAAAAATGTAATAGTTAAATTTTCAGTTGAAAAAAAGTTAATTTTCAACCCAAAAAGAATCGAATTTTCAACGAAATAGTTAAATTTTCCACCAAAAAGCTAATTTTTAACAAACTTGAAAGACGAATTCTAATATAAATAATTTTTTTGGACTTTCTAATATATTTTAACTTGAAATAGGTACCTATAATTGATTTAAAAAAAAATTCAAATTGACAATTGTTATGTTTCAGAATTTGAGAAGGAAAGAAAATATTATATGCTTAAAGTAGTGTACTTTTGCATTAGGAAAATAATTTAAAGGTTTACAATTTATACTTAGAAAAAGAAATGAAATAATTTATTAAAATTAAAATTAAAAGCTTGAATTATTGGAATTCGAAAATTAGAAATAATTGGCATTTGAAAAAACTCAAATTTATGGGAATTTTAATTACTTTGAGCTTATCTGTACACAATAGGTATTTCAAAAATATTCTCGCAGTTGAAAATTTTAATTAAAATAAGGATTCTGAGTCTTCTTTCAGGTTATTGACTTTTGTATAAAAAAGAACAATTACTAAACCAATTATCAAGTTTAGTCTCAGAATCAGCTTATATCTGAATGGTTTGAACTTTCGCCTCATGAGAGTAAATTCGATACTTAGCGTAATATAATAGCTCCCTATATAATTTTACGCAATTGCACACCACACATTATGAAATTTTTACAGGGGCGAATGCGAAATCGGAATCCCCATAAAAGAATTTAAATGATTGAAAAGCACTTTCGCGCAACTTTATATTTCTTCAAATAATTTCATGAAGGAGAAATTAATGATTATACCTAATTGTGTTATATTTATATTTTAATTCCAATTTATCTCTATAACCTATAAAAAAAACTTATAGCTTCTAAAGAAGCGAAAGAAAAATGTTTAAGATTTAAAAATTAATTTCATATATGAATTTCCAATTCTTATTGTGATTGTGATTTAAAAAATGATGATTGAAAAGTGTCTTGATTGCAAGTGATTAAAGAATTACAAGATGATCCTTGAGCTTTAAATACAGTGAACTCATGCCTATTTCAAGGGCCACGAAACATAAACATTTGCGTATTTCAAGGCTGGAGGGGCCTCCACCTCTACCGCTAGTCGTCGGGTAATTTTTATCAAGCGACGTTCATTGGCTGACCCGGCCTCGTATCGATGCGCGTGCTGTAAGCATGTGTACGCATTTGCGCATCATGCATGTCAGTGTTTTTCAAGTGTTTTTGTTGATGTACGACGTGAAATTACACTTGACAAATAATACTACAACCGATTCACGGTTTAGCCACCGTATTGGGGGCTGCCTGTAAGTAGCCTTATTGCTAAATCGGGGGAATCGAAACGTAAACAGTCAGGGTCATCTGAACCGTTTCCAATTGGAATACATAATATTGCGTAATCTCCGCATATGAGTACCCGCGCACTGCGCATTTCCACTACGCAACTGGTTTGTTTCGGGAAAGAGTCATAACCGTCTCTCGCCCTGCGCGCTGAGAAACTACGTGGGCCAGTAGTTCTAGGAATTACTAAACCGCGAGCGACTAAACCGAGAGTCGGATGTATTCGTACAGTTATGTCTTACTTTTACTTTTAGAATACTTTCTCGAAAAACTTGTATGCGGTCCCATGACGTCATGCTAAAATACTCAATTCAAACCAACGCGGGCTTCCCGCTCTTCGGGCCTCTTTTTAATTTTCAGCCACTAACGCCGGCGAGACCGTACAGGGACCTTGGTGGGAGGTGACGAAACTGTGCAATTCAAAATAGCCCAGCATGGGGGACTTGATATAGGTAAGCCTTGAAATAGGTGTCTTGAAATAGGCAAGAGTTCACTGTATTTATATACGTTTTAGAGATCCAAGATAAGAAAACAATAATAAATTCGAAAATTAAACATTTTAATTTGAAATTCTTTTATTTCGTTTATAAAATATTCTTTGTCAAAAAAAATTAATGGTCAGGAAAAATGAAAAATTGGTCAGGGAAAAATGAGTGAATTTAGAAAATGAAGCTTTGCGGCTATCCTGATAAAATATTCTTGTTCTTAATTGATTTGCCTTGTATTTATATTTCCCCTTTTTGCAGTTGCTTCCTCTTGACGATTATATTTTTAGTCAATAATTGTATTATTTGGTTGAAAATTCAACAATTTTGTTCAAAAGTAATCCTTTTTGGTTGAAAATTCAACTGTTTTGTTAAAAATTTATATTTTTGGATTAACAATTCTTCTGTTTTAGTAGAAATTTAATCTTTTTCCGGATAAAAATACAACTGCTTGGATGAAAAGTAATCTGCTTTGGTTGAGGATTCAACTATTTCGTTGAAAATTCGTCTTTTTCAGTTGAGCTCAACTGTTTTGATTTAAAATTAAAACCTTATATGGTTGAAATATCTACTATTACATTATTTGTTGAAAATTAATCTTTCTTTGTTTGAAAATTAAACTAATTGATTGAAGTTTGAACCACTTTATTAAAAAATAATTTTGTTGTTGAAGATTCATGATTTTAGTTGAAAAGTTATCTCTTTAGATGAAAATTCGATTTTTTTTTAAACTCGATTTTTTTAACTAAAAGTTTAACTACTTGGGTAAAACTTGAAAAATCCTCTTTTTGGTTGATAATGAACTTTTTTGTTGAACAACATTTTTTATGTTTAGTCTCGGACTGACTCACTGGACTCATCAGTAAGGTTATGTGAATCAGTCCTACCTTATACATTTTAATTGATCTAAATTCATTAAAATGTATATTTTCCCCTAAAAATGTTTAGTTTTGTTCATAAATTTGATAAATTTTGCAGTCAATAATATAGTGCATTGAAGTTTCATATTTTTTGTTTTAAAATTCGACCATTGAATTGAAAATTTGTCTTTGTAGATAGAAAATTCGACTATTTTGTTGAAAATTCAAATATTTTGTTAAAAAGCTATAGAATTTGATAAAAAATTTAACTACTTTGTTGTCTTCTAAAAAATTCAGTTTTTTAGTTGAAAATGCAACGGTTTTGGGTTGAAGTTTAATCTTTTTTGTTTAATAAATCGACCATTTTTGTTTTAATTCATCTTTGTAGGTTGAAAATTTAACAATTAGGTTAAAAATTCAACTATTTAATAAAACGTAATCTTTTTTGGTTGAAAATTCAACTGCTTTGTTGAAAATTCGTATTTTTGGTTTAAAAATTCATCTTTTTTGTAGAAATTTCATTTTTTAATAAAAATGCAACTGCTTGCTTGAAAATTAATCTTCTTTGTGTGAGGATTCAACTATTTTGTTGAACATTTGTCTTTTGTAGTTGAATTTAACTGTTTTTTATTTTAAATTAACACCTTTTTTTGATTGAAATATTTTCTTTCTCACTGCCGGTCAAAAGTTTTCGGATACCTCTTTTTTGATGACTGACAAAGTTCTCTTAATTTAAATAATATTGAGCTAAAAATTTTATCTTTAAAGGGTTAAATGCTCTCAAAATTCTGCATGAAAGGAGCGCCGGATGAAGCCAATTTGTCTATTTTTTAAGTAGATATTGCAAAAGTAGTGTCATCTTAAAGCTATTTTTCTACAGTATCGCAGCAGCTTATGAGCACTAAATAAATATATATTGTAAGGAACTTTCATAGAAACTGTATGGTTATATGTTTCATACATTTATAAACTAGAAAAATAGCTTCAAAATGAGCTCAAACCATTTTTATTATTATTATTATATCATTAAGCCGTTTCCCTTTCGGGGTAGGCGTGAATTGCTCGGTGGTAAAGTAGTGAAAATAATTGTTTAAACAAATTATTATTGTCTATAGCTATCTTCTTCTATATTAATACTAGATAGTTGCGGTTTTTTTCTAAATTTTTAAACTTTTCTCAATTTTTAAATTAGAGTGAAATAACAATTAATTGGTGTTAACAACAATATTTTTTTTTAATTTATTATTATTGTTAATAATATTCTCTCTGCTTAGTGGTAGAAAGTTGCGTTTTTTTCCTGAAATTTGTAGCTATTTGTTTATTTTTCGAGTAGATGAGCTAGGCGGGTTCAAACGCAAGATTCCTACCTTACCGACATCGAGAAGATTCTAGCTGTAGTGGTTCCTGTCCGTGCTAAATTTTTCTAGACAAGTGGTTCATGTCCGTGCTAAGCTTCTAGAACATTCTCGATGGATCCTGATGACGTCATCCAGAATTTCGGTAAGGTAGGAATGCATGATGACGCCATCAGGACCCATCGAGAATGTTCTAGAAGCATAGCACGGACATGAACCACTTTTCTAGAAAAATATAGCACGGACACGAACCACTACAGCTAGAATCTTCTCGATGTCGGTAAGGTAGGAATCTTGCCTTAGAACCCGCCTAGCTCATCTACTTGAAAAATAAAGCTTTTTTTGTTTAAATTAATTTTTTCAAACATTGGAAAAAGAGACAAAATAATCTACATTAAAAAAAGGAAAATACTATTTAAAAAATGATTCTTGTTGAGGTTCACTTATTATTTGCTCATAACTAAAAATTCAAAGCAAAACTAATGATTTCAGAAAGAAGCAACTTTCTAGCATTACTCTAAGAGAATATAGTTATAAACAATTAAAAATTATTCAGACGACTATGTTTGTTAACTTTATTTATTAATTTACTAAGTAAAAAGTAGGTAAAAAGTTGAGCATTTCAGAATAAACCGCAACTATATTGCATTAATAAAGAAGAAGTTAGTTATAAACAATAATAATTTGTTTAAATAATTATTTTTGCTGAATTGAATTAATTATTAGCTCACCTTATATGAAAAGTAGACCAATAGTTGTAAATTTCAGAAAAACCGCAACTTTCTAGCATTATTAAAATTGAATATTATTAATAATAATAAATTGTTTAAACAAATAATTTTGTTAACTTTAATCAATTATTTAACTCACTTCAAGTGAAGAGTGAACAAAAAGTTGAAAATTTCAGAAAAAACTGCAATTTTCTAGCATTATTCTAAGAGAATATTATTAACAATAATATTAAATTGTTCAAAAAATTATGTTTGTTAACATTATTGAATCACTACCTCTCTCTAATTGAAAATTAGACAAAAAGTGAAAATTTACACACAAAAACGCGACTTTCTATCTCCATTTGAGGAGAATATTGCTAAAAACAATAATAAATTATTTAAACAATTTATTTAAATATCAAGTTATCAGTATAAAGTAGTATCTTCTGTATTAGAAACAATTTTCATTTGAAAAAATGCAAAAAAAATCATAATTAGCGCCAAAAACCCGCAAAACCCATTTTTTCACTAATGGGGTTTTTTTGGGACCCTATAAAACAGGCTTATGGGGGTAATATTTGTAAAGTAATATTTTAATCGTATTCTATGGCTAATTTTGAAAATAAATGTTGAGTTTCAACTCGATTTAGCTAATATTAGGGATTCTGAATAAAATGTACAAAAACGTCTTTTTTTCTTATGGGAAATGTTAGATTTCATGGGGCTTGAGCCACCTCTAAAAATCATTTTAAAAAATTGGATTAATTTTTGTGTTTGAACAAATTTCCGGGCGTTATATATAAAAATTCTTTAAAAAAATTTGGACCACCCTAATGTACATAATGTTTAAAATTTACCTGTCCATTTATTATTAATTCAATTGGCCAAGGAAACTGTGATTGTGAAAAAGTTGTCAATGGGGATGTTGATCTTGATGAAAGAAGAAGTATTTTCTCCAAAAGATGATTATCATCTGGAGCTCGAACTATCAATGATCCATACAATCCGTCAGCCTGTTGCAAAACTGTTTACCGTTTATATTTCATTATAATGTTTAAATATAATTAGAAAATTATTGAAAAAATAATCAGCTTAAAAGATAAATATTATTAAAGTACAAGTAATAAAACTGTGTATAAAAAATAATTTTGAATCAAATTAAAGAAGCGATAGTAATACTTCCCAACTAAAAATTTCTGTGCAGGAACCAGGATCCTCGGAAGATCCTGGACATGTTGCTGCACGCGAACCTACACACGAACCTCGGAGGATCATGGACATGTTTCTGGACACGAACTTGTACAAGAACCTCGGAGGATCCTGGACATGTTTCTGGACACGAACCTGTACAGGAACCTCGGATGATTCTGGACATGCCGCTAGACGCGAACCTGTACAGGAACCTCGGAGGATCCTGACCATGTTTCTCGACGGGAACCCCAGCCTCAATTTACTTCGCAAAGGGACCTGTACAGAAACCTATAAATGAATGATCGAGTATAGGTTCCTGTATAGGTTCGTGTACAGGTTCGCGTCCAGCAACGTTTCCAGGATCCTCCGAGGTTCCTGTATAAGAATTTTCAGCTGGGTTGTAAAGAACTTTTTAAAAATGTGCACTCCTCTTATTATTTCAAATTCCAATATTCCAAAATGATAATTCTAATCAATTTACCCCATTTTGATAAACACCTTTTCAGCTGAAGTTCAAATTCTTTTTACATAATTTCATAATTTTTTAACGGAACCTAAAGTTCTTTTTAAATTCGAGTAATACTTCACCGCTAAAAACTTCTGTGCAGGAACCAGGATCCTTGGAGGATCCTGGACGTGTTGCTGGACACGAATCTGCACACGAACCTGTACAGAAACCTATACTCGATCATTCAAAGGTTCCTTTGAAGATTAATCAATTTAGTTGTAAATTGATCTCTTCGGTTGAAAAATTACCTATTTTGTTAAAAATTTGTTTGGTTTTTTTTTTAGTTGAAAATTAATTTTTTCAACTGAAAATTTAACTTTTTTATTTTTGAATGAACGAGTATAGGTTCCTGTACAGGTTCTTGCCTAACAACTCGTCCAGGATCCTCTGTCTTTTTTTTTGTTGAAAATTCATCTTTTTTGGTAGAAATATAATCTTCTTGATTGGAAATTCATCTTCTTGAAAAAAAGTTGTACTACTTTGTTAAATATTTATTTATAAGTTGAAATTCAACGGTTTTGTTGAAAATTTCTCTTTCTGGATTGAAAATTGTATTATTTAGGGTGAAAAATGCAACAATTTGGTTGAAATTGAACTTTTTGGTTAAAAATTCAACTGTTTTGTAAAGATTCACCCCTTTGGCTTCAAAATTTTACAGTTTGGTTGCATTTTTCTTCTCTTTAATAGAAAATCTTTCTCGGTTGAATATTCAACTATTTTGTTGAAAATTCCTCTTTTTTGCAATTGATTCATCAATTTAGTGAAAATTGATCTCTTTTGTTGAAAAATTAACTATTTTGTTAAAAATTCGTTGGGTTGTTTTTGTTGTAGAAAAAATTAATTTTTGAAACTGAAAATGTAACTTTTTCATTTCTGAATGATCGAGTATAGGTTCCTGTACAGGTTCGTGTACAGGTTTGCGTAGCAACATGTCCAGAATCCTCCGAGGTTCCTGTATAGGAATTTTAAGCTGGGTTGTAAACAACTTTTTAAAACTGTTCACTCCTCTTATTACTTCCAATTCCATTTCGCCAAAATGACAATTCTAATCAATTCACCCAGTTTTGATGAACACCTTTTCATCTAAAGTTCACATTCTTTTTACATAATTTCATCATTTTTGATCGGGACCGAAAGTCCTTTTTAAATTCGAGTAAAACTTCAGCTCTATTTTTTTAAGAATTTTAAATCAGATTAAAGAAGCGATAGTAATACTTCCCAGCTAAAACTTTCTGTGCAGGAACCAGGATCCTCGGAGGATCCTGGACATGTTGCTCGACGCGAACCTGCACACGAGCCAGTACAGGAACCTATACTCGATCATTCAAAGGTTCCTTTGAAGATTCATCAATTTAGTTGAAAATTGATCTCTTTGGTTGAAAAATTAACTATTTTGTTAAAAATTCGTTGGGTTGTTTTTGTTTTTGAAAATTAATTTTTCAAACTGAAAATCTAACTTTTTCATTTTTGAATGAGCGAGTATAGGTTCCTGTACAGGTTCGCGTGCAGGTTCGTGTCCAGCAACATGTCCAGGATCCTCCGAGGTTCCTTTATAGGAATTTTAAGAATTTAAAACTTCAGCTCTATTTTTTTTTAATTTTTGCATACAAAAGTTTTATTTTTGTAATAAAAAAACATACCTGAATGAGCGTGATAAAAGTATGTACCACCTTTATCTGGTTTCATTTCATAAAGAAAAGCACTAAACGGTAGAATTGGACATTGCGTTACCATAGGAACACCATCCATGTGAACAAATCCTTTCTGTCGGATCCCATGCCAATGGAAGGATACTTCAAAATCCAATTTATTATATAAATAAATTTCCAAAGTATCTCCCAAGCATATCTATAAAATATAAAATAATACATTTATTTTTCTTTTTAAAGAAAAACATTTTTTCGAATTCCAGACAAAAAATTACATTCTAAATTTAAAGAATTTGAGATTATTTTATTTAAATTTTAAATTATACAAAATTGAATGAAAAAGAAGTTTCATTGATTCAAAGAAAAATCTCTAAACCAAAATAAATTAAATATGAATAATAAAACATTTTTGTTAGTGTTTGAAGTAATTATACAACAATCTTTGTTTAGTTAACTAATGAAATTAATTTTAGACTAAATGGATGAATCTTAAACTCAAAAATAATTTTTTAACGAAGAAGTTGAATTGTTAACCAATTAGTTAAATTTTTAAAGAAAAATTATTTTTAACAAATAAAAAGATTTTAATTTTAAATAAAAAACAGTTGAATTCATTCAAAAGAACTTAGTTATCAAAAGAAATGTAATATTTCATATTTCAATCAAAAAAGACTTTAATTTCAAAACAAAAACGGTTGAATTCAACCAAAAGAAGAATTATAAAAAAAAATTAGTTGATATTTCAACAAAAAAAGAAGGTTTTAATTTTAAATAAAAATCTTTTATTTTGTTGAAATATCAACTATTACATTTTTGTTTGTTTTTTTTGCTTGAAAATTAATTTTTTCAACTAAAAATTTAACTATTCCATTTTTAAACAATTTATAATTTTTATTTGAAAATTCTACTATTTTTTTTTTAATTGAACTATTTTGCTAAAAAGCAATCCTTTTTGGTCGAAAATTCAACTTTTGGTTGACAGTTGAAGTCCTTTGTTAAAATTTATTTTATTAGTTAAAAATTCAACTACTTTGTTAAAAATTCGTATTTTTTCAATTCAACTGTTTTTTATTTAAAATTAAAATCTTTTTATCTTTGAAATATCAACTATTGTATTTTTTGGTTTAGAATTTATCTTTTTTTGTTTAAATTTAACTGTTTTTCATTTAAAATTAAAATCTTTTTGTTTGTTTAAAATTTTATTTGTTTAAAAATTGAAGTAAATGGTTTTTTTCATTTGAAGATTCATCAATTTAGTTCAAAATTGATCTCTTCGGTTAAAAAATTAACTATTTTGTTAAAAATTCGTTTGGTTTTTTTGTTGTTTAAATTTAATTTTTTTGACTGAAAATTTAACTATTCTATTTTTTATAGAAAATTGATCGTTTTTAATTGAAAATTCAACTATTTGGTTCAAAATTCATGTATTTTTTTGAAAATTCGTCTTTTTCGGAAGAAAATTAATCTTCTTGATTGAAAATTCAACTACTTTGTTAAAAATGGATTTATTAGTTAAGGTTCAACTGTTTTGTTAAAAATTCCTCTTTTTTATTAAAAACTCAAATATTTTGTTGAAAATATTTTTTTTTCTATTGTATGAAAAATCTTTCTTGGTTGAAAATTCAACTATTTTTTAAAAATCCTTCTGTTGTTTTTATTTCAACTGTTTTTAATTTAAAATTAAAATCGTTTTGTTTCTTTAAAATTTTATTGGAAAATTCATCCTTATGGTTGAAAAATTAACTATTTAGTTGAAAATTCTTTTTTTTTATATTGATAATTAATTTTTTAAACTGAAAATTTAACCATTCCATTTTTGGTTAAAATTTTTTATTTTTCTTTGAAAATATTACTATTTTGTTGAAGGTTTAATTATTTTGTTGAAAATTCTACTATTTTGTTAAAGCCATCTTTTTAATCGAAAATTCGTCCTTTTTTGTTTGCAAATTAATTTTTTTACTGAATATTTAACTATCCCATTTTTGGTTGAAAATTGATCATTTCTAGTTGAAAATTCAACTATTTGGTTCAAAATGTATGTATTTTGTTAAATTTTTTTTTTTTTTTAGAAAATTAATCTTCTTGATTGAAAAATAAACTACTTAGTTGAAAGTTAAACTTCTTTGTTGAAAATCAATTTATTAGTTGAAAATTCAACTGTTTTGTAGAAAATTTATCTTTTCGGCTGAAAAATTCAAATATTTTATTGAAAATTTCTCTTTATGGTTTGAAAATTCTATTCTTTTGGTAGAAAATTCAACTATTGAGTTAAAAATGAACTTTTTATGTGAAAATAAATTTATTTAAAAATTCTACTATTTGGTTCAAAATTGATGTATTTTGTTGAAAAGTCGATTTTTTTGTAGAAAATTAATCTTCTTAATTGGAAATTTAATTACTTAGTTCAAAGTTAAACTTCTTTGTTGAAAATTAATTTCTTAATTGAAAATTTAACTGGTTTGTAGAAAATTCTTCTTTTCGACTATAAAATACAAATATTTGGTTGAAAAATTTTCTTTTTGTGTTGAAAATTCTATTATTTTTATAGAAAATTCAACTATTCGGTTAAAAATAAACTTTTGAGTTAAAAATTCTACTATTTGGTACAAAATTTATGTATTTCGTCAAAATTTTTTTATTTTATTGTATAAATTAATATTCTTTATTGAAAATTAATTTATTACCTGAAAATTCAACTGTTTTGAAGAAAATTCATCTTTTCGGCTGAAAAATTAAAATATTTTGTTGAAAAATTTTCTTTTTTTGGTTGAAAAATCTATTATTTTGATAGAATATTCCACTATTGGGTTAAAAATAAAAATTTTAGTTAAAAATTCTACTATTTGGTACAAAATTTATGTATTTCGTCAAAATTTTTTGTTGTTGTAGAAATTAATATTCTTTATTGAAAATTCAATTATTTAGTTGAAAGTTAAATTTTTTTGTTGAAAATTAATTTATTACCTGAAAATTTTTTTTATTGAAAATTTATTTTTTCAAATGAAAATTTTACTATTCTATTTTTGGTTCAAGATTGAATTCTTTTAGTTTAAAAATTTAACTATTTGTTTGAAGAATTAGCTAATTTGTTAAAAATTCGTTTGTTCTTTAGTTGAAAATTAATTTTTTTACTGAAAATTTAACTATTCTATTTTAGTTCCAAATTTATGTATTTTTTGAAAATTCTTTTTTTTAGAAAATTAATCTTCTTGATGAAAATTTAATTATTTAGTTGAAAGTTAAACGTCTTTGTTGAAAATTAATTTATAAGTTGAAAATTCAACTGTTTTGTAGAAAATTCTTCTTTTCGACTAAAAAATTCAAATATTTTGTTAAAAATTTTTCTTTTTGGGTTGAAAATTCTATTCTTTTGATAGAAAATTCAACTATTGAGTTAAAAATAAACTTTTTAAATGAAAATTCTACTATTTGGTTCAAAATTGATGTATTTTGTCAAAAGTTCTTTTTTTTAGTAAATTATTCTTCTTGATTGAAAATTCAACTATTCATTTGAAAGTTAAACTTCTTTGTTAAAAATTAATTTTTTAGTTGAAAATTCAACTGTTTTGTAGAAAATTATTCTTTTCGACTATAAAATACAAATATTTGGTTAAAACTTTTTCTTTTTGGGTTGAAGATTCTATTATTTTGATAGAAATTTTAACTATTTGGTTAAAAATAAACTTTTTAGTTGAAAATTCTACTATTTGGATAAAAATTTATATTTTGGTAAAAATTCATGTTTTTGGTAGAAAATTAATCCTCTTGGTTGAAAATTCAATTATTTGGTTGAAAATTTATATATTTTTTTGAAAATTTGTTTTTTTTTTTCGTAGAAAATTCGTATTTTTAAAATAAATTCAACTGTTTTTGATTTCGTATTCATAAATACAGTTAAAAATTGTATATGCTTTTCTAAAATTAATTTTTTTAAGAGAAAATTTTAATATTTTGTTAAAAATTCAACTGTTGTCTAGAAAATTTTTCTTTTTTGTTTGAAAATGCAGCACATTTGTTAAAAATTCTACTATTCGTAGAAAATTCAACTGTTTTGTGGAAATTTTCGTTTTCTTTTTTATCGAAAATTTATTTTTTTTAATGAAAATTTCAATATTCTATTTTTGGTTCAAGATTGAACTTTTTTAGTTTAAAAATTTAACTATTTAGAATGAGCTATTTTGTTAAAAATTAGTTTGTTCTTTAGTTGAAAATTAATTTTTTTACTGAAAATTTAACTATTCGATTTTTGCTTGAAAATGACCTTTTATGGTAGAAAATTAATCTTCCTAATTGAAAATTCAACTACTTATTCTAAAGTTAAACTGCTTTGTTGAAAATTAATTTATTAGTTGCAAATTAAACTCTTTTCTAGAAAATTAATATTTTCGGCTGAGAATTGAAATATTTTTTTGAAAATTTTTTTTTTTGTGTTAAAAATTCTATTATTTTGATAGAAAATTCAACTATCAGTTTAAAAATAAACTTTTTGTTTGCAAATTCTACTATTTGGTTCAACATTTATATATTTTATTGAAAATTCTTTTTTTTTTTTTAATTAATCTTCTGGATTGAAAATTCAACTATTTAGTTGAAATTAAAACTACTTTGCTAAAAATTAATTTATTAGTTGAAAATTCAACATTTTTGTAGAAAATTCTTCTTTTCGACTAAAAAATTCAAATATTTTGTTGAAAATTTTTCTTTTTGGGTTGAAAATTCTATTATTTTTATAGAAAATTCAACTATCAGTTTAAAAATAAACTTTCTATTTGAAAATTTTACTATTTGGTTCAAAATTTATGTATTTTATTGAAAATTCTTTTTTTTTAATTAATCTCCTGGATTGAAAATTCAACTATTTAGTTGAAATTAAAACTACTTTGTCAAAAATTAATTTATTAGTTGAAAATTAAACTGTTTTGCAGAAAATTTTTATTTTCGGTTGAAAAATTCGAATATTTGTTGAAAATTTTTCTTTTTGTGTTGAATATTCTATTATTTCGATAGAAAAATCCACTATTTAGTTAAAAATAAACTTTTTAGTTAAAAATTCTACTATTTGGTTCAAAATTTATAATTTCTCTAAAATTTGTCTTTTTTCGTAGAAAATTCTTACATTTTGAAATAAATTCAACTGTTTTTTATTTAATATTCACAAATGTAGTTAAAAAATGTATTTTTTTTTGTTAAAATTAATTTTTTTAACGGAAAATTTTAATATTTTGTTAAAATTTCAACTGTTTTGTAGAAAATTAATCTTTTCGGCTGAAAAGTTTAAATATTTTGTTGAACATTTTTCTTTTTGGATTGAAAATTCTATTATCTTGATAGAAAATTTAACTATTGTGTTAAAAATAAACTTTTCAGTTAAAAATTCTACCTTTTGATTCAAAATTTTCTGTATTTTGTTAAAAATTCTTTTTTTTTGTAGAAAATTAATCTTCTTGATTGAAAATTCAACTATTTACTTGAAAGTAAAACTTCTTTGTTGAAAATTAATTTATTAGTTGAAAATTCAACGGTTTTGTAGAAAATTCATCTTTTCGGATGAAAAATTCAAATATTTTGTTACAAATTTTTCTTTTCATATTAAAAATTCTATTATTTTGATAGAAAATTCAACTATTAGGTTAAAAATAAACGTTTTAGTTAAAAATTCTACCTTTTGGTTCAAAATTTTCTGTATTTCGTAAAAAATTCGTTTTTTTTTGTAGAAAATTAATATTATTGATAGAAAATTCAACTATTTAGTTGAAAGTTGAATTTCTTTATTGAAAATTAATTTATTAGTTGAAAATTCAACGGTTTTGTAAAAAATTCATCTTTTCGAATGAAAAATTCAAAAATTTTGTAGAAAAATTTTCTTTTTGAGTTGAAAATTTTATTATTTTGATAGAAAATTCAACTATTAGTTTTAAAATAAACTTTTCATCTGAAAATTCTACTATTTGTTTAAAAGTTGATGTATTTTGTCAAAAGTTCGATTTTATTTTTAGTAAATTAATTTTCTTGATTGAAAATTCAACTATTTATTTGAAAGCTAAACTACTTTGTTCAAAATTAATTTATTAGTTTAAAATTCAACCTTTTTGCAGAAAATTAATTTTTTCGGATGAAAAATTCAAATATTGTGTTGCGAATTTTTCTTTTTGGGTTGAAAATTCTACTATTTGGTTGAAAATTAATTTATTAGTTGAAAATTCAACTGTTTTGTAGAAAATTCTTCTTTTCGACTAAAAAATTAAAATATTTGGTTGAAAATTTTTCTTTTTGGGTAGAAAATTCTATTATTTTGATAGAAAATTCAACTATTGGATTAAAAATAAACTTTTTAGTTAAAAATTCTACTAGTTCCTTAAAAATTAATGTATTTTGTTAAAAATTCATGTTTTTGGTAGAAAATTAAGCCTCTTGGTTGAAAATTTGTCTATTTTCGTACAAAATTCGTATTTTTTAAATTAAATTCAACTGTTTTTGATACAATATTCATAAATATAGTTAAAAATATTATTTGTCTTTGTTGAAAATTGGTTTATTAGTTTAAAATTCAACTTTATTTGCAAAAAATTAATTTTTTCGGCTGAAAAATTCAAATATTTTATAGAAAAATTTTCTTTTTGTGTTAAAAATTCTTATATTTTGATAGAAAATTTAACTATTGTGTTAAAAATAAACTTTTTAGTTGAAAATTTTACTATTTGGTTCAAAATTTAAGTATTTTGCTAAAAGTTCGTTTTTTTTTTAGAAAATTAATCTTCTTGTTTGAAAATTCAATTAATTAGTTAAAAGTTCAAATTCTTTATTAAAAATTAATTTCTTAGTTAAAAATTCAACTGTTTTGTAGAAAATTCATCTTTTCGACCAAAAAGTTTGAAATATTTTGTTGAAAATTTTTCTTTTTGGGTTAAAAATTGTATTATTTTGATAAAAAATTCCACTATTGGGTTAAAAATAAACTTTTTAGTTGAAAATTCTACTATTTCGTTCAAAATGAATGTATTTTTTTAAAAATTCATGTTTTTGGTAGAAAATTAATCCTCTTGGTTGAAAATTTGTATTTTTTTTTTTCAAATTTGCATTTTTTCGTAGAAAATTCGTATTTTTTAAAATAAATTAAACTGTTTTTGATTTAATATTCATAAATATAGTTAAAAACTGTATTTTTTTTTCGTTAAAATTAATTTTTTTAACGAAAAATTTTAATATTTTGTTACAAATTCAATTGTTTTCTGGAATAATTTTCTTTTTTGTTCGAAAATGCAGCACATTTGTTGAAAGTTCTACTATTAATAAAAAATTCAACAGTTTTGTGAAAATTTCGTTTGTTTATCGACAATTTATTTTTTTAATGAAAATTTTAATATTTAATTTTTGGTTCAAGATTGAACCCTTTTAGTTTAAAAATTTAACTATTTGGTTTAGGAATAATCTATTTTGTTAAAAATTCGTTTGTTCTTTAGGTGAAAATTAATTTTTTTACTGAAAATGTAACTATTCCATTTTTGGTTGAAAAATTGCCTTTTTTGGAAAAAAATTAATCTCCTGATTGAAAATTCAATTACTCAGTTGAAAGTTAAACTTCTTTGTTGAAAATTAATTTATTAGTTGAAAATTTAACTCTTTTGTAGAAAATTAATATTTTCGGATGAAAAATTGAAATATTTTTTTGGACATTTTTCTTTTGGGTTGGAAATTCTATTATTTTGATAGAAAGTTCAACTATTTGGTTAAAAATAAACTTTTTAGTTGAAAATTCTACTATTTGGTTCAAAATTTATATATTTTGTTGAAAATTCTTTTTTTTATATAAAAAATTAATCTTCTTTATTCAAAATTCAACTACTTAATTCAAAGTTAAACTACAATGTTAAAAATAAATTAATTAGTTGAAAAATCAACTTTTTTGTAGAAAATTAATCTTTTCGGCTGAAAAATTCAAATATTTTGTTGAAAATTTTTCTTTTTGGGTTGAAAATTCTATTCTTTTGGTAGAAAATTCAACTATTGAGTTAAAAATGACCGCGATTTCGCTGGGAGCAAGTGCAATTTTTAAGATTAGCACCTGCTCCCGGCGAAATCCTGCGGTTGTCCTTATCACAAACTTTTAACTATATATGTGTGTGTATGTGTGTATGCCTATATATTTGAACCATCGAAGTTAATTCAGACATTTTCAGGAAAAATTAATTGTTTGTTTCTTCAAACAAATTTTATAACTTTTGCAACACAATTTTTTTGAGGTTGGCATTTGGGGTAAATTAGCCTTATGATGGCAGCAAATTACCATCCAAATGTGAACCAAATATCTTCATTCATTATTCTCATATTTTATGCAAAAATGATGAATTGCAACTCGTAATATAAGCCCTTTTTAATTAAATATAAGAATCTTTATAGCAGTAGAATATTAACAAAAGTTAATGAAACAACAAAAAATTTAATTGGTTAGTTAATAAAAAATGTTGCGATGACTGATATTAAAATTCAGCAGTAACATATTTTGCTTGGAAGCCTAATTGTTGTAAAAAAAATGATCAAAATCCGTTGAAAATTGAACTCCTTGTTGAACTCTCGAGCGATTTTTCTCCTAAAAAGTTCTTATTGGCAGTGTACAAGCGTGGAAAGTCGCACTTTCGGACAGTGCGTTGTGAAAAAAGTTCCGAGCTAACTATCTATCTACTTCTTTTTGTAGCTCTCATAAGTTGTGCATGTTAAAAAAATCAGAGAAGTGAATGTTTGGTTTTTATAAGTTCGACATGAAGTTCCACATTTCTTATTTTATCTATAATTTCATACAATTTATATAAAGCAGTAACAGATACAAACTTTTTCTTTGAAACTGTGTGCATTCACTAATTACAAAAACTCGAATAGTCGAGTGTGTAACTGAAGCAACAAATGTGATTCGCTACAGTTCTTTTCATCTGCAGTGCAGTTGTCTCCTCTTTATCTCTGCCGTTAAACTTGCCAATAAGCCAACCACTGCCCTGATAGTCTTTTGTTTGTAATTTAGCACCATTCATTGAATTTGTAAAAGAGAAAAAAATTATTTCATGAAATATTTATTCTCATAAATGATTAAGTATTAAATCTTCCATTAAATCATATAATCCATTCACTACCAAAATTATTCAAGTAGTTTAAATCGAATAAAGTTAGCCATGCAAAAGAATGGAAACCGATTTCGGAAGCAAGCCAACATATGGTTATTAGCAGGTATATATAGTTTTTATACGAACACGTATACGCGAAATGCGAAAATTCGCGCTCAAATGCCAGCACGGTACGGTAGGCAGTCGATGCTGATTTTGAATTTACTTCTCTGTACAAACGAATAACGCAAACAACGTCGAGACGATGCGACGTGACGATTGGAATGAAAAAAAAATTGAAGCGACCCGCCTGAATTTGACGACGGAAAATCTGTTGAGAAAATAAACGATTTGTTGTTATGTGTGTCTATTTAAGTTATACTGTAAATTTACATTTCTTGATGAACAAATATTTTATTAGGTGAATTTTTCAATTTCGGAAGTGAATTTATTCATAAACAGTTCCATTTTTATCCAAACAGTCAAATATTCAAGCCAATTTTATAAAAGATTAATTTTATAAAAGACAGTTCAATTTTCAGCTAAGAAAACTGAATAGTCAAAATAGTTAAATCTCCAACCACTAAAATTAGTTTTTAACAAACTAGTTCTACTTCAACCAAGTGGTTGAATTTGCACACAAAAAAGATAAATTCTCAATGGAAAATTTAATAGTTTAATATCAAATTAAAAGTTACAAATTTTCAGCTAAATATGGATTGGCTCAAATTTTAGCTGAGAAAAAGTATTTTCAACAAATTAGTTCAATCTTCAACCAAATAGTACACTTTTTAACCAAAAGAGAGGAATAGTAAACCAAAAGTATAATAGTAGACTTTTAAATAAAAAAGAATTAACTTGCAATTAAAATAGCTGTATTTTCTTATTAGGAGATTTTTTGAAAGCAGGAAAATAGAAAGAATGTGTTAAAAATGGAGATTAGAGGGCATTGGGGGAAAGAGTTGGAAATCTGTATTTAGATGGCTTACTTCTAATATAAAATTATTACTTTAATTTTCACAAGCATTTAGACATTTGTTATTCACATTTATATTTGCGATATGTGACGTCACATTATACGTTTAGAATGTTTGAAATATTTGTTTGTAATTGATTTTAACTTGGCTATTATTAACAATACAAGTCTCCATCAAGCTCAATTTATAGTTTTAATTGCAACAGTTGTATAGCTGTACACTGTTAGAAATTCGTACAAAATTCAATTACTTTTCAATTTAAACTTTGAATGAAATTCCAATTTAGAGCAATTATTCTATTTCCAATTATAGATATATTTGCATAAATAAATATTCAATTATTTTTCTCAGAATTTTAAAACCTTCAATATGTGTATATTTGTATAATATCAAGGAATTTTCTCAAATAGCACAGATTTACTTTTCGGGTTTGTAGAACATTTATTTGATAAATTTTATTTCTTGTTAATTATTGTTAACACATTTTTTTTTAAACTTATAATTTTCAAATTAAAGATTCTAAACAGAAGGTGAAGGTACCTATCATGAGACAAATTTCGATGGAGGTTTGAGATTTTTATTAATTTTTGAGCGATAGTAGAATATATTTTCAAAATGTTCATATCAATGAATGGACTGATCTTTTCTGAATGCAAAACGCCTATTGAAAGTTTAATTTAGTCCAAAAAAAGTTATTATATTTATGAAAAAGCGGGAGGACCTATATGTACCTATTTTGAAACAACTTTTGGACTCTTGTACTAGTGTTCCATAATGCATGTCCCTATTGCGAAGGAGCAGAGAAATGTACATTTTTTTTCAAATATAATTATGGCTTTTTATATAATCTCTATATCATATCGAACTGCATAGTACAATGAACTTTTATTTCAATCGTTCATAGAGATGAATAAATTGAATAAAAGTTATCGTTAAAATTTACAAACCTAGCCTAAAAAGGGTAGTTTTCGTGAACGTAGTGGATTGAATTTTATTTTTGTTCAAAAATGTTTGTTATAAGGAATGAATTTTTATTCAGGTGGATAAAAAAGTAGAAAAAAATTTATTACCTGTACATTACCTGTACTCAATAATAACTGCATGTGTTTTGTAGAATATTTGTCCTTTTCGGTAGAAAAGTAATCTCTTTGGTTGAAAATTTATATTTTTCCTTGAAAATTCAACAGTTTGTTTTTAATTTGTTTTCTCTGTTGGCTGAAAAGTATTTTTTAATCAAAAACTGAACTATTCTGGAAAATTGGTCTTTTTCGGTCGAATTCAACTGTTTTTTATGGGACATTAAAATTTTTTTGGTTGAAATTTCAATTATATTACGTTGCTTGTTCAGAATTCATCTTTTTTAGTTGAAAATTCAACTACATTCAAAATTCGCCTTTTTCCTAACCTTGAAACGAAACGATTCTTTTATTTCTGAGTTGGAGGGGGCCCCACCTTTACCGCGATTGGGCAGTTCATTTTTATCAACGACGCTCATTAGCTGCCCCGTTCTTGTATCGATGCAACGCCTGTCGCTACTTCTTCAGCCGAAAAGTGCGGGAGATTTGAAGTCAATAATAATACAAATAAATACACTCAACATTCCCAGAACTGCTGGCCCACGAAGTTTCTCAGCGCGTAGGACGAGAGGATTGCGACTCTCGCCTCGAAAGGGCCGCGTGAACGAGTAGTCAGTCGCGTATATTACTCAATATGATACATTCCAAGTGAAAACGGTTCAGGCGGTCTCGGCTTATTGCGCAGTTAAAAAGTCGCGGTCCGTTAGTCTGCATGCATTCATAAGTGTTTTTCAAGTATCTTTCAAGTGTTTTTGTTGGCCTAAGACAATTTGCCAAATAAAAATCAATATTATAGAATCAAACCGCGACGCAAATAATTCGCAGAATAGTGAGTTTTGTGGCATGACGTCGATAGGTGGAAATGTCAGCCGTCATGAAGGTTAGTACACGGTACTGCAACCGCATACGACTTTTTGGAGAAAATCCCCGAAACGTGAAGGTAAGTTATGAAGTTCTGCATAATAATCTTTTCAAGTGTAGAATGCATTTGCGCAATTCTGTTTCTTCATCCTTTTATCGGTTAAAGACATTTTAGTTTGACGAAATACAAGCAACTGTCCGAAAGTTGAGGTTAGAGTACCACGTTGGTCACCCAACGCGGAGGAGAATATACTGGGACCGTGGTGGGAGTTGCTGGAACTGCGCAAATGGAAATATCCGTCTACAGCCGACGGGAAATAAAGGTGACAGGAAATAAGGAAGACAGTAATATGTGAGAATTTACTGTACTTGGTTAACTCTTTTGTTAAAAATTGATTTTTTATCGTTGAAGATTCATCATTTTAATTGGAAATTCATCTCTGGTAGAAAATTTAACTGCCTTGTTAAAAATCAATTTTTCTAACTGCAAATGTAACTATTAAAGTTGAAAATCAAACTATTTTCTTGAATATTCGTTTTCTTTTTGTTAGAAATTAGTTTTGTGAATCAGGAAATTAAATTATTCTATTTTGGTTAAAATGTATCTTTTTTGAATAGAAATTTGACTATTTGGTTCATAATTGACCTTTTTTATTTAGAAGTTGAACTATTTGATGGAAAATTCATCACTTTGGTTGAAAATTGAACTGTTTGGTGGAAAATCCGTTTTTTTGTTGTTAAAAATTAATGTGTGTCACTAAAAGTTGAACTATTATATAATACTAACATAACATAAGTTATAATATTATAATAAAAAACACATTATATTGCAAACGTACCTCTGTTCCATAAATAGGAGCAAGCTTTGAAAACGTGTCTGTCGATATGAAACATCCATGTTTGTTCGTTCCATAAATGCGGACAGTGTTCAAAAAAGTGTACGGATTATGAAACAACTGATTAATTAATTAATTTGTATGTAAAGAAAGAAAAAGTGCAGTGCTCGTACGAGCGACCAGGTTCGTTCAGAAGAATGTTCGTTCAGAAGTTGCGATGCGCAGTTTCAGGGAGGAGGGGTAGATTGGAGATGCGCATGGCATTACTTAATTCTCTAGAGGACTAAATGTCACATTACTTCGCTGTGATGTCATCAATCGAGTAAAGATCAACTTAGGTTCTTCTGAGCGAACGTGCAAGTCGCAAGTTCCGGCGCGGGTATTGGGGAAAATAAAGTATAGTTATCAAGTCTTCTGACTTGGATAAAGGTCAGTCAATTTTCGCGAGTTTCGAGGTTAGATAGTTAACATTATTTTTCAGTGTTGAAATCTTTAGAACCATGCTGGTTTATATATATAAAAATCCTAAGTTTTGTACTTCTTTATATAATAATTTGAACTCAAAAATATAATTTTAAATTATTTACAAATCGGATTATTGGTGAAACTGTTTCATAATTGGGACATGTTTCATGATAGGTACCTTTACCTTATATTATTCTTCAAATAAGGAATTTTAAATAACCAAATAACAAGTTCATTACAATTGAAACACTGCTACAATAAGTAAGTGAAATTTGTAATTGTACAAGTTGTATTAACTACAAATTTTAAGTAGTTATGTATTTCTAAATTATATTAGTTTAATTGAATTTAATTGAAAGCTTGAGAAGTGTTCAGTTTATGTGAAAGGTAGTTGCTAATAGCGCAAAGCGCATAACATCAGTCAACTTCACAAATTGAATACTACATATTTGCAAATAACACATATCACAAGAGTAATTATTTTTCATCAAGCCTGAATCGTTTGGTCCAAATATGTCTTTGAATGTATTATTTAATCTCATTTAACTAGCTATTCGTTAGCATCGTTATTTCCGTGTTATGTAAACTTTGTATTTCAATAAGCGTAGGCATCCGCATTACTTCATAGAATGTATTTTTGAACTACTACACATTTTATTCTTTTAAAAATGAGGACAGTGGTTTAATAAATTGATAATCTATCGCCGACCACATGCCAGACTTTATAGAACTATAGAATAAAACAGAACATAGTTGGTTAATAGATTCAATAAAAATGCTCTAGGGAAGCGACTCTAACAATGCTATATAGTATAGAACCTAAGTCAAAAATGGTTTTAATTTAATTTCAAATTAAGTATACGTCAAACTGTGTTTTACCTTTTTGAAGTGTTTAAAGTTGTAATGTTTCGTCGTTATGAGATTTTCTGCGATCGAAAATAATACAATTGATCTACATCGACAATTTCTAAAACCTAATTATATTTCCTCAGTATTTAAATGAATGATTGAAGTCACGTGATTTCTCAATTTGGGTGTGTTGATGAGCGCCTTATCGCTTAAGTGTCAGTGTGCGAGCAGCCGTAAATCGCGACAGATTGTTGTCCGATCATTGCCAATCAGTAATATTATTGACTCTAAAAAGACATTGAAATTAAGATCTTACAAAAAAATGTCTAAAATTACGAGTGAGTGATCAGTGTGTGTTTTTTGAATGGTCTTAGTCTGTCAAGGTTTTGAAAATTGAATAAAACTTGTGATTCTAATTAACTCTCACGATTCTTCTCTGACTATTCCTGATCTGGCAAAATTATTTTTTTTTTTTGCGTAAACTTTAAACACAATCAAATCCAACAGAAATGATTCACCGGCCCTGCCTGTTTAAGTTCGGAGCGAGCGAATGCTGTCTTCGCTTTAATTGAAGACCATTTAGGACCATACCCGAAACCGCACTTAAATGGGAGTTATAGTGTATGTTGCGAACGTAAACACTCGCCTTTTTCGCCTTCATAGATTGTAAACACTCAGGTATTGGATCACTGCAAGAAACAATGACAGTTACTTCCAACTTACGGTAATATTTATCACTTAACCATGCGATCAGGTACTAGCAGATATAGTTTACATCCTACTAAGGGCCATGATCACCTTCTACCTATACCAATAGATAAAAATAAAAATAAAATCCTCAACAAAATATACTCCTTGTTTTTTCTGTGGAGATTTCAATGGAATTTAAGGTACATTCAACAGAATTTGATATATTCAAGAGAATTCAAAGAATTAAAGAGAAATAAAAGAATTCAGAGAACTTAAAGAATTCAAGAGAATTTGAGAAAATTTAAGAGAATTCGAAAAAATTCAAGACAATTCAAGAGAGTTTGAGATAATTAAAAAAGTTAGTAAGAATCAAAAGCATTCGAAAGAATTAAAATAATTCAAAGGGATTAAAAGAACTCAAATAATTAAAGAAAATTCAAGAGAGTTCAAGAGAATTTATAGGAGGATTCGAAGAATTCAAAAGAATTCGAAGAACTTTAAGTGTGTTCAGAAGATTACAACTTACTTTAAAGTCCATTAGACTGAATACATGAGGAGTAGAAGGTTTTTTTTTTATTAAATGGCTGTTTTATATTTGAAGATTTTAATTTGTTTCTAAAATTCGCTAATCTTGCTATCATGATTTGTACATTCTCATTCGCAAAGAAATGTACGAAACTTGTTGAAGTTATATTTCACATGTGCAGTCTTTTCTCCTTATAGGATTCAAATATTTACTTAAATAAAATTTAATTGATTCAAATCAAGATACATTGAACATTGAAAAATCTTCTATTCAGAGATATGTAAACTGTGATCCATTCGAATTGAGATGGAATCAAATCAAAGAATTCGCTACCCAATGTCATAGAAGTCTGGCGGAATTAAACTTTGAAAGAATATTAATAAAGGGTGGTAGTACAGAACTAGATATCCAACATTTTTCCGAAAATAGGTTTATTGCACAAGAAATTCTGGAAAAATTAAATACACCTTGTGTTAAATGGATTTGTTCGAATTCTCAATTTTGAATAAAGCAATCAAATATAATTTAAAGTTAAATTTGAGCGTAATGTTTTTTGGTAGTAATAATAATTATTTTCTTCCCTTTACCAACGATATTTCTGAAAACTATTATCGTTTATTGAAAAAAAAAATTTCTTCTTTTCATATGCCTTTCAGCAAAAAATCGTCTGTCACAGTACGATACTGTGACACTAATTTTAAATTTCTCGGAACAGAATAATTTCATTGTATCAAACATTTTTCATTCTTATTTAGCATTTCCATATTTCACGAGTAAGTTTTTGTTTTCGTAAGAAATGGAAAATTTGATTTTTAATCGCTCCCGAAAGCCGATTTTCAAAACCTGTGAAATTGCAACCTCAACATTCTTGGACGATTTACTCGGAATTGGCTGAATTCTGTAAATCAAACCTTTTTCACTCATATTCAGAAACTCAATATCTCGGGAGCAAGTTTTTATTTTTTATTTCAACTTAAGATTGCATTTCGTATTGCTATTCGCAGCCAAGCCTGCTTCAATTTGAGGTCAGTGTCACTTTGAGATTGTCAACTTACATATATAATTTCTCAAAACTGGGTAACTTTTTCTAATAATCAAACTTTTTTGTTTTGACCTTAGTTCAGAGAATTCCATAAAATTTTAATTCGTACTGTAGAATGGGCTGCTTTTTTCATTTTATCACTAAAATATTGGTAAAAAAAGACTTGACGATACTATACTTGACTGAACGGAAGAAGTCAAACCTGATTCTTCATATGGACTCACCCAAACTTTTTTTTTTATATATATCATTAAGCCGTTTCCCTTTCGGGGTAGGCGTGAATTGTTCGGTTGGAAAGTAGTGATGTGTGGATGGGTATATAGGTGAAGGGTAGATAGGTATATAGGTTTAAGGTATAGATATTTTAGATTGATCTAGAATTCTCGTGTTACTCATTTAAATAACACGTTCATTCCGCAACACTGCTCCGACCCAGGCTGCTGATCAATCTATATAGCGATCACCCCACGTGGAGAGTCTCACAAAATTGTTATGAGTGGCTCTCCACTTGGGCCCATTAGTAAACTTGATTCTATATTATACTGAGCAGTCGAAATATCAGTTCAAATTTGAGACAATTCGGCTTTCGAACAATTCTTTGGAGTAATTCATTTTTGCAATAACGACATGATATCTTCTAAAATCTAAATCAGATCAATAATTTAAATTGTTCAGGTCCAGTTCTCAAATTAGGAGAGTCAATAGCACAGAAAAAACATAAGTGAATTTTCGTTGCGGGTAATCTTCAAGTGAGCAAAGTTATATTTTGTCGGATCAAAATAAAAGGAGATACAATAAAGTAGACGTGATAACCATACCCAATATGGTGGGTAAATCTTACCACGTGAAGGTAATTTTGGTTGCAGGTGAAGATTACTCTGACATCAGCGTAAAGATTACACTTTGTTTTTTCTATGATAAATTTTTTAGAGTCTGTGTATCAGTCAAGGATTGGCAATCCCATAAGTATCCTTGACACGTACTTTCTGCACGTGTTGCTCTTAAATGGCAGACCACGTGGATTTTCTTACATTTGGTACAACAAAAGAAACAGTTTCATTGTCGGATGTGCCATCCACATCCTTCCCAGTTACGTCGCTGGTGGTGGCATTCATTACCTACCTACTGCGAAATAAAATCTCCTCTCGCCAAGTCCAGTGAGTCCACCTCCAGTCGTAGTGAAGGCCATACGATTGCAGGGATCATGGCAGCCAGCCGGTTGCATAATGACAGTGTCGTTGCCTGCACGTGGATCGCGATTACTCAGCTCATGCCCAAGCGGTGGCTTTAGGTCGACCTTGGGTTGCAACTTGTATCTCCCGCCCTGGCTTCACTTGACTTTATCTCCAGCGACTGCGACTGGTGAACCTGGCAAACCTAGAGAACGGTACGTGCGTTTGGAGACCATTGGGAACAGGACTGCGGACCGCAACTTTGCCCCACCAAATCCTGCTTGCCTGCCAGCCTGATTCCTGAGACCATTTCTCCTCAGCAATGCACAATTGCACACTTCCAGGCGAGAGATAGGATGCCTGATTGTCACTGACACACATGGACTGGGATTGGAATGAGGATGAAGCCGCAGTTAAAAATAATCAGAAATTAAATAATTAAAATACAAGGACATCAAACTTGGAAGCAGTATAATCAAGAACAAGTTAGATTGGGAACTGTTCTAACTTTGGAAGAAATTTTCGAGGATCTGAATGCGCATAAACTTCTATTGGAAAAAATCCAAATATGAAGAGGATCACTGTTGGAAAAATTTTCATGGAACAATTGAATTCTAAAAACAAAATTCGAAACAATTCTTTTCAAAATTAATTTTGGAGATTTTCTATTAGAATTTATACTGAAATTGATATATAAGAATTGAAGCTTCGAATTTTGAAGAAAGTAAATTTGCGAAAATGTACATTTCCTGTAGCAATTAAAACTTCAAGTTGGGATGAATTGTTTCATCATACACTTAGGGACAGGTTTGTAATCACCTAAATTTTCAGATCTACGTTTTTGACATATTTCGATACAATTTGACCCCAGAAACTCGAAAATGCAGTTTTTTCAAAATGTTCGTGTGTGTGTATGCATATGTTTGACTTTATTCTGTTTGTGTATATAGACAAGTAAACGAGCAATGATAGGATTTTGAGTTAGATCGGCCAATAAGAAGTAGTTTTGTTGCGTTTAGAAATCTGAAAAGAAACATGTTACCATGTTTATCTGAGAAAAACTTCTTTGATATTCAAAATACAAGGATACAAAGATCACATCAATCGACCTACTGTGAAACCTTTTATTACTTACTAGTACCGATTTATGGAGTTTCAGAAAAATTGTTTATTCTGATCATATGAGAGAATTTTTCCTTATTTTGGGAATACTACAGTACTTTATCTGATATATTTGTTTGCGTCTTCCAGACGTGTCAAATGACCTATTGAAGAAACTTCCATGGCCTCTTATGATCTAGTAATACTAATTTATATTTTTTCAAAATACATTGTTTATTTTTACATATGAGGATTTTTTTTTAAATATTTGAAATACAACAGTACTTTATTTCATGTTATTGTTCGCATCTTCGAGACGTGTCAACTTCGACTTATTGACGCACCTTCGATTACCTTTCATGATCATTTAATATAGCGAATTATAAAGTTCAAAAGAAAAAGTGACATTCTTTACATTGGCCTACCTTTACGACAATAATAAAAAACTGCAAAAAAATCGAAAAAAGTGTAACACAAGGGAGAGGGAGGTCCAAAATTTTTTGACGCAATATATGTACGACCCCTGAGTTAAAAAGTTGTTCTTTATAACAGAACACATTGACTGACCTTTCGATGGTATCTCTTCCGTACATATCGGAGATTTTTTAGGATATCCAGTTTATGTCTGAATATATCTTGTGGATATCCTACAGATATCTACTGGATATTTGCGAGACATCCACTCAAGGCGGAAATTTCTCATCCCTGGGATATCTAGATTCTAGATATCTAGAAAATTACAGAACTCACGTTGGACATTTGAATATCTCAGAAGCATCCAAAAAACCTCCTAGGGTTTCTTATGAATATCCCAGGGATATAGAAATTGCCGCCTTATACAAATATCCCGCAAATATCCATCAGATATCTGTAGGATATCCACAGTATATCTTTGGGCAATTATTGGTTATCCTGAAATATCTCGGTGCTGTACGGGTTGATTTTTTGAAAGTAAGATTTTCGATGAGACAGGAACATAAGCTTGAACAATATCAAAAGTGTCCATTGTTTTCTTTCCTTCTTTTTCTTTCTATGAGGAAGCAAAGTTGTTTCATACTTATGAGGAAAAAATGTGCTCATAAAATGAGCACAAATAAATATACCCAGAGTGAATGAACACATAGTACTTAGCAGCGGTATTTAAATTGAAGACCTTTGAATTCATAAAAATGCTAATTTGGGAGATTGCATTGGGAAGCATTGCAATTTATAAGAATTAAAGTGCAGAAAAACATCGATTTTTGAAAAGAATTAAAATTGCGATTATTTTTCTTCTATAAGGAATCAATGCTGAAAGGTTTAGAAATTAAAGAGTTTCAGTTTGAAATTCTTCAGGTTTTGAAGAATTTAAATTTTCGAAAAATTTATTAGAAGATTTTTTTCTATCTGAAATCGGATTCGGAAATTATTTTCTTCTCTCCCCGTCGACTTCCTTCTAGCCACTGGTTATAGTGGTAAATTGTTGCGAATTTCGAAAACCATCAATGTATATCACTTTATAATCTTAAAAACACTTAAAAACAGTCCACAAAGATATAAAAAATGCCCAAAACACCGCGTGGACACGAAGAAATATTTGTTCTATTTTAGGTTATTTTTCGTCAGACGAAACAAACGCCGGTCGCCACCTAAATTGCCGCCCCGATTGAAAGCAATTAGGAACATTAGGAATGAAAACATAACCTCATCTCACGGTTGTGAGACGTGGCCATGAATGGGATTTACCGCGGTCCTACTGGGAGCTGATGTCATTTTTTAGATGGCAGTTGCTCCCACTGGGACCCTGCGGTGGTTGTTAACCTTATCTTTTTTTAATTATATATATATATATTCAAACTTGTTCTCGGGTTAAAAAGAACCCAGCTTTCCATCATAGCCACGGACTAAGTCAAGTGACTGATGAGATGAAGATGTAATTAGTTAATTTAATACGTCGAATGAAATCATTTGTCTCATCCCATACATTTTTCTATCACGAGGTATAAACAGTTTACAAACCAAATTTTCGAGGCTTGCATTTTTTCTTTTACCTGCAAACTATCTTCAGTCTCGAGAAAATATTATCCGAGGAAAGATTAAGAAGGCGTTCCGTGAAATCTAAGTTATGTTCAACCTACAAAAATGCATACAATTTTTAAAATTGCAATTTTAAAATCTATCCACTGTTCAAAGAGTAAATTTAAATAAATGTCTACGCATTCATTCTTGGCTTACTTATTATTTCGTCAATACTCACTCACCTTATACTTGATACAACAAATTACAATTGAATAAGAAGTTTTAAACCACGAACTTGAAAAACTATTATAAAATAAATTTCAGCACTTATAGGGTTTTCTTTTGATTTGGCCAACGCATTAGATTTGCCATTTTGAATTTTTGAATTTTTATGACATATGTGATGGTCCGCGAAGAAAGGGACCTAATGCGGACAAAATCGATTTTTAGTTGTTCACACCAATCGATAGTTTTATATTTTCTCGTTCATAATTAAAAAATATTATTCCTATATCTGCAATTTCGAATTTTTATTAAACTGCAAAGTGAGGTTCTCTTACGGAGTTCCTGTGCTGGACCGCCTCTTCAATCGCTCCTCCTGTAAAATGAAGCTACCAAGCGTAGGTCCCTTTCTTCGCGGACGGTCACATATTTAAAACCAGAAACCTAGACAATGTTTCTGAAATGGATTTATTGAAAATGTAGTTATATTTAGAACGTGTTGGCTGCCATATTGGGTCCGCTATTTTTCATTTTGTAATTTCGACAACAAATTTGGAATCCGGGACCCGAAAAGTATTTACAACATAAATTTCATATAAATCGGATAAAATTTCAACTTTTTATCACCTTTTTCTACCATCCAAAATACTGTGCGCCGATGCACCGAATTCGAATCAGCGGCGAAGAAACAAATTAGTATCATAGCATAACTAAAGTGGTTGGACGGGCTATGATAGGAGTCAATCTACAACCACGTCCTCGTCGTGAGTCCTTTATATAATTTGAACAAGCAGAGACCTAAGCTGAACGTAAATAAATTCTACTTTTTGAGGCAGGAAAAATTAGTTAAATATTGTATTTTCCACTTTTTAAAATAATTATTCCAATTTTTCTTGAAAACGATTGGGCCTGCGAAAAATGAGTAAAATAAAAAATATGTGTTTCACCAATATCTACGACTTTTATGAATAACATTTAGCGTTAAAATCAATATTTTCAGATAAAAAGGAGGAAGCCCTGTGTTTTTCGGATATTTTTAGCCTGGGGCAGGTCTTAACATTAATCGATTTAAAAACGGATTTTTTCAGAAAAATCTCATATGAATATACATCTTTTCCTGCTAGCCCAACTTGAAATACCAACGTTTTGTTTTTTCCACCCACCCTATTATACTCCTTATTCAACAAAGTATAAAAAAGATAGGAGGCACTTCGGCGTTCACACCGTATTTACAACAAAAAAATCGCTCGTCGGATACTGAGGGGGAAGAGAGGAAAGAGCGGGTGTGTCCGAATACTTCTCTTTTTTCCTCTCTAACCGCCTGATAGCTCACGAGCGCTTTCTATCTTTTTTTTACAGTGTAACGTGGTGAATTTTTCCGCGGAAGTTTTCCTCATCCTGTTCCGAAGATTAGTCGTTTTTTTTTGGTGAGGGGGCAGTAATATTACCCCAGAGCACATGTGTAAGAAGAGAGCAAGTTCATTTATTATAAAAAAAGAAATGGATAACGCATTCTCATTTTGTACATAAACTTGTTCAATTTGTTTAAAGTTAAAGGATTAAGGCACGTGAACCATGCCTGATTTCTTGGTTACAATCTGGCGTGCATGCGCGCATTCGGGAGCAACAAAACCGCTTGCGACTCTACCTCTGATTCAATTCTACTAAACGGCGAGAAGTCAACCTATTTATTTTTTTTAAACACGATGGAAACCGATCCTAAATTAGAACCAGATCAAGAAGGATTACGCAGAGGCAGAATCGCAAGTAAGTCAAGATGCAATTCTCGCTCAAGGTTTGAATGTTAGCTGAATACGTGAATTAAGATTACTCTCCTCGGGCGAGCTGTGGCAGGGTGCATTTTACTTTGTAATGTCTTCTGGGCACTTAGATTTTCTAGCATGATACTTCCAACTAAATTACTCTTCTAAATTTAACTTAAAGACCTGGTTTAATAAAAAACTTGTAAATGTTATTTAAAACTTTTTGTGACGTCAGAGTGAAACGTGAGTAGAAATTATTCACACACTTTCAGAATCCAATAAACTGTACAATTATGTTTGTTAAATTAAACTCGATGAGATCCTAATTGATTTAGGGTCATTCCCGCAGTCACTATCATTAGTTTGCATTCACTTTCAGCTAACAATATAATTCACAAACATGGCGTTGAATACGGCGCCAGACACTTTCGAATAACACCCGTAACGAATTTATTATCACGGTCTCTCCAGTTCTCCACATCGTCGAGGATCCACTTCGCCTACGTTATTCTTCGTTAACGTTCCAGGAATCGCAACCGTTTTAATAGATACTGTGTAAACGCCGAAGTACGACCAAGTTCCTTGCAATTATCTTTTTTTTTTTACAAAAAAATCTCTCAATGCCATTCGAGCAGTAAAGTTCAATTACTATATTAATATAGTATAGCACCAGAATTTCACAAATTTAAAGATCCTATTGACAGATTACTCTGCATAATTGATTTTCCATGAAGACGAGGATGGAAGTTTTAAAGGAATCTGAGCCTGCATTTTCAAAGCGATAATTGGTATCGAGAGAGGCTTACGAGAATTGTATACCGGGAGTGCCAGACAACTCCAGGGATCGACAGTCTTCGGTCACATTCGACTCTGTTCTGCAATTTACTCGGCTGAAGCTTGCTAAAGTATTCTTACGTTATAAATACGTTCCGCGACACTGATTCGAAATGGCTGAAACTGCTCGAATTAAACGGTACTTACTGAAAACAAAAAAGAGGCCGCCCAAAATCGAGTCAAGTTTTTCTGATATATAGTCAAATATGTCATATACATATTTGATATCAAATATTACTCAATTTTACGGAATTATTAGCAAAAAAACTTACCGGCATAGTAGTAGGTTCTTGTTTAATTTCCAATTTAACAGTTTGTGGATGCAGCAAGTGACAATTTGTAGGTGGGTATAAATTATTATTGCGAACATTTGTAGCTCCTGTCGAAGATCCTTTAAATCTTTTCACGGAATGGTTTAACCAGGCTTCCTGCGTTGAATAATCATACAACCAAGAAAGAGGTTGTTCCTCCTCCAAGAGCGCACCTTCGTATTCTTTAGATGCCAAAATTGGTCTTTTGAGCGTCGCTACAAGTGTTGGGCTAAACGACGATTGGTTTATGGACACAGATGAAGTTGATTTTTGACCTTGCTGTGGTGTAAGAGGTGGACCAGTATTTGCATGACTGGGTTGCAACGGTTGTGGACTGAGAGTAGGCATTACCGGGTCCGCTGGTGGTACAGAAGCTGGTTCGGAGTGCGGCGTTGGAAGAGGCGAGGGTGCTGGAGATCCTGGTGATCCCACGGATGGAACAGGCAAACAATCTCCGCCGGTAGGAGGACCTCTTGAATATGACGGTGGACCTCCTGTTGGAGTGTTCGGTCCTTCCATTCTGTTAAAAATTTTCCAAATTAATTTCATCAACATCTTTAAGAGCAACAATATACTCTCAAAAACAGCCCGGCGCTCGAGGCTGCAGTCCTCAGAAAGTGCCTCATTCATTAAATACACTTTAGCGAGTAAGGCTCTTTCTGAGGCAGGCACTTTGTCAGAGTCTACTGTAACCTGTATAAGTAGCATTAAGTTCAGCATAAAAGAAGCCTAAAGTAAGAGGTGGTACGAGGTGTAGACAAAAAGTTCGTGGACTGAACGCTAATCGTTTTTTTATTCTCGACATTTGTGGAGTTTTTCATTATGACTATGTTCCGGCAGTTCAATGCAAAATTATATGTTGAACTCCACAAGCTGAAGTGAAAAAAATTACGCGGGGTCAACATTTTGGTGATGTTAATACCATAAAATGTGAAACGACGAAGCTCCTATAGGGACTGACAAAGAAGGACATGCAGCACTGATTTTAAGAATGGAAGGAACGTTGGACCAAGTTTATTCTGTCAGGGGGAGAGTACTTTGAGGGTGACCATATCCCCGTTTCTTAATAATTAAAATTAGATTTTTGGTAAAGCTCAGTCCACGAACTATGTGTCCACATATCGTAGATAGAAAAAACATAACTCACGAAGAAGAATAGATTCTAAATAACTTGATTTTTCAGTTTTGCAGATACTGTCAAAAATTGATATATAATGTTAAGACCAAACGCAGTCGCATGTATTTTTATATCCAATCCTTTAATAGTTATTTCTGATACAAGTGCGCAAAATAGGCCATTGTGCACAAGCGAATGACGCAATCACACAACTTAGCAATCACCTATGCGCACGTGTATCACACGCAAAAAATGTTTGAAGAAATGTGAAAAAATGTTTAAAAAAAAATGGTTGAAAAAACAATTATGTAAAGAAAATTTAAGACATTTTTTTTGCGCTTATTCCCTTTTGCTGTGCCAAATGTTAGCCTAGAATAAGCCATCTTCAAACTGCGCATGCGCGAAAATTGTTTCGCACACAGGCTGCTCAAAGAGGTTCATGATGCAAAACTAATCTCAAGTGGCAGAACCGAGCCGAGTACTAGACCCTCTGTCAATGAGATACGAATTTCAAGAAAATAAATTTTGTTAATAAGTATAAAGTGCCATTTACATCTTGTAAACATTGTAAAATACATTTTTCAAACTTTTTCATTAATATTTGTCACTTGCAAAGTGAGGTTAAGTTTACTATAGTTCACCATATATCCCATTGTATGTATAATTTCCACTAAAAGTATAAATTACCTTCGTATATAAGCACTAAACATATATTTAACGATTATTTACCCTCATATATTTAATTACAAGCCACCGTATACCTAGCGGACCCAATACCAAACCCAATACCAAACCCAATACCAAACCCAATATGGTCTCCTTTAGGCACCATTGAGAAGCATGAAAACGTCAACTTTTGTGGTGCGTGTTCCAAAATAGTTATTTGTGATACAAGTGCGCAAAATAGGTGATTGTGTGCAAGTATGAAATTTGCAGCATAAGCAGGCGAATGATGCAATCACACGAGTTAGAAATCACCTATGCGCAAGTGTATCACACGCTATTTTTTGCAACGCCCGGCCGAAGAAATTGTGTTAGGAGGAGTTAACGAAAAATATTAAATTTATATTGCAGAGTGGAGTTAAGACCCCCCCCCCCCACCCCACGCCGACTGATACCCCAAAACGAAAAAATTAGTCAAAGCAGGCGCCGAGCACCTACAAGGAAGAGTTTCGTAGCCTATTAAGACGTTAATTTAGTCTTAACAGAATCTTGAAAGAAAAGAATTTTAAATGTTGGTGAAAAATTTGTTTGAAAAACAAATTTTTGAAGCATTTTTTTTTAATTTTGAAAAAAATGTTTCACAAAAAAATTTGGTGAAAAAAAATTCAGTGAAAAGTTTTTGTTGAAAAATTAAAAAAAAAGTTGTCAAAAAAAAATATGTAAAAAAATGTTGTGAAACAATCTTTTTTGGCAATTATGCCTTTCTGCTGTGCCAAATGTTGTCGCTTTTGCCCTTTTGTACGACGGACGAAAACGGCTACGAAACCCTCAAAAAAACTTCAGTCATTAAAAGATTTGTTCAAGTTAAATCTAAATTTATTTCAAGTTGATACCAACACCAGTGTTTAAATTTACCAATGCTGATGTCTGAAGTACCTCATCTCCAAATTGCGCATGCGCAGCTTTTTTACCCGTGCCTAAAGTAAGCCATCTTCAAATTGCGCATGCGCGAAAATTGTTTCGTACACAGTCTGTTCAAATAAAGTCCTTTAGGCACCATTTAGAAGCAGGAAAACGTCAACTATTGAGGTGGGTGTTGCAAAAATAATGTTAATTAACAGAGCAATACTCAATTATGTAAAGGAACAAAAAGAATCAATGTCATATCGTCATCATTCTCATATTTTCATTGATTATATTGAACGGTCCTTAATTGAATTCAAACACTTCTGCTGGTTAATAAAGAATCTGGACCCTCAATCGTATTTTTTTTTTACAAATTTTTTCAGTTCGATGAAACCATTTAAAATAGCTTTTAATTGAAAAGTATCATTAGAGTCCACCATAATGACCTAAATACTCTTTTATTTAGAAACTTTAGCTTATTTTTACATGGAAATTTAGTAAAATACGTCACACTGCAATACATCTTTCTTTTATTGCGGCTAAAATGTGAAACCGCGAAACCAGGTACAGTTTTTAAGAAGAATTTTAATTTGTGCCTAAAAGCGATTTGACTATTTCTGTAGAAAGAATTTTGGAACGGAAACGCAGATGAACGCGAAGAGCTGAAGGCAAATGCTGCAATCACACGAGTAGCAATTGCCTGTGCGCACGTGTAACACACGCTATTTTTGCAATAATCGTCCCAGGAATATTTAGCACTTTTTTACACTTTTTCACCAAATTTCCGAACACGTATGGTGGTTTTCAGTTAAATTTGTGTATATTTAAAAAAAAAAGAATTTGTAAGAATATTTTTATTTGGCCAGTGTGCCATTATTATTCTCGTAGTCTGCTGGATTGTTGCAAAGAATGTGTTTTGATACTATGTCCGGGAAAGAATAATGGTATTGAAACCGACTATCTGTGTATATTGTCACTTGATGTCTTATGACAACTTTTCACCAGACTTCTTGGTCTTCTTTAAATTCCCTGTTACTTCGTAAAATTTGTAATAATATTTGTCTAGATGAAGTCGTTAAAAAAATGTTTTTTTCCTACTTCAATTCCAATTTTACTGTTGATTTTCCATATTTTTAACAATGAGTGGATAATAAAAATAAAGATTTATCGGAAACTAAGAATGACATGTGCAATTTAAATCGTAGAGAGTGAAAAAAAAATACGTTTCATGTTAAAACTATTCTTATAAAAAATATATATATATATATATAAAAAATATATAAAAATATATATATTTGAGCTACTTTCCAGCAGGGACAAGAAACTGATTTGAAATGCTCATGGTTGAGTACCTGAGTGTTGACTTCATTAGCAATTGCGACGACATTAGCGGTCCAAACAAGAAACTGATTTTACCACTCGACCCGGCGCGAAATTTTGAATCTAGAACCATGCCTAACTCAAAACGGCCAAAACTGAAGTTGTGCCATGTTGCTCTGACAACGACGAAATGTGTTTTTTCACTGTATATGATGAAAATTCCATATTTTTTCCATACTAATTGTTTTACATCATGAAAAACAATAGTAAAATTATTTTTAAGTACAAATTAAAATGCCATTAACGTTATGTAGAAATAATATATTGTAAATTATTTCATAACATCTTGCTTTTTTCAAAATTGGCAACATTTTGCTGTTGTAAAGTATGAACATACAAAAATATATCAATGTGTATACCGGTGATAATCTGGGCAGCCACTCTTTGGGTGGGTACATAGAAAATTTCAGTGCCTCTAAATATTTCTGTCGATATTGCCTAATTAATCGTGATGAATTCACTAAAAAAGGAAATCATTGTGAACAATGTGTTAGCGACATCGAGGACCATCTTCATACTGATCGACACATGTTTTTGCTATGTGGTAACTTTCCCTACAGAACAGTTAAGTTACATGAGGAATCGCTTTAAAAAATTGATTCAAATTCTAGTAATTGTGGAATCAAATTCAATTATTGCTTTAATGAACTGCAAAGTTATCATGTTTACTCTCCTGGTCTACCTCCATGTTTAGGACATGACTTGATGGAAGGTGTTGTGGCCTATGATCTTGCACTTTTCATTTGTTATTTCGTCAAGAATAAGTGGTTTAATTATTCAGAACTCAATTCCAGGATTCAAAATTTTCCCTACTCCAATGAAGATGAACGTGATAAACCAGTGAAAATACCAGGTTATTGTGACAAAATTCCTGGTGGAGCTTGGCAACTTCGAACGCTCCTTAATCTCATGCCTTTAATTATTATTGAAGACAAAGTAAAAGACTTTGATGATCATGTGTGGAATTGCATTATTTTGTTCATTAAAATAGCCGAAATTGTTTGGGCACCAAGCATACATCGCTGCTATTTGTCTTATTTGCAGGTTATCATAAATGAGTACCTTTCATTAAGAATTGAGTCATTTGAAACAAACTTACGTCCAAAACATCATTATTTATCATACTATCCCTATCTCATTATTCAATTTGGGCCATTAATGAAAGTTTCCACGCTAGGATTCGAAAGTAAACACACTTACTTTGAAAGAATCGTTCGACCTTCATGAAACTTCATAAACGTCACAAAATCTATGAGTGAAAAACATGAACTTTTTCAAAGCTTAATGCTATCAGGATCTGATATGAGAATGTTTGTTGAAGTTAAAGGTAAAAGTTTTTTTCTCCCTAGTGTTTATTCAAATGCAATACAGAAAGCTGTAAGTGATACTTACTCCAATCTAACTTCTTTAGATGAATGTTGTGCGGTTACCTTCAAGGGCAGGGAGTATAGAAAAGGCGATGCTGCAGTAGGCAGACAAGATTCTTATCAATTTAATGTTGAAATAGGAAGAATTTTTCTTATTTTGTGTGATTCTGAGGATAATATTTATTTGGTTTTGGAAAAATGTGTGACTTCTTTCAACCCGAAACTTCGTTCTTATGAAATACAACCTTCCAGATGTTATGAATGTTTGAGTATTAATGATTTAATAAATCATTCTTCCCGTGTGGAAATTGGCAAATGTTTGCCCATTTACAAGTTTGGCCCCAACTTGGAAAGTTATTTTATGGCTACTACAGGGTTAATATCTTAAAATCTAGTTTGAACCAACTCTGTTTCACAGCTCTTGATTGCAGCGCCATCAACTTGGCTATGCATCTTTTTTCAGCCGGGCTCCATCTTGAACCTCTTGAACACAAGTAGGTTGGTTTGAATTATGTTGGCGAGTGTTTTTGTGATTTCGTCTTCATTAATTATTGAAGTGAGATTCAAACAATCAAAAATGCCGAAAGTGAAAAGCACTTGTCGCGTTCAAAATTTTAATTAAAATTGGTTTAATAACTCCTTGTTTATTCAATAAACTATACATTATTTCACAGAATTACAATTTCTGAAGTATTGTTCGCAGAGAAGTAGCTGACCAGTTAACTTATCCTTTAAAGATCAAAAATGAAAAAAAAATTATTCTATAAAATGTAGATTACCTAAAAATAAAATTTCAAATAATTAAATATTTTATTAATTAAATAATTGTGAATAATTTTATATAAAATTAGGTATACCAGTTCTGTCACGATCATCTTTTTTCAGTTAATATTATCGAATCATTTGAATTTTCAAAACGTCAACACCGTCTGGCTCCATTGCTTTCATTTAGTTTCATGCCTAAACCGAGGGGCCATTCACTCTGAAATCAGACGAATCTTTGCCAACGCTTGCATTCGATTTCATATGATTTCGATTCGGATTTCATAAGATTTTATACGATTTCATACGATTCCTTATTTCTTGTAAGCTAACTATGATTTAAATAGCGACATGACACTAATTTCAATGAATACGCGTTGACTGTCCATGACTGCTCTCGACTCCCATCTAGACTTGCAGATTCGCACTGACTGCTCTCGACTTCGTCTGACTCCATCTGCTTTCACGCTGACTGCTCGATGACTGCTCGCACGGGTCGCACTCGCGTTAGCACATATATTAACTTGTTATCAACTTTATACGTTATAATTAATTCAAAAGCATTCTTTCTGAATAAATGAAAATTGTACATGAATTCTCAGTAAAATAAATTCTAAATTTATTTAAATTTTAATTCAATTTTGTACCGCTTTTGTTTTAAAATTGAATAATTTGGATTTGAATTGCGTTCAACAGTTCACAATGTTCTTGCAAAGTGGAAACTTTAAAAGTTGAATAACTTAACTTCAGTAACTTAATAGCTTAACTCAATCTTAAGTTAAACGTTCAAAATTACAGCATTATCATAATGACAATTGGAAACGTCAGAAATCGATAAGCGAAATGTAATCACAAAAGCTGAATCTTGTATGGATTCGAAATTTGATTTGTTGCCAAAATTGTAATGCCTACAAGTTTATTATTTTCATCTCAAATTTCATACATAAAACCTTAAACGGAATGGAGAACAGAGTTGGTTTTAAAGTTTTTCTTTTAAAAGAAGGCCATGATAAAGTACTAATATGGAGGAAGGTCTGCGAAAAATGTTGTGAACCTTATTTATTTATGGTAAGAATATTTTCATTTCATTTTACTAAGATATTGTTTATAACATGAAATTCAATGAAGAATAACGCTTTATATATTTTACAGCCTTTGCTGCTACTTTAACTTTGTTTGCAGCCATTTTAAATAATGTTAATATTTTTTATTGTTATGAAAACTAATTTAGAATATGCGGTAAAATTAATGTTTCAAAATATTGAGATTAGATCATGAGTCATAAGATTATAACAAATAGCATAAGTATTTATAACAAATATGAATCAATCGTAAGATAAATTTAATTTTCGCTAATAAACTTTTACTCTGTGATGCTAGACATTAAGAGTACTATTCGTCGAATCTTTGAAGTAAGGGGACAAAATTTTTCAGTTGGCATTCGAACTCGCATCCGAATAAAGAGGAAAAAATTGTTTTGAAATCGTTTAATATTTTCTACTCTCTTTTTTTATTTTACAATTTAAAAACATTCCTATTCAGCATGGCCGTTGGACAGGGAAACTGAGAAACCCAGAAGTGACCGGGAATTTTTTTAGATCGGGAAAACCCGGGAAACGACAGTGAATTTACTTTTGGATCGGGAATTTTATAAATTCCTAAAAGAAAAATCTAGCTATCTAAAATATTCAAGTTGAAACCAATTCAATTTAGACTCAAATTGAGACAATTTTAATTAAGATGAAGAACTATTTCTAATATAATGAAATATTTCACTGTTTATATTCAAGACTAAATAATTTAAAACTGAATTGTTTGAAATAGAGAGCCTTGAATCGTTAAAATTTCAGACAATACTATTGTTCTATTTATAAGTTTTTTAATTTGTAAGTAAAACTGTTGAATTTTGATGTATAAATAACAGTGAAAATATTAATAATTTTTTAAAATTTAAATAAGTTTAAGAAATATTTAGAAGTGTTTAAAATATTTTAACTTGATTTAAAACTTAAAAAGATTTGAAAACATTCGAACAAAGTGTAAATTTTTGAAGATTACAAAATAAATTTGGGATGCCATTCAAGGATTTTGAAATGTTTTGAAATGATAAAAACAATTACTTGAAATTTCTTGCAAAATTTCAAATGATGTTTTATTTTGAAAAAAAAATAATTCCAAGACAATATTTGAAATGATTAGAAAAAAAATTGATGAATAAATGAAAATGCAACAATTATTAATTTACAAAAATTCAAGGAAATTTAAGAGATATTTAAGTTTTGAGATGATTGAAAAATAATTTAAAACTTGAAAGGATTTAAAAAATGTAGATTTTTGAAGATTTCATTAAAAAAATGTAGAAGGTTATTGAGCGTTTTAAAAGGCTTCAAAAGGATAAAAAAACTATTAGGATTTTTAAGAAAATTCAAACACAAGTGCGGATTGGTTTCTTTGCAATGTTAATATTAAATATTTAAGATATTGAACATATAATAAACATCTAGCATATATCACGCATCTTTAAAATATATATTTGATATAGTGGGGATAAGCCGCTGCAGCTGCGCCTACGTAAATTTAAGGAAAATGAAAATTTTTCCGCTGCGAATTCGCTCCAGTGTGCCGTTTGAGGGTTAAAGATTATTATTATTATATCATTAAGCCGTTTCCCTTTCGGGGTAGGCGTGAATTGCTCTGTGGTAAAGTAGTGATGTGTCCTTCAAAGTCGACGTAGTCAAAGTTGAGGGTCATTTCTCCTGTTTTTTCACACATTTTGTGTCACAGGTGAGTCAAAAAATTTTTGACAGAAATCAAACTGTCATCGCTTTACACGCATAATGTTAGAGAATATGTCTGTCTTTGACTCAACATTCTGCGATTTTTTCTCGCCGAGTGATAAAGCTTTAAAGCCAGGTGTCAGGACATTTGAATCCGAATTTAGTAGCTGTTACTTACTTCAGATCCAATGTTGCAATGTAGATCTAGACTATAGCGCTAAAATAAATTAAAATCTTATCATGGCGGCGCGGCGCGGTGGAGAAGCGCCACCTAATGGAAGGCGCCAAAATAATTACGACTTTAAAATTTCTGTGCAAAACGAACATTCTTTACATTACTACATAATTGATCAATTCGGACGACGCAGCTCACATAATTGCAATTGATCTTTACTTCAGGAAGGGCGTTCAATCTCTTAATTTTATATCCTGGCAAGATTTTTTTGAAAGGCAAATACACAGAGAAAAGATTCTTTCATTCAATTAAAATTTCTTTGAATAAGACAAAAATATTTATTGACTCTCAGTCAGAATAAAGTTTTTTTGATTTAAGGAAATTTCTCTTAACTCGAAGAAGTTTCTTTGGTTCAAAAAACAGTTTTTTGTTCCAATACAAATTTTTCTTCAATTTAAAAAGGTTTTCTTTACTTTGAAGTTATTTTTGGTAACATTGAAAAAATTATGTCAAAGAACCGATTTCTTTAATTTAAAACAAATATTTTTGCGAGTGATTCTGGAATTATGAATTTTTCTAATGTTTCTCGTTTTCGACGCTGATTCATTTGGAAAATATTTACAATTAAAAATTCGCAAACTTGTTTACTTTTGAAGGTTTAGAGTTAAAAAGCATGACATTTTCAACATCCTTTTAAAGTGTATATTGTTTAAACTATTTCTTATCATTGTTAATCCCAATTGAGACATTAGGATGTCCAATTGAACATTCTACAATTCTTAATGTATTTTGAAGATCAAAAGTCAAGTTTTCTATTCGAAATTTTCCAAATTGAAGAAATTTCGAAAGGTTATAATAAAATTAGGGAACTTTTTACTGTAAGTATTTAAAATTAAAAACTCCTTAATTCTAAATATTTACAATAGAAAATTCTTGAATTTTTGTCATATAGAATTGAAAATTATTCAATATTTAAAGTTTATATTTTAAAGTTATGTAATTTTAAATGTTTTTTTTTATGTATTTTAATTTGAAAGATTTATCATGAAAAATTCATCAATTTTTTAGATGTGGAATTAAAAATTCTTCAACAAATTCTTGAATTTTGAACGCATATAATTTAAAATTATTTAAATTTCAAGATTTATATTTTTAAATTATTTGAAAATTCTTCGATTTGAACGATTTGCAATTCAAAATTCTTCATTTTTTAAGATTTACAATTGAAGATTCATTAATTTGGAATGTTTATAGTTCAAAATGATATTTAATATATGTATAATAGAAGAGAATGCAATGTTGAATGCTTTTGTTTTAAATATGTATAGTTCTATTTGGAAGATTTAAGGAAACTATTATAATTTTCGCATATATAATATATATTTTTTGTTATATAAAAAAATATATGGTAATTAAAATGTCTCCGGCAGTAAGTAACTAAATTATATTTAATAAAACATGACCAAAAATATTTTTGAAAATTATGTGACATGAGCCGCGGGGGGGGGGGGTACAAACAATTTTCGCACGATTTGTTACATGAGGCAGGGGAGAGGTTAACAATTTGAAAAAAATGTCATTCGTAATTTATGAATGGCTCCTGAGCTTATGTTTAGAACTCCCTCAAGACTTGGAAGCGGAAAATTTCCGTTTAAAGAATGTAAAGTTTTAGGTGAAGAAAGAAAATTATCGGGTGATTATTTTCTGAAACAGTTTACGTTACCGCCATTGAAAATTACGAAACTTTTCGTATTTTTTCGAAAGATGTAACTGCATAAAACTGTGAATACATTCTTGGTAAGATTTCGGTAAAGAATTTCTAACAGAGTTGTTTTAAGAAACTTTGTTAGAAGAATAAGTGATCATAAAAGCCTCTATTAATACAGAAACTGACAAAAAGTATATTCGCACAAATTATTTGAATCAATAGAAAATCACAAATCATATTTTCCTCGCCCAATTCATCTGATTAAAATCAGCCGTTCGGAATAACAATCCCCTTGCTGACGTTTTCCGATATAATAATTGAAAATTGATTACTCTGCTGATATCGTGAATCCTGTAAGTATAAAGGAAAGCCTTTTAAGCTGAGCAGAGTGAATCTAAGTGACGTTAATTGGATCGGAACTTCTCTTTAATTGCAAAATGGACAGAATCTGTCGGCTCTTCTTTAGAGTCGAAAGTTCGTACCCTCTGATATTGTAGCTGCGCTTGTACTTGTCAGATGAAGTATAATGAAATCACGTGTAAGGTCAAGCAAAAAAGAGAGCGCAGCCAACACAGTTTGGCAACGGCTAAGTGGATATAATGGTGAGTTGGTAAAGAATGAGGGGAAGATAAGGGGAGGGTGAAAAGGAGATGCAGAAAGAAAAAGAGAGAGATTTACTACAGAGGAAGAGGAAAGGAAAGAGGGACGTGAACAAGTGAATTGGTTATACAGCACACGATATACATATATATATATAGTCTACGCTCAGGCTGCATCCCTACTTGCAAAGGAAAAGAGCGCAAGAAATGCTTGGCTTATCGCGCGTTTTCGACAAATTAGGATCATTTAGAGTACCGGTTCTGGATTGTGCTATATATTTTCCTGTCTAAGTAGATTAGTCCAATTTACTAAACTAGTAATAAATACTCTTACTAGCGTAAGGGTCGATTAAAGTAAGCCATTTAAAGTTTTTTTTTCTCGCAAATGTAAAATTACAAGGGAAGAATTTTTTTGTTCTATTACGGTTATTACTCAAAGTGTCCACTTTCTTTTATTTTAATGTAAGAAAAAAATGTTCAAACATTTCGGGGGATTTCCCGGTTTTCAACCATTTTACCGGTCATTACAATTAACAAGTTCATGCTTTCGTAGCTGAAAAACTGTTAACTCGTATTCAAAGCACTCAATGTGAGTACTTCTCAATTGAAAACATTTTTAATTAAGGCTGTTGATGATAAAAGGACCCATGAGTCAAACTCCTCTTTTAAAAACATCGATTTCGAAGTTTTTATTTGAATATAACTTATTAAAAAGTAATGCAATCTACAGATATATCTTTTTAAGTTGTGGTGCCATGTCCGCTGCATTTACTAAAAATGTTGTTTATATCATCAGACAATACATTAGGATGTCATAAAAAATCTCAATCTTTTTTGTTTTCATCATGCACCTCCTAAACTTGTTCTATTTGGTGAAAAATGAGTATTTCGGTTTTATTTTAAAAGAAAGAATCAAACGTGGTCCTGGAGCCTAAATTTCCCAAAAATAATCAAAACAATTAACTGACGTTAATTTTCGTTAAATTAATAAGTGTTTGAAAGTAAATACAACCGACAGTGCGAGCAGATGATAAAAAAACTAGACCCAATACACTTAAAAGGGTGCACAATTTTCAAAATGCATAATTGGATATTTGAACCACTATAAAGGGTAGTTTTTCGCTCTAAGGGGTAGTATTTTTCTTTCAACTGGGTCAAGTTTTTTGTCGATATCTGGTACCCACAGTTGCATTTCCTGCAAAACACTTATTATTTTTATGGAAATTAACGCTAATTAATAGTTTGAATCATTTTGTGAATTTTATTGTTTCAGGACAGCGGTTTATACTTTTTTAATGAAAAAAATATAAATTTCTTTTTTCACCAAATGGAACACGTTTTGGGGGTGCGTGATCAAAACAAAACGTTGGGTTGTTCTAGTACAACCTATTAAACATTCGTGAAAAGTACTTAATTTGCTTGATTTTTTAGACGGATAACATTATTTATTGAATTTGAATGTTCATTGTGCACATTGTAACTACAGAAATATTGTATAACAGAAACAAAAATACAAAAAATTTCAGTTTTTGGAAGTAACCTTTTGGAAACTATTTACGCTCTTTTAAAGTTGTTGCTATTATTTAACTTGTGTCCCTTCAAATGCCAAATTTCGAAAAATTGGTTAAAAACCCATTTTTATGATTTTTGTATCATTTAAAAATTGCTTAAACTACCAATTTGTTTACGTAATTTGTTTATAACAATCGAATTTGTCAATTCGCGATAATTTACTGTAATTAATTATCACTGATAACCAATGAAAAGCACTTTCAAAAATGAAAGTGCCTTAATTGTCAAAAATTGTTTAAATTGCAAATTCCCCAGAAGAACCCATTCGTGAAAAATTAAGTTTTGCGAATTTTCGGTGCTAATTATGTTTTTTTTTGCGGCTTTTCAAACGCAAATTGTTCCCGATGCAACAAATACTACTTTCTACTGATAATAAGATGTTTACATACATTTTTCAAATGATTTGTCATTGTTTATAGCAATTTTCTATTCGAACAGAGTTAGAAAGTCGCGGTTTTTTTTTCTCGAATTGTTCAACTTTTTAGTCAGAGCGAACCAATAATTAATCAAATTTACCATAGAAAATTGTTTAAACTATTTCTTATTATTGTTAATCCCAATGTTGTGCAGAGGTTGAAGTTCTTCTTCAGAGACTCAAGGTCACATTCGTGTATATCCCCAGCAGAATGAATTTGTATTGAGAACTTTAAAGAATACCAGAGGTATTGACCTCGATCGTATGCATTGTTGATGGCGGTGTCGTTAAGTAAAATATTGAATCTTTTATTCAGTGTACAACATCGTGCACAACCTTTCTCATTTTATGCTTTTATTGATGTCATTTATAACAGACTAACTTTGATTAGACCTCCAAAATTTGTTCATCGTGTAGCAAGCTCCATTACTATCTTACTTCATTGGAAGGCTTCAGAATTGAAAATGTACACTCAAAAAATGTTTGATTAAATCACCCAGAATTCTGGTTAAATACGCTTTTACTATTTTTTCTGGTTAGACTAACCAGAATTATGGTTGAATCAACCAGAATTTCTGCTTAATTTAAACGGAATTCTGGTTAATTCAACCATAATTCTGGTTAGTCTAATCCGAAAAAATAGTAAGGGCATGTTCAACCAGAATTCTGGTTGATTTACCCAGAAATTTTTTTCAGTGTAGTTTTTTAATATTCTCTTTTAATTCTACAAGGCATTCTTATGCAAGATTATTCTGACCACTGTCTCCTTTTCGTCACAGCAATTTAAATTCTCAGTTCTGATGTAATTACACCTTAAATGATCGCAGTAAGTCGCGACTTCTTACATAAACATATTAGAGAGTATGATACATTTTTTGGTGTACGATACTGTTTAATTAATTTACATACACAAATTGTTACATTTTGCTGATATCGTACAAAGACTTGTAGTACTTTGGGCATACAACTGATTTGGGTACGAAGATTTAAATGTACAATTCTTGAATCTTATTCATGGAACAAATCATATTGATACACAGATATTGAATTTTCAAAATCGATTTCTTGCAATCATTAAATATATGGAAATGTTACCCGCTGACCAAATCAGACAAAACGGCACGTGAAAATTATTGAACAAATTTTAGATAACTGTTATAGCGTTGGATTATATAAGCGTATTAGATAACTAGCTAGTTTGGTTGCAAATTTCCATGCGAAATTTCGAAATGTTGCGAAATTTAAGAGTATCGTAATTCTCAAGATTATTAAAAAATGGAAAATTATATGTAGCAGAAGCGTATAAAGACAATAACTTACAGATACATTTACCTACACTGCAATACGTTTATGATGATGAATTGCAATAATGTATTCTCCAATTCTTCATAAAAGTGTACAGTCATAATTCCGAGATGCAGAAATACTAAAGCTCGAGGTAACAGTTTTTTGCACGACAGTTGAACATTTCTACAAAAAACGCTATCCTCGATAATGTAGTCATGCCAATTACGAATCTTACTTCAATTTGCATTTATATAAATACTGATAATCAAGTTCACATTGAAAAACTTCTTAAACAAAAACAAATTAAATAGAAATGTTTTAGCAGTATTTTAGAAATTGAAATTTCTTCTAATTAATAGTAATCGCTGTTATCAATTAAAATGCACAAAAATGATGTTGAGATTATTGCAAGAGAACTAAAGGTGGGCTAGAAAATACTGAGAGGTTGTAGGAAGTTTAAAAGAGGACTTGGAAAAAAATGAGGGGCTGCAGAAGGATTAAAGGAGGAATTTAAAATACTGAGAGGCTGTAGAAGGATTAAAGGAGGACTTGAAAATTACAGTTTAGATTATAGGAGGACTAAAGGGGGTCTATGTTCGGAATGCTGAGGCCTTCAGAGAATCAAATTAGGATGTGCAGGCTGAAATAAGCTCAGAGAGAGAGAAATCACTCAAAATAGGGTTTACCTAGAATCAGCAGGTTTAGTGTAGGGTTAAAATTTCGATCTAGGCTTGACAAATTTCTGGGCGATATGCATGAAAATTTAAAGAAAATCTCATGCATTTTTGGATCACCCTAATATATGTGAAGAAAGAGTAAGTGATGTAAGAAACGGGTATTTTTTAATTGAAATTACACAAAATTATTAAGTTTTGTCTTAAAAAATTAGGGTAATACTGTCTTAAATTTTTTTGCAAAAATGAAAATAGCGAACATAATAATTATCTTTGACCTTAATATGAGAGAGTGAAAGGTTTCATCCAACCGGAATCAATTTTTTCATGGACTTTTATTTTTTTCAAAAGGGAACAAGCATTTGCAATAGCACATTGCAATTTTCAAAGTTTTTTTTTTGTATCACCTAAATCAATATTTCAAGATGCTGACTAAAAATCTCAAAATAAAATTCGTGGTCATTTCCTATATATTTTTTTTTCATAGTTTGCGAAAATATTTCTTGGTAATTCAAATTAAAAAATTCAAACTTTAAAATCTGAATTTGTTTAAACATTCTAATCTAATCTAAAAACTAAAGCAAAACTGTTGTAAATTCAAAGTAATAAAAATCTATTTATTCAAAATTCATAAATTTCAGTTTCAAAATAATAATGTATGTAAAATTTATTACAGATTGAAAGCTTTCTAATTTGAATATTTTTTATTCTAAGAGCTTTAAAATTAGATGATATTTCCAAATTAAACATTCAAAGTAAGATTAGAAATTTTAATTTGGTTGGCAGAAATAATAATTACATATTATTGTAAAGAATTATTGTATTGGCATTAGGGTCTTATGAATACATTCGATTAAAAACGTGCATTTCATAAAAGTTAAATTGGCAAACGTTTCGATCACGGATAGGGGTCCTCCTCAGTGCCAGATTATTAAAAAAACAATAGGATTAACATAAAAAGAAATCATGCATGAACTTAGTGTTTCTACATCGTGCAGCTCCTCTTTCTCTCTCTCCGTCAACCTCTCTTTTTCTCTCTCCGCCACTCTATCAGCTCCCTCTCTGTGTGGTCTTCCCGTTTCGTTGCAGAAGGTGAGGTGATTGCGGGTGAAGTAAAGCACTCCGCAATCCCACAAACACGATATTCACACACTTTACCTGTTTTAAAGAGGAAAAAAATCTGAAAACACGTGGTGGCTACGGTCGCCTTGCGATGGAGTCAAGGGTTGGTGTGACCCAGAGACCGGACCCCATGTTGTCATTCAGTTTTATTACCGCAGCCCTTCAAAATTTAGTGTCTTTCTTTCCATTTTCTGAAGTTGTTAAATTGCAGTACCTCTGAGAAAGTTCTTTCAGTTTTCTTCGTGATTTTAAACAGAGAGGATGTCTCTAATTTTACGTCGAAAAACTAACTTCTTATTATACTATTCAGAAACTTTTTTTTTAATTTATCATTGATTGCCTTTGTTTTGGAATTATTAACTTCCTTTCGAACTATAAAAGTGTGTGCTTCTGTTCAACGTGCTTGTAAAGTGTGTGAATATCGTGTTTGTGGGATTACGGAGTCCTTTACCTCACCTGCAATCACCTCACTTTCTGCAACGAAACGGGAAGATCACACAGAGAGGGAGCTGATAGAGGAGGAGAGAGAAAAAGAGAGGTTGACGGAGAGAGAGAGAGAGAGAGAGAGAGAGGAGCTGCACGTCGTATAAACACTAAGTTCATGCATGATTTCTTTTTATTTTAAACTTATTGTTTTTTTTTTAATTATTATCTGGCACTGAGGAGGACCCCTACCCGTGGTCGAAACCTTTTCCAATTAAACTTTTATGAAATGCACGTTTTTAATTAAATATATTTATAAGACACTAATACCTATACAAAAATTCTTCACAGCAATTTAAATAATTGGGTCAATTAAATCTGACATTTTTCAAGAAGCAGTAAAAATGTCACTGAACAGTAATTACATATATATAGATAACATTTTGTGATGGTTAATATTCTTCTGATTTTACATCTGCGAAACATCAATGGTATTATAAAAGGAAAAACCCTTTTGTTACTTCATGCTGATGATTTTATATGGAGTTTCGGAATTGGACTGATTCCCACATCAGACAGCCTATTGATAAAATATAAGAAATTGTAAATTATATTATATAAAATAAGTATCGAACTGAATTAAGAGACGATACAGAGTAGTCGTTTACGATATATATTCAAAATAGCAACATAGAATAATTTCTTATTACGCTATAGAAAGTATAAAAATTGAAAATGTTCGAAGTCGCTTCAGAATGCAAAAATTTGAATTATTTACATGGGGAATGCTAAATGGTGCTAAGTCCAACTAACATAATTTTCTAGGATTGGCTTTTTTACTTTTATTATTGGTAAAAACTGTTTCTAATATACGAAATGATATTTTTATTAGATGTTTAAATAAATTCTTCAAACACGTTATAATTGTCTATCGTAATTTTCTCATAATAGAGTTAGAAAGTCGCGGTTTTTCGGAATTGTTCAACTAGCTTTCAAGTTGTCTGTTAGAGGAAGGCAATTATCAATTAACGTTTTAAAAAACACTTTATCAATATATTTAACATTATTCTATTATAATAATGCTAGAAAGCTGCTGTTTTTTTTTAATTTTTCACTTTATGCCCACTTTTCAATTAGGATAAGTTAATAATTAAGTCAAATTAACAAAAATAATTATTTATACAATTTATTATTGTTTACAACTATCTTCTCGTAGAGTAATGCTAAAAAGATGCAGTCTTTTCTTAAATTTTCCATTTTTCTTCGATTTTCAAGCTATGAGTGAATGTTTAAAAATTTTCAATTAAAATAAATAAGATCTCAGTAACTACTTCAAGTGAAAGTTACATTCATCATCAAAAAAAGAAAAAGATCATTCAAAAGATGATTTCCTTTGATATTTATTTTTTTCGTAACGAAAATTCCAAAGCAAAGTATGAAAACTGGACAAAAAATGAAAAAATTCAGAAAAACCCCGCAACTCTTGAACATTATTATAATTGAATATTGTTATGAATAATAATGATAATTAATTAACAAACCATTATTCTCGTTAGCCTTAATTGATTGTTGCCTCCAGCTAACTGAAAAGTTGAAAGCAAGTTGAAAAATTCAGAGAAAGTCGCGACTTTCTATCTCTATTCTAAGATAAAATTGCTATAAGCAATAAATAATTGTTCAAACAATTTATGTAAATATCTTACCATCATCAGAGAGTAATGTTTTATATATTAGAAACAATTCGTACTATAAAAGAAACCGCAAAAAATAATAATTAGCGACAAAATCTCGCAAAACCCAATTTGTCACTTATGGGGATGAAATTGGAAAGATGATTTTCGATTCATATTCTATCAATAATTTGAAGGAAAATGTTGAGGCTCAACTCAATACACCTGATAATAATGCTTGTGAAGAAAATTAACAAAAATATGTTTTTTCCCTTGAAATACGTGTTAAGCTGCATAGGGCTTGCGGAACATTTTTATATAATTTTTTTTTTAACCGCACTTAATGTTTTGTGAATTAAAATAAATGGGGGGGGGGGGCATATGCATGAAAATTGAGAAGAACCAAATGTGGACCATCCTATTGCAGATCCTTGCTCAAATCCCTTATTTTTCAAAATATAAGTTTCTGACACCTTACGACGTATTGCTGCAGATAGTTATTCTTTTTTTCTAACATTATACTGGACATTTTCTAGAAAAAGATTAACTTTTCAGAAGAAATTTCATAAGAGTAGCTTTTCAAATAATATGGTACACTGGATGGATTTGAATGTTATCATTAAGTTATTCTTTGTTTGAACTGCACACATCGATTGAGAAAAAATCGTGTGAATTTCTATATAAAAAAAATGTAGCTACTTTTATTAGCTAAGTTCTAGAAATTTTAGAAGATTTACTAAATTTTTTGAATAAATAGCAGCTGATAGTATCATCAACTGCACCATATACAGTTTCAACTCTATTAATTGAAAATCAGAGACGAGTCAAATAATGACACGATATCTGTCCAAATATTATCTGCGAAAAGCATATATCTGTTCATCATAGTTAAAATTATATTTAAATTCGAGTTTTTAGAAATAAAATAAATCAGAAAAAAATGTAAATGATTATTATTTTTAAAGTGCCGAAATTATGGTTACTTTATAGAACTTAGAGTGTCATTCAGAAAAGATATAATTTTTAAGATTACGGATTAGTCGAAATTCCGGGTTTTTTGTCATCATAAGTATCCACATTTTTTTTATCTACTGTACAGTGGTCCTTCTTATTTAAAGTGATTGGATATGCTTTTTACTAGAAATGAGACAAATTTTTGTTTAACAAATAAATTAATTGCAATTTCCCGATCATATAATGAATATATAGTTAATATATTTTAAGGGAAATATTGTTTCGTGATTCTGGAAAATTCTAAATTTCTTAATATTCTATTAATAGCTTGGCTCTAACCATTTTCCAACCGATCACGGCACTATTACACTGATATTATTATTGTGTAAGTTAGCAAAATAAGAGTCTGAGAATATTCTCATTAGATCGCACGTTTTCATTGTTATGTAACTTGCTGCGGAGTCGATTAGCAAGCACTTTATGTATTCTTGTGTGGACCGAATAGTAAATGTGTACATTCATAATTACCTACTTAACACTTTGCGGTCACAGTGAATTATGGCAAAACCAAGTTTGTTACTTCATACTCACTTGATTATTTTTCGCAAAAATTTTCTGAAAACACATTACATCTGATTTATTCCCTTATTCACTAATATTTATTTCATGTTTCATGAGATTGATCGAACAACACCAGGACGAATTTGATAACCTTTTTATTTTATTATATTTTGATATTGTCAATAAAAGAAATAATAATTATCAGGAAGAAACATTGAACCAATGACATCGTTTTTCTTAGTATGGAGGAAATTTGAAATTTTTAACAAAAAAAAGACATGTTATCATCCAAACTAATGCATTTATTTCGCATCCACTATTTACTCGTGATATAAATATACATACAAGTATGGAATAAAATATATCGTTCTCCACAATAAGTAAAACAAACAAGCGTATATTTCGTATAATGGTATTACTTAGCCTAAATTACATGATAAGCAGAAGATGCACGTATTGGGCAGCGACAATCATCAATTCCTTAAGCGTAAACTGGACTTCGACAATAGTCGGAGGATGAGGGCTATTGAATAGAAGTTTAAAAATGCATCGCATGCCGAAGTTATTTTCCATATGCACCGTCCGGAGGTAAGTATTGATTGCTGGTACCACCTCCGAAGATTCCGCCTCCAAATCCACCTGCAGGTCCTCCAAATCCACCCCTACCTGTCGACAGCACGAAATCTCATTTATATGTATGATATGTGCAACAACGTCGGAGCCTCCAGGAACCCAGTCGAGGTGTGACTTTCTACCCTTCTCGAAAAAAAGTAATCACTGTTTGTCTGTGCAGTCGGCTTCGGGCCATCTCCTTAAGTTAACAAACCGGGGCTTAATCATGCAAAACTTTAGAAGACTACGTAAAAGATATTAGAAATTAAAATAGAAATAAAAATATATTTGAAGGTAGATGGTAAAAAAACAAGGAGCAAAATTGTGTGATAAAGCCTGTTGAGATCAGAAAAAAACAAATATGCGGAAAGGACTTTGGAAGGAAGTGATAATCCAATGTTTTCAGTTCTGCACAACTGAGAAAAATGTTTAGTTCGAGAAATAAAATATTTTTTTGTCCGACCCCCCTTGAAAACGCGCCATTGCATGCACGTGAAGCAGGCGTAATGTGGCCGCTTCCAGTTGAAAATCGGTCCGTTTGCATGGAAAATACATCTATCATGGTAGAAAAGTAATCTTTTTTTATTATTAAATCAGCTATATTTGGTTTTAAGTTAAACTACTTTTTGAGAATATCTTTTTTTATTGTTAAAGATTGATCTGATCAATTGAAAATTCATATTTTCTTCTAGAAAATAAAACTATTTTGTAGGATATTTTGTCTTTTTGACTGGAAAATTTAAGAATTTGGTAGAAAATTAAATAAATTAAATATTTAGGACCAGAGCCGCGTTTCTTAGTGCTTCTTATTTATTATCCAAAATTTTCAACTCAATGTGGCTATTCTTGTGAAAATAAGTTCACAGTTAAAAAAAGTGTCGGTAAGGTAGGAAGCCGGTCACGTGACCCACTCGTTACATGGCCTTAATCAATATAAAATTAGTTCAGAAATACTTAAAGGTTGTCACTTAATGATTACAAAAGATTCATGCTGAGATAATTGCAGAAAAATCCCGTCTTTACTTTGAATTTTACATGATACTGCTATTTTATATTTTTCGGGGCATTTTCCGGGCACAATACAAAAGGGTTTGAATTGGTTTGAAATGGACGATAAAAATAAAAAATGAACAAAATAGAATATTTACCAACTCAATCATTCTCTCTATATATCTATAACAAATGATGTTCTAACAATTAGTAAAATACTTTTTTGGGTAAATAAATAACTATTATATCATAAGGCAGTTAGATGAAATACGTACACCGATAGTAACATCTGTTTCAACTTTTTCAGAGTAAAATTTTTCAATATAGTCGATGTATCTAGGTGTGAGGTATTTTAATAGATAATCGATTTGGTATTTTATTATTTTCTACTTACCAACAGAATGAAGAAATATCATATAAGTCAAGAGCGGAGTAAAAATGTAAAAGTTCATTTTTCTATAGATAGAGAAAAGATAGTGAAAAATGTCTTCAGCTGCCACTGATATGACTTTGAATACGTGTATCTTGTATGTTCACCAGTCATTGTGACATTATCGACAAACAGGATTATTTGGGTTTGGAAACAGACTTCATTCAATGAAGGAAACGATTAAAGTCTAAAGATGATAAGATAACTGGAAAAGGGTCACATTCAGAAAACATCTTGAGACCATTTCATACTACCCGACTCCTATGTAACCCACTTTTTTTAACGAATTACTTCCAGATGGAATGAGATATCAAGTTAAAAATACACTAAGAAAAACAATAACGTTACGAAAACAAAATAATTTTGTTAAACAGTTTTCGTTCGCGGTATAAAATTTCAAATTCGATTGGGAAAATTTGGTTGTGATTACTAGAAAAATACTAAATTTTTGGTGTAACAAAACAGTTTATTTGGCTCAAACAAATATTTTTATCACGTGTCAGCTAATATGTCAGAAAAAGCGAGGTATTGTCCTTTGATCTGTGACTTTTATAAAATAATTATAAATGAAATAAAATCTTATTATCTGTGGCTAGTTTCAGGTGTTCTTTCGGGAAATTCTAGGACTATTTTGTGAATTAAGAATTAAATTATTATGAATTGTCAAAAAAACTCGTAAGGATATATTTTTGGATTTTTCGAGTACCATGAATAGCCTTGCTTAAAATTCATAACTCATGAAAAAAAAGTATAACTAGTAGCTCTAACCTTCTAAACTTTGATTCAGAATAGCTGGCTAAGGAACTTGTCCCTTTTTTTTACATCCTTAAAAATTATGCCCAAGCACAATCCAATGCGAGTAGTCTTTCAAAAGTTACCCGGTACATAGACAACAACGACGACAACGACTTAAGAACTATTTTTTCTGGCTCAGGGGGCCTCAAAACATCGGCATTTGATGGAATGTGTGAAAGTCATTTTCCACATAAAACCAATACATTCTCATTGAGATGAGTAAGTGAAAAATTATGTTTTTGGACAAACTACACAAACTACAAAAACAATGGATAAAGGTTGTTCACTCACGAAAAAGCTAGAAACAACATTTCATTTGACAACATTTTTGGCCTTTATTATACCGACAAATTTGCTTAGATCCACTTCAAGCTAGGATGCGTATTTTTGGTTTCAACCGTATCCAAATTTTTTCGAATCCGCGAACAACAAAAAAATGCGTTACAAAATTTATATTTAGAGGTTCAGCGAGCATCATAAAGTTTAATACGTCTTTCCTAGTAGAAAAAGAACCTTTTGTGAATTTTATTCACAATCGGCAATATTCGGTGGATCGAGTTGAAACTCAACATTTCTCTTCACGAGTAGCTATAGAATAAATAACTTGAATAAGTTTCCTCCTTGTGGGTTCGTTCCACATAATGTAGTTGATCCTAAGATGAGAAAGATTGACATCAATAACCAAATTTATTTGCACTAAATGATAAATGTTCATTCAAAACAACGGCACGACCAGAGTTGTCGAGAGAGATACATCGGAAGTAGATTTCAAGTACCGTGACAGACTACAGCTAATCATCGGACACGACTTACTCTTGAAATCAAGTGCAAATGAATTGGTACTGACCGACTCTTGTACTGTTGCCGATGAGTTATTGAACAAAATACAAAAATCTGTCTTGACAAATAAAGGAGATAATATTTTAAAAACTATATACAATAATGTAACAGACTACCCTAGGGATAGGTAGATGGCCGTGGCCTAGGGAAAGACCTGTGCTGAGTTGGACGCCCTCAGGCGACGTTGCTGTCGCTTCCAGAATAACTAACCGGTTGATGATCTTGAGTGAGAAGTCACAGACTGAACGGATCTATCCTTTTTTTTCTTTTGGAAGTCTTCTTTATTCAACATTGATTTTTACATGCATGTTTACATTTCTCGTATGTGGTACAATTCAGCGCCTATTACATGAAAAATGAACTCATCCGAATATTTTGTATTTATTTAGAAATGTTTCGATTATTACGAAAATTGTTACCATTCGCGGTGGTATTGATATCCAATACTGGGTTAAAAGGTCAGCGCGTAAAAAACCTCATAACGACTCTGTGGCTTTTGCTTGCTTCTAAAATTTCTTTATTGATCATAAAAAAGTTTACTATTACAACAGGTATACGTTCATACGAAATTGTCTGTTTCTGTAACAGATTTAGGTGTCTAGTTCGCTGTATCGAACGCGGCCTATTGTTTCATATTTTGCGTTCGTTATAATTCATATAGTTGGTTTTGATTTCGCAACTCATAATACTGTTTGGGTCAATACGAATTTTTATTGTAAAACCCCACTAGTTATATATATTTTGAGCTTAAACTTAAGGACTAGAACTTACAATCTATGATGCTAATTTCTGGTATTTTACCTATATATTTGCAAGTGATATGGCATTTTATATTTCATTTCGCATCCTGCATATCAGGTACATTATTTATTTGGGTTTCATAGAAATTTTTTGTCCTATCATATATCTCTGTTTGTATGTGCAGCAAATTGAGTTTTCTATGGATATCAGTATTTGTCTTCATAGGTTTTGCATCAGTTATCATCCTAAGACATTTGTTTTGTGCTCTCTGTATCCTAAGTACATTGCTCTTATTTGTACTACTCCAGACTGGTGCCGCGCATAGCATCAGTGCTTTAATAATGACAATGTACAAACTAGTTTTATTTTTAATACTAAGCTTACTTCTTCTACAGATTAGACAATATAGCAATCCTATCATTTTGTTGACTTTTTCTTAAATAGTTTTAACATGTGCAGCAAAACTTAGTCTATAGTGCAATATTAAGCCAAGGTATAGTACTTGAGGCCTTGGTTCAATAATTTTATCACTCATTATGAATTCTGGTATTTTTTCTTTCTTATCTTTATGTGTAAAGATGAATAATTGAGTCTTATCAACACTAATCTTAAGCTTCTATCTGTCAAAAAAGTTTTCGAAAATGTTCACATATTTATGCAGTCCAACAAAAGCGAGTCTTTTGCTCATAGATGCGGTGTATGCAGCCGTATCGTCGACAAATAATGAAAGCATCACACCTACCATTCGTGATACATCATTGATATAGAAAATAAATAGGACTAGACCCAGTATTGAACCTTGCGGGACTTCCGCCTCGATGTCCTGTTCTTTCGATCTTACTCCATTTACAGATACCACAAATTTTCCATTTTTGATATAATTTTGGACCATTTTAATAATATATGTTGGTAGTTTATACTTGTTTAATTTGTACATCAAGCTTTCGTGCCCAACGGTCTCAAAAGCCTTCTCCAGACCAAGGATCAGCATTGCTGTAGATATTTTTTGATTAAAGTTCGCACTAATAAAATTGGTTATCCTTACTAATTGCACGAGGGTGTTTCTTTTTGGCCTGAAACCAAACTGTTCCGGACTGTTGCCAAGAGTAGGCAAAATAATAATTGGTCTACAGCTCGCAGGAAAAAGTTTGTCCTTTTCTGCCTCATGAAAAGGAAGAACATTTGCGATTTTCCAGACCTCTGGGAAGTTTGACAATATTAGGCACGAATCAAAAAGATATGTTAGTTGTGCAAGGCCTTTTTTGGCACATTTTTTAAGATAATATTTTGGATACCATCTAGGCCTGGAGCCTTCCTGGATCCAGTCCTGCGTACTGCTTCTTTAATTTCGCTCGGTTTAACTAGATCTATGTCTTCTTTATTGTTTCTTTCGTTTCCAATCTGTCTATACTCAGCGTTGACCAACTTCCCGGTGTTATCATCCACCAAGTTATCTGTTAAGTGATGTACCCTCTCATACTACTCAGCAAGAACATTTGCTTTATCATTGTCTTCTACCGCCAGGCCTCTAGGCCCATGCAGTGTAGGCGTATGATTTTTATTTTTATTTGTTAAGCATTTTGACATTTTAGATAAGCTATTATCTTTAATATCTAGGTCTTGTCATTTCTTATCCCAATTAGAGTTTTCAAATTTAGCATTTTCTCTATTAATTTTATTAGCTAGTCTATTTTTGACCTTCATAATTTCATCAATATTAACTCTCTGGTAAATTTTGCGTAAGGCATTTCTGTCTTTTATAAGTCTTTTAATGTATTGTAGTAAAGGTTTATGTTTGTCACTCAGCACTGTTTCAGGTATTGAGAGGGCCATAACTTTGTTGATGACACCATGAAGTCTGTCAACGCAGGCATTGATTCTAGTTTCATCGTTTATGTTTGTTTCCAGCGTGAGCCCTTTATTAATAATTTCCCTAAACTTGGGCCAGTCGGCAAGGCCAATATCAACGACGCGCGGTTTCGCATTGGAATACGGATATAGCGTAAAGTTATCTGGTATTAGGATTTCTAACATATTTTTACTAGCATAGCCCTGAAATATTTTGCCCTTTGCATCACCATGAAAACATTTCTCTTGTATTTTTGGCCTTTAAATTGACATAACGTGAGACTTTATTCTCTAGTTTAAATAAAAGATTCAAATCTTCTGGGTCTAGTTTCTTTTGCGGTGGATTATATGCAGATACAATATCTGAGTTGTCTATCATTTTATTTGCAACAGCCACAATATTTACGGTATTTCTATCTACCATTTGATCTATCTTTACAGATCATTTTATTGTAGCCCGGTTCATATATGTTAGCTGTAGGAGTTAATTTAGTCTCATTCACGAGCATAACGTCTGTTTTATGATCCTTTAAGAAGTCTTTTACCTTACTCAAATTACCACGCATACCATTCGCATTACAATGCGCAACATTTGATAAACTAGTTCTCGATCTAATTACTGCCATTGAAAATAATATTTGAGTATACTTCTATCCTTTCTAGATCATTTTTACATGAAATTAATCTCGCACTTAACGATTTTACCAACCTTAGCATCCTCGCTATATTATATGTGTGATTCAGCCTTTGAAGTTCCTCGGTGAGCTCGCAAAATTCGGAATAGTGTTGTGAGTCACTTTCATTGCCTCTTCCTCCTCCTAAGTGCTTGGCTGCTCCATTGGTTGTAAGCGTGTGCTCCCATACAGTTGACACACTGTACCGATTTTTCATCAGTTTTGTTGCACATACTAGTGAGATGGTCACCAATACACTTCAACACTTTGGTGGGTTTTTACAAAAAGACGTCCCATGCCCGAACTTTCGACATCTTCTACACTGTGTGACACGTCTGGTATTTTTAAACATTTCCCAGTATATACGGACTGTGCATAGATATCGGATACTCCTCACTTTTTGTATGTCTGCATCCGCTCTGAAAACCTTTAAAAAATTCTGGTGGTACACTTTTGTAGTTTTCAGTTGGTTACTTCTCTGTTCCGATTTTCGACTTTTCAATATGGTCACTTGTGTGCATCCTTCGTCCAAGGCGATCATCTCGTCGTAGATCTCTCCCACTGGTATGTTTGTTAGTCCCTTTAGAACCAGATGTTTGTGTTTCTGGCCCTTGAAGCCATGGGTAAAGTATGGAGCTCCTTCCTTGTCGAGTTCCTGTTTGACAGCATTATAATCTTCCAGTGTGTCCGTGCGAACTGCAAGTTCTTCCTTCGTAATTGCGACTTTTACGTATTTGCTGATCGTATAGCCTTTCATTTTATTTATCGTCCCCGCATAGTACTCAATAGCCCTTGTGATAACAGTAGGCGTCGACAACTGCGCTTTTGCGCTTTAGAGTTTCCGCCTCATCCTTCGAGAGTGCTTGAAACCGATTTGATGTTGGAACTGCTCCTCCGAAAGTCTTCGATCTTTTGCTTTCCCTCATCTTCACTAATCCTCCGTGAGATCAATCATCGTCACTAAGGTTTTAATCACAACCTAAAATTACGCACGAAGCAATCACACGCGTAAGTGCAATATTGCACCGTCACTACGAGGACGCCCGTTAATTTTAAAATGTTCAAAGTTCAATTTGTAATAAAAATAAAAAGCACACACGTAATTTATTTATTCAAGAATGTTCAAATTGTAGATCACCGTCATTATAAGGACGCCCGTTTTGAAGATTTGATGTGTTCTCTTCAGAGGTATGATTCGATCATCGTGTATTACAAACTCGACCATTAACTATGCGAGTTCTTAGGCACAGTGATCGCACACATATTCTCTAAAAAGAGCCAATTCTGATAAATTTGACGTCTTCTCTAGGCCCAATAGTGTGATTAGTTTAATTGTAATTAATTCAATTGAATTCACGAATCTGTAGCTGAAACACGCAGCCTTTATACGGACAGACTTAGGGAGCGTGCGGCAATTCGGTCTGGTGAGGCGGGTTGTTCCTCATTGGTTACCGAGTCATTGGAGGGGATCGCTTTGCGTGGCTTGCCCTACTGCGTGGGAATCTTGGCGTCAGCGCTCCAATCAGATCACTCCTTGATCTCCTGTCCTCACGTGCTGTGCCTGACGCCTGCCCCCGGCTTGCTTCCCGTCTATTCATATGACGCAAGTATAATGATATTATAATAATAACAATGAAATCATATCAAAGTAATAATAATTGTAAAATCATTTTTATAAGATTATATATAGTAATATAGAACAATAAAATTGCAATGCTATCTGTGAAACAAATCTTTATTATAACAGTTGTACTTATTATAATTCTCAGATTTCGTAATTTAATAGATCAAAATATAGTGAAATAATAATTATTAGGACTTATAAGCTACATTTATGCCAGAAATAAACGTCGTGATTTATGTTAATAATTAACTCAAAAACCTCATACTGTTAACAACTTGAAATATAATTTAAATTGTCGCGCCAAGCCTGCCTCATTGCACATGCTAATTTAATTTTAAAAATTTAGAGAACAAAACTTTTCCGAGATATTAATAATTGGTTAGGTTATCAATATCTTTCAAGGAAATCATGTACAAATTTAATGTTACTGGAAACAAAGCAATGTATATATAGGAAAATTAGACGAATGGAAAACAGATTGGCATCGATGGTGCTGCAGGGAAAAATGCTGAGGGTACTCTCGGCGTGCAAAAACACTGAAAATCTGTAGATGTCAAATAAAAGATCACTGTTTAATTTTACCTATACCAATCTTCAATTTTTGTTTGCATGACGAGACTACCCGCCCGCATTTTTACCGGAAATTCTTGTTACCTTGTTTAAACATTTGCATCTAACTTGCCATATCCAGGATTACCTTACTTAATTCAATTATAATAACTTTTTTCTGAGATACTGATATGTGAACAGTCTATGAGCATCTTACGAGAAAATTCTAAACGTTGGAATCTGCATATATGCTGAGAGGCAATTCTCGTGCAGGAAATTTAGATGATTGTCTCATCAATAAGATGACTAGGGAAAAGCAAGGCTTTCCGAGGTGAGAGTTGGGAATTTCGGATCTACGAAACTAATATTTGTGAGAATCACCAGTAATAGTGCTGAAAATTCGAAATTCTCAGCTCTCCCTTTTTATATATTGAAGATGTATATCAACAGAAACGAAAAATTGAGGGTACACAAGTCTCCCTAATTATATCCCAAAATAGTGAATAGAGGAATCAGCCCTGTACGTTCCAATAAGCCTGTCACGGTATACTATCATGTCACATAGTCGAGGTTGAATTCTTCTTCGTTCAAATCTCTGTAATCCTGATAATGTAAGAAAAATATATATTATTAATAATTCAAAGATTAAGAAAAACCATTAACTCAGAATTGCTATGTAAATTGTGCTAAACTATAAGTCTACCAATTATGGCACAAGAAATTACATTTTAATTTTGTTTTTTTAATGCGTAACATTTTTAATTATTTGAAATACATAATTTTAACGATAGAAGGTGTTCTTTGTGTCTAAAAACTTCCACTCTTCTCATTGAAAAATAATTATAGTCCAGGCATCTTCTAGTTTCTTGCCGCTTTAACTAGGTGGAGTGCGTTTTTTTAAGCTGAAACGGTTTATTTAGTGGCTCTGATGAAAGTTTCAAAATTTGATAGAAATGACACTACGAGTCCCAAGAATTTGATTTAAGAAGTTTTCGAAAATCTTATTTTCCTAGATTGACCCTTCCGATTGCATTATATAGAAAAATGTCCAGCAGAGAAAGCGAAAGAGAAAATTCTGAGAAAATTATAAAGACATATAAGATTTTATCTTTGATAGACAGCCAGGCTAACTTTTGACTGATCTGATAAATCAAATTAACCTTGGACAAACTTTGCGAGGGTCCCAAGATGCAGATCAAAAAATATTAACCAGATAATTCAAACAAAAAAATTAGAGTATTTAGAGCATTCAACTATTTAGTTGAATTTTTGTTGTTGAAGAGTCGTCTTTTTTTTGTAGAATAATCGAAGATTTGGTTAAAAATGTGTGTGTTTTGTTGAAGATTTGTCTTTTTCTGTAAAATTACCTTTTTGGTTGAAAATTCAATTGTGTGGTTAATGATTTATGTATTTAGTTGAGAATTCGTCCTTTTCGTAATTATTGGCGCTCTGTTCAGAAAAAGTAAACTATTTAATAAACCTCCAAAACAGTGTAATCAAAGCCTGAAAATATTTTCATGGAAAACAGTTATGGGCCAAATGAAACAACCCGTCACAATCTTTCCTATATACCCGACGTTATTCATGTGCAGCCCCCTAGTTGAAAAGGTAAAAAGACTTTTTTCTTACAAGATGCCTGGACTATTGTATGCACTTCAATCCAGTAAAAACTATTTTATAACATACCCAAGCGGCGATAAACGTAAACCTGCTGTTCTCGGAATATACCAATCGGGATTCGATGTGGTATACGGTACACTAAAGCACCATCAGGAATAGTGATTTCAAGTGGTTGTGGAGCTATTTGTGGAGCTGCTTGTGGAGCTGTTTGTAGAAGAAAAATATACTTAGTTATTAATTCAGATATTGAAATAATCGATATTAAAATAATCATTGACTTGGGACTGCTAGCGAAGAGGAGATTACGTTGGCGCAACTAAAAGAAAACATGGATTTAAAAGAAAAATATAGAAAGGGGTTACTTAATATCTTGTCTATGATGAGTGAAAGCAGATTTTTAAATGAAGGATACATGAAATCGGTAAATGTTCCTTTTTCTCTTTTTCCGTTCATTTGGGGAAAATCTTCCCTATTATGAAAGTATTGGATTGTTTGGATTGGTAGATTGGATTAGTACGTAAACCACGTACGGGTAACGTGGTTTAGCATTTCAGGAAGAAAACTATGAACAACATCTGATAATTAGGAGGCTCAAATTTGCTGAGTAAATTAAGAGGCCTTAAGTACTTTATGTATCTGATACACAAAACTTTGAATTTGGTGTTTCAAATCCATTGTGAGAGACCATTAATCGAGTAAATGGCAGAACCTTAAAAAAATCATGTTTGTTTTGGGAAGCTTTCATTTGTTTAAAATTTCTTCGATAAACAAGACGCTGAGACATAGAAGACAAATTTATGCCCAATGGAAGAAACAATGAACAACAATTCACTGAACAAACGTTTCCATATTATGATTGCTCTAACAGTCAAAGGACAAGCAAACAGATCGCAAGTTGAAGTGAAAAAAGGATTAAAATGTATTGATCCAAAAAAGACAGTTCTTTCAAATTTATTTGAACATTGATAAAGAAACAGCTGTTTTCTAAGAAGAAAGATATGCCCAATGAAATTTAAAATTTAGGTAGCATTAAAATTAAAATCTGAAACATTTTCGGAAGCTTCCCAGGTGACTCCGTTTTCGTAAGTGAAAATTGTATGTGCCTTAATGCATCCGAGCTCTCATAGAAAAAAAACGAGAAGTTTGAAGCGAAATTCCCTATTTTTGGTCTAGATTGTATTTCAGTTCTCAAATTATCACTCACTTTCTAACTGAATATAGGTGACTGGTTGAATCCTTCCATTATACCATATTCCAACAAGTTCTTTAGTATGTGGATCGTACGCTAGTCGAGGAGGAAGTGGCTCAAGAATACGAGGTGGCTCATTATGAGATGACGATGTCGGCTCATTATGAGATGGCGTTGAAGTTGATACTGAAAAAACAAATATATGGATTTTTTATTAAGAAATTTTTTCAACAAACTCAACCAATTGTTTTGTGTCTGCGGTAAAGAGGTCCTAGGGACCGTCCATAAACTGCGTTACCAATTTTCAAATAACAATTTCTCCCCTTGTATTTAAGGAACTTCCTTTTTGTCCCTTTTTGTCTTTTTTGTTGTTTTTTTTCTTGTTCAAATGTGAACTGAATTATTAGAACCTATTGAGAAAATCCAACTATCTACGTTCAAACAGTCTATTATATTATATTTTTGATTCAGAATTCATCTTTTTTGGTTAATGTTTATTATTAAAAAATTAATTTCCTTGTTTAAAAAATAATCCAATTCGATTAAAATGCAACTCTATCGTTAAAAATTGATTTGTTTTGGTTAAGGATTGAACCACTTTGTTCAAAATTCTACTTTTTGGTTGAATTCAACAGCTATCTACTTAAAGTTAAAATCTTTTTTGGCTGCAATATCAACTATTGTATATGGCTTATTTCGATGATAATTCTTTTTTTTTGTTAAATAATGAACGACTGGTCAGAAATTTTAATTTGATGAAAATTCATATTTTTGATTAACAAATTAACTATTTTTATAAAAATTTAACTGTTTGCAAGAAAACTGAACTATTTTGTAGAAAATGAACTTTTTCGTTAATAAATTATATTTTCTGTTGAAAAATTCAACTATTTTGTAGATAATTCACCTTTTTCTCTTCAAAGTTCAACAAGTTTATTAAAATATCAAGTTCTTGGATTAGAATTCAACTATTTTGTTAAAAATTCGGATTTTTCAATTGATTTAAATTAGTTCCAAATTGATGTATTTTGTTGAAAATTTGTCTTCTGGGCTAGAAAATTAATTTTGTTTGTTGAAAATTCATCTTTTTGAATTAGAATTCAAACATTTTGTTAAAAATTTGTTTTTTTTTGCGCCTAATTCAACTGGTTGAACATTTGTCTCTTGGTAGATAGAATTTGAAAGATTTAACTATTTAGGAGAAAATTAACTTTTTTGTTCCAAAAATATGTTTTCGGGTTAAAAATTAATTTTTTTCAATTTCTCTTATCTGGTAAAATCTTCTGGTTAGAAAAATCCATATTTTTTGTTAAAAATATAACTATTTGGTCAAGAATTATTGTTTATTTATAGAAAATTCAAATACTTGGTTAAGAGTGGAACAACTTTGTTAATTTTTTTTTTAGATTCACTTCTTCATATTGCTGAAAACTTCACTTTCTGGTTTAAAAATTAACTTTTTTCTCTGAAAATTCAACTATTTCAGTTTAGGTTGAAAATCAATACTTTGTATGTTGAAAATTGAAATATTTGATAGAAAATTAATGTATTTTTGTAAAAATTCGTCTTCTGGGTTGGTTCGTGTTATCGAATGCCTTACGGTAGTCAATCCAAGCCATGGACAGATTGCGTCGATACCTGATCGAGTCTTGAGTAATACACCTGTCTATTAACAGGTTCTCCCTGCAACCTGCCAGTCCTCTCTTGCATCCACGTTGTTGAACTATTGCGCTCCATACCGGCTCCATAGATGCTAATATCCTCTCTTGGAGGATGCCAGTGAATAGCTTGTAGCAAGTGTTTAAGCAAGCTATGGGCCTGTAGTTCTATGGACTTGACAAATCTCCAGTCTTAGGGATCAATACAGTGCGTCCTTCCACTAGCCACTGCGGGATGGATTGTTCTCCGTTTACGAAAGTAGTAAATATACGAAATATACCAAAAGTTGTTGATTTCATCTGCTCCTGGCGCTGAAAAGTTGTTAGGTCTAGCGATAACTTTCTTCTTTTGGTGGATAGATATCCTGCTTCTCATGTTGGCATTATCGGCTATCTGTGTAAGTGGTCTTGCTAGAACGGGTGGTATTTTCGCTGGAAGATGATGCTCTTCTTCTTGCCGATAAAGAGCTTCATATCCGTTTTATGCAAAAAGGATACCTGATCTCTTAACTACTGAGGCGTTTTATGAGCATATTCCGGGTGCATATTGACCCAACGTTCATGTAACTTGCCTGGTCGTCGCCTCCGTTCGGTCCTATTGCCACTCCCAACTGAACCATGGCCTCCATCCGAGAGAGGCCTATTATGGGTGGCACTCATGATACTGGTGACGTAACTGCAGCCCGGCACACACTGTTAGCTGACGCGTTGCATTTCACAGGCGGCAAAAGAACACTCAATTTTCAATTGCAAAAAAAAAAAGAACAACAAGAACATTTTTCGAAAAAATCTTTTTGTTCCGACAGGTATAATTGCCCTTAGATTATGTGGTTAAAATATTACATAGAAAAATGCATTTTTGTAGACGTATTATGGATCTGGCGAAAACCCGAGTCGTTTCGATCCCCTTAAAATTTCAACACCCCTATTTTCCTTGACCTAGGATTCCCATGACATTTTCCGATTTTTCTTTCTGAGGACCACGAAGCCTCGAGCAACCCCTAATCATTTTTGTGAGTTATCAATATTCAAGGCCATGAAATGTGTAAATTAACCCAGAAAATATTTGAGAAATGCTGACCCCTTTATTCTTATCATCGAGGACAATCATGTAAGAACAATTAACGTCAATAACGAAGGGCAAATGGACATTAAAAACATTGTCATGAATTTCGAAACAAGTTAGAGCTCAGTTATGGGCACTCAATCTTCTTCTGGAATCTCAGGAGGAAGACTATAGTTTTGAGAAAGGAATACTGCGGTCAAGGAAGGTCAGTGGGTCAGCAAAGTGACGTAATTCCGGGTCTTTATCGCTCACGCAATTGGATACTGTCCAGATTTTCCGTGAGATTGACCACAGGCGTCCTTGTTGCAAACGAACAACCAATGCATTAAGGGTCTAATAATAATTTATTAGAGCTTAACTTAACTGTTCATTTTCTGAACCTTTTTCAGTTCAAGATAAGCTAATTTTACAATAAATTATATAAGAAATCTGGTATGCTTTTTTTCAAAGATTCAGCCGTTTTTTATAGAAAATTATTACACTTTTCTTTGAGAATTGATCTTTTTGATGGGAAATTCAACTACTTGGTTGGAAATTGAACTCTTTTGTTAAAAATTATTTTTTTGTTGTTGCTTAAAGATGCATCATTTTAATTCAAAATTCATCTTTTCTGGTTGAAAATTCAACTGCTTGGTTAAAAGTTGAACTACATTTTTTTAAATTCCATGTTTTTGGATGACGATTCATCATTTTAGTCAAAAATTTATCTCTTTGGTTCAAAATTTAACTATTTTGATGAAAATTCGTTGTTTCTTTTTATTTGGTAAAAACTGAAATCTTTTGTTAAAAATTCTTTTTTTTTTTTGTTTTGTTTGGAAATTGAATTTTTTAACTGAAAAATTTAATTATTTTATTTTTCGATCAAAAGTTATCAGTTTTAGTTAAAAATGCAACTATTTGGTTGAAAATTTATCTATTTTATTTGAAAATTTAACTATTTGGTTGAAAATTCATATATTTTGTTGAAAATTCGTCTTTTTTTGTAGAAAATTAATCTTCTTGATTAAATATTCACATTTTTTGTTGAAAATGTCTCTACTTGGTTAAAGTTGAAGTTTTATGTTGAAAATCATTTTTTTTTTTCGATTGAAGATTCATCACTTTAGTTCAAAATTCATCTCTCAGTTTTTAAATTTTACTATTTTGTTGAAAATTTTTTTTATGGTTGAAAAGTAATTTTTTTACTGAAAATGTAACTATACCAATTAAAGATTCATAAATTGAGTTGCAAATCCAAATATTTTTGGTTCAAAAGTCTACTATTATATTTTTGGTGGGGAATCCATTTTTTGTTGTTGTAAAAAAATTAGCATTTGGTTCCAAATTTTGTAATTTAGTTGAACATTCATATATTTTGTTGAAAATTCGTCTTTTTTGGTAGAAAATTTAACTACTTGGTTAAAATTTGAACTACATTTTTTTAAATTCCATGTTTTTGGATCACCATTCATCATTTTATTTAAAAATTCATCTCTTTGGTTCAAAATTGAATTATTTTGTTGGAAATTCGTTGTTTCTTTTTATTTGGTAAAATTTAATTTTTTTTTTGTTTTGTTTGGAAATTGATTTTTTTAACTGAAAATTTAATGATTTCATTTTTCATTCGAAAGTTATCAATCTTAGTTAAAAATGCAACTATTTTGGTTGAAAATTCATATATTTTGTTGAAAATTCGTCTTTTTTTAGTAGAAAATTAATCTTCTTGATTGAAAATTCACATTTTTTGTTGAAAATGTCTCTACTTGGTTGACATTTGAACTTTTATGTTGAAAATTATTTTTTTTTTATTGAAGATTCATCACTTTAGTTCAAAATTCATCTCTCTGTTTTAAAATGTAACCATTTCGTTGAAACTCTTTTTTAAGGTTGAAAAGTAATTTTTTTACTGAAGATTTAACTATAACAATTGAAGATTCATAAATTAAGTTGCAAATCCAACTATTTTTGGTCCAAAAGTCTACTATTATATTTTTGATGGAAAATTCATCTTTTTTTTTGTCAACAAATTATTTTTCCGCTGAGAATTCATCTTTCATTGTAGAAAAATTGTTGGTTAAAAATTTAATTATTGTATTGAAATATCAACAATTTTGTTTAAAATTCATACTTTTGGTTTGAAATTTAACTGTTTTTAAGAAAATTGGCCTTCTTAGCTTGAAAATTATTTTTTTTATTAAAGGTTCATCGTTTTAATTGAAAATTCATCTCTTCGATTGGAAATTCATCTCTTCGATTGGAAATTCATTTTTTTTTTTTGTTGTTGAAAACTTAACTATTTTGGCCAAAAATTCAACTGTTTGCTTGAAATTAACTTTTTTGTGGAAAATTGATATTTGCGGGTAGAAAAATTTACTTTTTTTCTTGAAAAATCATCTTTGTGATTGGAGAATTCATGTTTTTTGGTAAAAAAATTTAGTATTTGTTTCCAAATTTTATAATTTGGTTGAAAATTTTACTATTTTGTTAGAAAGTCATCAATTTTAATTGAAAATTCTACTATTTATTTTTCATTCGTCTTTTTAGGTTGAAAATGTAACAATTTGATTGTCATTTTTTTTCTCTCTTGACTGAAAAATCTTTCTTGGTTAAAAATTCATCTATTTTGAATGAATTCTACTATTTTTTATTCAAAATGAAAATTTTTCGTTGTTGAAATTTTAACTATTACATTTTCCGCTGAGAATTCATCGTTCATTGTTGAACAATTGATGGTTAAAAGTTTAATTATTTTATTTGAAAAATCAACAATTTTGTTATAAATTCATACTTTTTGGTTCAAATTTAACTATTTTGTAGAAAATTGGCCTTCTTAGCTTAAAAATTATTTTTTTTTTTATAAAAGGTTCATCGTTTTAATTGAAAACTCATCTCTTCGATTGGAAATTCGTTTCTTTGGTTGAAAACACAACTATTTTAGTCGAAAATTCAACTGCTTGCTTAAAATTTAACTTTTTGTGGAAAATTGATATTTGCGGGTAGAAAAATCAACTGTTTTCTTGAAAAATCATATTTTTTATTTGAAAATTCAACCGTTTGCTTAAAATTATTGTTCTCTTTTGACAGAAAAAACTTGTTAGGTTGAAAGTTCAACTATTTTTTGTTTAAAATTCGTTTTTTTTTTATAATTCCAACGATTTTTTATTTTAAATTAAAATCAGTTTTGTTTTAATATCAACTATTACATTTTTCGTCGAAAGTTCAGCTTTCGTGATTAAAAATGTTAATAAATGGTTGCAAATTTATTTATTTTGTTGAAAAATCAACAATTTTTTCATAAACTCATACAATTAGGTTAATATTCAACTGTGTTGTAGAAAATTGGTGTTTTTAGTTAAAAAAATGCATTTTTTTTTTTTGGTTAAAGGTTCATCGTTTTAATTGAAAATTCATCTCTTTGGTGGAAAATTAATTTTTTTACTGAAAATTTAACTATACTAATTGAAGATTCATAATTTTAGTTGAAAATTCATCTTTTTTTGGTAAAAAAATGTAGCAGTTGGTTCCGAATTTTATAATTTATTTGAGAATGTAACTGTGACATTTTTCGTTGAAATTAATCTTCTTTAGTCGAAAATTTAAGTATTTGGTTGAAAATTAATTTTGTTAAAAATTAGTCTTTTGTCACTATTTGGTTCAGCATTTAATTTTTTTTTTAATTCAACAACTTTTTTAAAAGGTAATCCTTTTTAGGTTGAAATTCAAATTTTTCTATGGAAAAGTGATCTTTTTTTAATGAATCTATTTTAGTTGAAAAATCAACTATTTGTTGAAATCTTAACGTTTTATAAAATAGAACTAGTTGAATCTATATAGAAATACTTTCAGAATGGAAAATAAATTAATTTACAGAGATATAGGAAAATTGCAATTTTTCACCCACATTTAAATTCAACATTTTCTAAACATATAAAATATTATGTCAGTCATGACTAACCTACGGCATTTAATAAAAATTATAACAACCGCCACTCGACAGATTTTAATGAAGTTGTATAAAAATTAATTTTTGATCCACAATAGTGGATAATTTTGATCTTGAGTTGTTAATCAGGTTTATGAATAAGTTTTAAAATTCATCAAGTACTTTTGAAACTGTTTAATCAAATAATTAATTGGATAAATATTAAGTTCGGATTTTAGTTCCAACAGGATAAATGGAATTGACTGAATTAATTTGCGATGAACCAGTGGCATTACCTTTGAATTAAATTAAATTCCAATTCAGATTGTAAATTTCGTTAGATTTAAATTTGAAAGACCTTTCCGAATTTTTCGAAATATTTATATTGGTTTAAACTATTTTTGTTTTAGTGTGTGGAGAAGCTGAGTGTGTCAGATTAGTTCTAGCAGCAGGAGCAAGACCATCGACTCCAGATTTAAGAGGTGGATCTCCTTTGCATTACGCTGCTCAATGTTGTGGAGCTGCAGCAACTGCTGAGTTATCAGTACCCAAAAAAGTGGGCATGAAGGTATTATTCATTATGCAATTCATCCTATTTTGCAGGAAAAATTTCAAACAACTTTGAAAATTAAATATTTATAGAAAGGCCCTTTATTTTAGGAAGGAATTATACATTTAAAAATTCAATTCTTAAACGTGTCCTTAAAAATAAATTTAAGACTGAATGAAATACTTATTTTTAGGGTTTCGTAGCCCCAGGCAGATACCCTGATAGTTTCGGTCAAATTTTCGTCTTTCGCACTTTTTTCCCCGGAAAGGGAAGAAGAGGAATTCTCTCGACGACTTACCCTATACCCTAACCATTTTGATCCGTGCTCTAGCTGACTTTACCCCGTATTATAGATCACTGTATCCCGTACCCTACCCGACTTTACCCCGTACTCTAGGGAACTTTAACCCGTACCTAAGCCGACTTTACCCCATTACTTAGCCGACCTTATCACGTACTCCTTGTACCTTGTACCTTAACCGACTTCACCCAGTTACTTGGCCGACCTTATCGCGTACTCCAACTGACTTTACCCCGTACCCTAGCCGACTTTACCCCGTTACTTAGCCGACCTTATCACGTACTCCAACCGACTTCACCCCGTACCCCATGTGACTTTACCCCGTACTCTAGCGGACCATACTCCGTACTTGAGCCGACTTTACCCCGTTACTTAGCCGACATTATTACGTACTTCAACCGACTTTATCCCGTACCCTGCCCGACTTTACCTCGTATCCGATGTGACTTCACCCCGTACTCTAGCGGACTATACCCCGTACCTAAGCCGACTTGACCCCGTTAATTAGCCGAGCTTACCCCGTACCCTAGCCGACTTTACCCCGTTACTTAGCCGACCTTTTCAAGTACTACAACCGACCTAACCCCGTTACTTAGCTGACTTTATCCCGTATCCTACCCGACTTTACCCCGTACCCGATGTGACTTTACCTTGTACTCTATCGGGCTTCACCCCGTACCTTAGCCGACTTCACCCCGTTACTTAGCCGACCTTATCACGTACTCTAACCGACTTTACCCCGTACCCTAGTCGACTTTACCCCGTTACATAGCCGACATTATTACGTACTCGAACCGACTTTACTCCGTTACTTAGCTGACCTTATCACGTACTCAAACTGACTTTACCCCGTACCCTGGCCGACTTTACCCCCTTACCCGATGTGAATTTACCCCGTACTCTAGCGGACTTTACCCTGTTACTTAGCCGAATTTAGGGGCTGTCCATAAAATACGTTACCAATTTGAGGGGGAGGGGCTCATGGTAAAAACTACGGTTGATAACCAGGGGGGGGGGAGGTCAGCGGAAGTCACGTTATGAACTTAGATAATATTTAGTACGTTTTCTGATGATAAATTTTAAATAATTATTCTTTTTTTCTCTCTTATTGAGAAACATACCCTTTTCCCCCTTTTTCTCGTTTTTTGGCTCAAGTACGAACTAAACTAATAGAACCCAACAACAAAAATCAACTACTTTTGGTTGAACAGTTAGTGTACTATTATATTTAGGGTTCTGAATTCATCTCGTTTGGATAAAAATTCTACTATTTCGTTGAAAATTGTATTATTTTGTTAAAATGCGACTATTTTCTTAAAAAGTAATCTTTTTTCGTCAGAAATTCAGCTACTCGGTTATTACTTGTAGAAAATTAATTTTATGGGTTCAATCTTGTTGAAAATTTTTTTTTAATTAATTTTTTGAACTAACAATGTAATCATTCCATTTTTGGATGAAAATTAATATTTTTTATTTTAAATTGATCTTTTATAGTTGAAAATTCATCCTTTTTGATTGAAAATGCAACTGTTTGAGTCTAAATTAATCTGGTTTGGTTGAGGGTTTAACAATTTGATAGAAAATTAAACTATTCAGTTGAAAATTCCTATTTTTGTTGGCAATTATATATATTTATGAAAATTTAATTTTCTGGTTAAAACTTGAACTATTTTTATAAAAATTTAACGTTTTGGTAGAAAATTCTTTTTCTACAAAAATCATATTTTTGGGTTGAATATTCAACCGTTTTGTAGATAATTTCTCCTTCTGGCTTTAAAATTCAACAATCTTGTTGAAAATTAACGTATTTTATTTAAAAATTTTTTTTGTAGAACGTTAACCTTCTTGTTGGAAAATTAATCTTTTCAGTTGAAAAATTAACTGTTTTTTTTTTTATTAATCTTTTTTAGTTGAAACTCTAACTATTTTGTTGAAAATTCGTTTTTTCAAAAATTCATCTTTTTGGCATAAAATTCAACTATTCCAGTTGAAGATTCATCATTTTAGTTGAAAATTCGTTAGTTTGGTTGAAAATTAATTTCTTCAACTGAAAATTTAACTGTTCCATTTTTCGTTGAAAATTGATCTTTTCTATTTCAAAATTCAACGACTTAGATGATCATTTGTCTTTTTTAATTGAAAATTCAACTGTTTCGTTGAAAATTCACGTATTTTGTTAAAAGATCAATTTTTTTTGTAGAAAATTATCTTTTTCTCTAAAAGTTAATCTTCTTGTTTAAAAAATTTTTTAGTTAAAAATTCATCTTTTTAGTTGAAAATTAATATTTTTGGTAAAAATTCCATTATTCTAGTTAAAGGTTCATCATTTCAGTTAAAAATGCATATTTGTGGTTTAAAATTCAACTATTCCAGTTAAATATTTACAATTTTATTGGAAAATTCATCAATTTGTTTGCAAATGGAACTATTTTTTTTAATTAGTTTTTTTTTGTTAAAAGTACTTTTTTCAACCGAAAATTTAACTTATTTCAAATGAAAATTCCATTGTTATAATCGAAAATTTATATGTCTGTTTAAAAATCAATTTTTTTAACTTGAAATTTAATTATTTAAGTTTTCGTTGACAGTTTATCCTTTTTGGTAAAAATTAATTGTTTTGTTTGAAAATTCAACTGTTTCAGTTGAATATTCATTATTTTAGTTGAAACCTCTTATTTTTGGTTTAAAATTAATTGTTTTAACTGAAAATGTTACTATTGTATTTAAGGTCGATGATGATTATTTTTTAGTTCGAAATTGAACTATTTAGTTGAAAATGTGTCTTCTTTAATTAAAAATTCAACTATTTCGTTAAAAAATTATCTTTCTTGGTTAAAATTCCACTATTCCAGTTGAATATTTGAAATTTTATTTGAAAATTCATCAATTTGTTTGAAAATTATTTTTATTATTTTCTTTGGTTGAACATTCATTTTTTTACTAAAAATTTAATTATTCAATTTTTGGTTGAAAGATTAGCTTTTTTAGTTGAAAAGTCAATTATTCGAATTAAAGATTCATCATTTCAATTAAAATTTTATTTTTCTGGGTTAAAATTCAACTATTCGAGTTAAATATTTACAATTTTATTTAAAAATTCATCACTTTGTTTATATATGTAACAATTTTTAGAAAGTCAGTTTTTTTTTGTTAAAATTAATTTTTTTGACTGCAAATTTAACTTATTCCAATTGGAAATTCCAAAGTTGTAGTTGAAAATTCATCTGTTTTATTAAACATTAATTTTTTTAACTTCAAATTTAACTATTTAATTTTTGATTGAAAATTTATCTTTTTTAGTAAAAATTAATACTATTACATTAAAAATTATTTTGTGGAAAAATTGGACTTTTTGGTAGAAAATTAATCTTCTTGTTTAAAAATTCATCTTTTTGGTTGAAAATTAAAGTGTTCTGGCTAAATATTCATCTTTTAGTTGAAAATTCATCTTTTTGGTTTAAAATTTAACTATTCCAACTATTTCGTTAAAAAGTAATTTTTTTTAAATTGAATTTTTTAGAAGAAAATTAATCTTCTTGTTTAAAAATTGATCTGTTTGGTTGAAATTTCATCAGTTTGGTTGAAAATCATTTTCTTTACCTAAAAATTTAACTGTTCCATTTTTAATTGAAAATTTATTTTTTCTAGTTAAAAATTCAATAATTTCGAGGAAAATTTGTCTTTTTTCATTGAAAATTCAACTGTTTCGTTGAAAATTCATGTATTTTGTTAAAAAATCAATTTTTTTGGTAGAAAAATGATCTTTTTCTTGGAAATTTAATCTTCTTGATTGAAAATTAATCTTTTTGGTAAAAAATTCAATTATTCTAGTTAAAGATGCATCATTTCAGTCAAAAATTTATTTTTCTGGTTTAAAATTCAACTATTCCAGTTAAATATTTACAATTTTATTTGAAAATTCATCAATTTGTTTGAAATGGAACTATTTTTTTTAAATTAGTTTTTTTTTCTTAAAAGTAATTTTTCCAATCGAAAATTTAACTTATTCCAATTGAAAATTCCATTGTTGTAGTTGAAGATTCATTGTTTTAGTTGAAAACTCTTATGTTTGGTTTAAAATTAATTTTTTTAACTAAAAGTGTTACTATTGCATTTACGGTTGAGAATGATTATTTTTTTAGTTCAAAATTGAACTATTTGGTTGAAAATTAGTCTTCTTTAATTAAAAATTCAACTATTTCGTTAAAAATTCTTTTTTTTTTAATTGTATTTTTTGGTAGAAAATCAATCTTCTTGTTTAAAAATTCATCTTTTTGGTTGAAAATTCATCATTTTGGTTGAAAATCATTTTCTTTACCTAAAAATGTAACTGTTCCATTTTTAATAGAAAATTGATCTTTTCTAGTTCGAAATTCAATAATTTCAACGAAAATTGGTCTTTTTTCATTAAATATTCAACTATTTCGTTCAAAATTCACGTATTTGGTTAAAAAATCGATTTTTTGGGTAGAAAATTATGTTTTTCTTTGAAAATAAATAATATAAATTATGAAATTATTCTTTTAATTATTCTTTTTGGTAGAAATTAATCTTCTTGATTGAAAATTAATATTTTTGGTTGAAAATTAAAGTATTTCAGTTAAATATTCATCTTTTTGGTTTAAAATTTAACTATTCCAACTATTTCGTTAAAAAGTCTTTTTTTATTTAAATTGTATTTTATGGTAGAAAATCAATCTTCTTGTTTAAAAATTCATCTTTTTGGTTGAAAATTCATCAGTTTGGTTGAAAATCATTTTCTTTACCTACAAATTTAACTGTTCCATTTTGAATTGAAAATTGATTTCTTCTAGTTCAAAATTCAACAATTTCAATGAAAATTTATCTTTTTTCATTGAAAACTCAACTATTTCGTTGAAAATTCACGTATTTTGTTGAAAAATCAATTTTTTTTGGTAGAAAATTATCTTTTTTTTTAAAGTTAATCTTCTTGTTTAAAAATTCTTTTTTTCGATTAAAAATCCAAGTATTCTAGTTAAATATTTTCCATTTTAGTTCGAAATTCATCTTTTAGGTTGGAAATAAAATTATTTGGTTGAAACTTAAACTTTTTTGTTAAAAATTAATTTTTTTTAATTCAAGATTCGTTTTAATTAAAAATTCATTTGTTTGGTATATGCTAAAAGGGTTCTTTTTGGAAAGAACCCTTTTAAAATCCCTCGAAAGTAATATAAATTTTTTGTTCTAAAATAAAAAACTGACCAAAATTAAAATTCCCTTATTTGAAAATGAAAAATATGAAGAAAACTTCCTACTTCCTTTGTCCTGACTGTTTGGAACACGTGGGTTGCCTTGTCAGTGACTCGATTGGCATTGGCAGTGACAAACCATTTTCCAAGTTTAGGAAAGTGCGTGCTTTGAATCTTGAAATAAGTAAAAGCCTGAAAGTGCATTCGCTTCGGAAATAGAGAAAATAAACTCAAGATTTGAATTAATTATGATGGAATTTTGCCAATAAGATCGAAGTGGATAAATTTCGAATTATTGTGGCCCCGTTGCGTTGGCTCACTTCCGACTCGGAACAAAATTAGATCTAATTTTCAACACGTGATAATTATAAATGACCTGAGTCAACGTTCAATTATTTATTCGGTTGGATTATCAATCAAGACTATCTCAATTTTTTCAGGAAAAATTACGAAAAATAAAATTAACAAAATTATAAAATTGCCGGATTCCCGAATTTATAAAATTGTAGAAATATAAAAATTCCGAATTGGAAAATTCTCGATTAATAAAATTCCCGAAAAGTTTATAATATTACCGAATTTTCAAATTCCCGAATAATAAAATTCCTGAGAAAGAAATTGCCTTATTATAAAATCAGGGTAGCGACTCGGCAGACGATTTCAAATTCCCGGGCATTTCCCGGTCAAGTTTTTAAATATTCCCGGTCAACGAAAAGTAACACATTCATATTTGCCGCAAAACGCAAAACATTGCAAAATAAATTAATTTTGAAAAAAAATAATTAAATTTTCCACTAAAAAATATCAACTTTTTACAAAAAATAGAACAGTTAAACTTTCACTTGGAAAAACTAATTTTCAACAAAAAAAAAACGGATTTTTAACAAGATAGTTCAATTTTCAAACAAATTGATGAATTTTTAAATAAAATTGCAAATATTTAACTAGAATAGTTGAATTTTAACCAAGAAATATAAATTTTTAACGAAATTGTTGAATTTTTAATTGAAGAAGATAAATTTTCAACAAAATAGTTCCATTTTCAAACAAATTGATGAATTTTTAAATAAAATTGCAAATATTCAACTGAAATAGTTGAATTTTAATCAAGAAATATAAATTTTTAACGAAATTGTTGAATTTTTAATTGAAGAAGATAAATTTTCAACAAAATAGTTCCACTTTCAAACAAATTGATGTATTTTCAAATAAAATTGCAAATATTCAACTGGAATAGTTAATTAATCTTGAAACCTATTAATTAATAACAAATAAACCTGGAAGACCGATGAATGGTAGTGTGGGTGTGAGGATACTATGGACTGTGTCATACCATAGCTAAAGGTCACCTCGGGTGGTCTATTCCTTTTTTTCAGGCAGTAGCTACTTTTTTTCAATGAGTAGAGTAGAGTAGTCAGTATAGACCCTTCAGCCATTGTATTCCGCTGTATCCTCACACCCACACTACCATTCATCGGTCTTCCAGGTTTACTTGTTATTAATTAATAGGTTTCAAGATTTTTATTCCTAATTATTATTCGATTGCATTTTTTGAAATTTTCTAAGCAGTTTAAGCCAAAATACAACTCTCCACTACGTATATTACGAGAGCTAGCATAGTCATGTTCAAATCCATTTTACGTTAATTATTAATAATATATTCCAGTTTTATTTTCACGTATGTGTAGTCAAAATATGTATGCATCTATATATTTCTTTTCATATCTTTCACACTATTCAGTTCAAAGATGTCATCATCGAAAGTCAAGCAAGGACAGAGTGACGCGAAAAAACCACGATTTTCATCTTTTCGCTAAGGATATTTTACAAACCAATTTTTGTGCATGAAAAAATGGTTGATAGTGCTCGCTTGTTGAAAATTATAATTTTCTTAATAGTTACGCTAGATTCAACTAAAAACTTTTTAATTTTAATTCAATGTGGTGATTAAAACTACACGATGGTAGTATTCTGACCATAAAATGATATCTGTATATTGATAACTGGGTGACCAAGCAATGACCTCGTGAATTATGCGGAAACGTAGTAATTGGCCACAATATCTAAAAAGCAAATAACTAATATCTTTGCAAAAATGCATTCAAATTGCTTAAACTTTTTGTAAACTATTCATATAATTGTTTCTCATTTTTTTACGATTAATGAGAGGAAATCGTGTCAAAAACCGTTTTTGGCTCCGGTGATTTTAGGTGTTAAAAAAGATTTAGTGGCTAATCACTGTGCTAATCACTTTAGTGGTAACCACTGTGGAATACAGTTATTGGCCAAACGAGGTGGCCAGGACCTGTGTTTCACCACATTTCAATGGCCAATCATACAATCCTTGGCCTATGCTGATCACTATGTCTTCATGGACAATGATTGTGTTTTTTACATTATTGTTAATTTCTTTAAATACAAATTATCTACTACTTTTAACGCTGAATTTACTTAAAAGTTCGACCACCAACTTTTTTTAGACGTATTTCGACAAAGTTACAGGGTGTATAAAATGATCGAAAATGAGAAAGTCACACTATCAAAACAAGAGCTTTATATATCATCTTGACAGTCAGGTCTGATCCAGGTTTGGTGCTGATCAGCTAAATACACTTATAGAGGAAAATGATTTTTTTTAAGTCCAGCTAGCGGCTAACCAGTCACTAACTACATAGGAGCTGACTAGATGGTCTGGCCAGCGTCAAGACTGAAAACCAGACAGTCTGGTCTGGGCCGGGTCAGCGCTAGAAGATTTTTCCACACGGGACCCATTACCCTATTTACAAGAAATATTATGTTACATTCCGAGTAATGCATATTATTTTTCATAGCAAATTTATTAAAAATTCGAGTTTCGGCACCTGCAGAGTGGGTTGAAACACGGTGTTTGCATCCCTAGGGTTGAAACATTTAGTTTCAACCCTAGGGCTGAAACAAAATGTTTAAACCCTAGAGGTGCAAACACCGTGTTTTAACCCACTCTACAGGTATCGAAACTCGGAGTTTCAATAGAGGCGCGATGAAAAATTTCTTTCATACTTTTCTGTATGTAAATAACTGCTCAAGACTGCATCTAAGGAGAAAGGAATGATATAGGATTCGCGCTTAAATCTTTTACTCGCAAAAGTTGTGTTACACACAGGAACACTGCCAAGATAGAAATGTTGAACTAGGTATTAAAGAATATCTTCACCGAAAATAGTTGTTTTTTTCCTAACTTTATGCGCTCGAAGATATGAATATAAATTAGGGTGGGTCCATAAAACCAAACGATGAAAATCTAAATTGGATCTATGTGGAAAAGTAGTTTATCAGGGTTCAAAAAACATCAACCTTAGAAAAATTACGGTGTACCTTTATATTATTATTTTTTCCAACCTGTTCTCCGGCGAACCCGGTTTTCCATCATAGCCACGGACTAAGTCATGTGACTGATGAGATGAGGATCTTATTAGTTTATTCAGTGCGATGTTTGAAATCATTTGCGATGATGTTCTAGGTACGAAATTAAGAGCAAAAAAGTAATAAAATGTCAAGTAATGGTTGTGCTCACCAAATGATTTTCAAAATTTTTTTTTAAATAATATTTTTATAACTATTTCTCAAATTTATTCAAACATGATAAATACTAATTTTGAAAAATGTAAGCATTTACACATTTTTGAACTTTGGTGACTTTTGCAACAAGTTTGATCATAGGGCAGAACCTAAGGAGATAATTATTATAAAAACATCTTACTAATTTTGAAAAATACTATTAAGATTTGAAATGGGCCCAAGAACTTTACAAGATGTTAATTACTTCCATAGTTATTCCAGTTTTTCGAAAACATCGAAATTTGACGTTTTTTTACAATATCTTTTTAAAAAAATAGACATTTTGCCGTGAACTTGGACTAGTCAGACTCAGAATTTGATTACCTCAGTGGTATTATAAAGAAAGAATGTCCATGCTAATATTATAAAAATGCCGGTGCTTTGGCTCAGGAAACGGGCATGTGGATAATAATTTACGCCGGTAGTGTACCTTTCTTGAATGTTTAATTTTTAATTGAAAAAAAATGAAATTTGTTAGTACAATCAATTTCTTATATAAAAGCAAAAAACTTCTATCACAGGGCCCAAATCTAAAAACCCACGTACCCCTTATATCATTACTAAAAAACATGAATATTTATGTAAGTAAACTAACACTGGAAGTTACTTCAATTAGACACGAACAGAGAGCCGGACATGTTTTTCGTATTTTCGTAGTAATATTTGAAGACGAATATTTGATTTAAGTTTGTGTATTGAAGACACACAGCAACTTTCATTGGCCTCGAATTTCCCAGAACTTAATTATTATTCAACGCTGAAAACCTTTCTTTGTATCGACGCCCTTTTTCGAATGAGAGTCGCTGGGGACCAGGACGCGGTAAGAATAAAAACTCGCTTCGCCATTATGCATCCCTGACGATCATAACGATAAAATCATATTTCTTATGAGATACGGGGCAAAAAAATGATTGCACTCATCTCTCGTCGATTTCCTTGCGAGCAAAGCCTCCGCCTGCAATCGTGAAATCTAATATTTTCGTTACTGCCTTTACACTATACATGGACCAGGAAACATTTTGTTCTGCCGCGACCTTTGCCATTTCCGGCATAAAGCCATTGATATACAATTCTTAACGGTTGCATACAGAACAGAAAAACAAGAAAAAACGAAATCCCGGTGAAAAGAGGTAAGTGAGACGTCGAAGCGAGTGCAATTGCTGCAGCTCTCACTACCTTTTTCTCCGATGAAAAGAACGACTCGAGAACTTCAGGGATTGAAAATTATTTCCCGATTACTTTCCTTGTCTCGTAAGACCTTCGACATCTGGGGCTGCACTTTGGTTGCAGGCGATTGTAAACAATGAAAATTATTGCGGAATGTGTGTAGAAATCGTTCTATTTATGTGGTGCAAACGTGTAATGGAATGAGTTGATTTTAATTCTATTCTTGACAATTTATGGCCCGGGTACTATTTATGCCTGCTTTCACTTAAAACGGTTCGCAAATATATACGTTTTATCATACCAGTTTATACTTTTACCACACTCGAAAAAGACGTTTTATAACAGTTCGAGGCTGAGTGTTCATAAAATTAGAGAATTAATGTAAGCATAAATTAAGCAATGGGAAAGAATTGTTTAATTCAGTGCAAGAATAAATCCAGAAATAATATGTTGTCGAAATTTTACTTGACTGCCTAAGACTTTAGGATAGGCCACAAATTTCAAAAAATTTCGTATAACGTTTATTACAGGGTTTAAAGACAATTCTTGAAATAATGAAAAGAGTCCGTGAATTATTCCATGACTCTCGAAATGGCTTTTCCCTATTTCGAAAGTCATGGAATGATTCGCGGCCTCTTTTCATTATCTCGAGGATTTACTTGAAACTTGGAATAAACGTTATATGATTTTTTTTATTTGTGGCCTATCTTAAAGCCTTAGACAGTAAAGTGAAGCTTCGAGAACCAATTTTTTCCGCTGTTGGCTAAACACGGATTTCACTTTTTTTCTACGTTTTTTCGCGTTTCTCGTGAGCTCAGTTGCCAATATTCTATTTTGAACACATTTTCCACTAATCTAAGATTTTTCGCCAAAATAGGGCAATAATAGGAGAATAAATTCTTTTAAATAAAATAATATATATGTGAAGTACCGGCCAGAATTGTCAGTCCACAAAAGAAAATCGTATTAAAAACATGCCTCTCTTTTTCGTGGATATCTTTACAAGCAATTACGTTAGAAAGATTTGAATTTGTTCAGAAAGCTTTTTAAATTTCGCCTCGATTGAACCTCACTTGAAGTATACTGTCGATGATTAGGGGTCGAGATAGAATGTGAGAAAGATCTACGCATTTGCCATTTTTGACCAAGTTTCGATTCTCAACTTCCACTTTCTCCACGTCTCAGGGAGGTGAATGAAAAAAAATTAAACTTATATCAATTAAAGCCTGAAATCTTCTGTTTAAAATGAGACCAATAGCATAACGAAATATTTACTGATTCGATGTAAAATTTAATTAGCTTAGTTTTTTAAAATCTTTTTAACTTAATTTGTTGCTGAGATATCCACGAAAAAAGGGAGGCATATTTTTAATACGATTTTTTTTAGTGGACCGATTTTTTACAACAAGAGATGAATTTTCAACTCGATAAGACGAATTGTCCACACAAAAATGGATTTCTATCCATATAGTTTCATTAACCACAAAATAGTCGAACTCTTAAGCAAAAGAGATGAATTTCCAATAAAATAGTTAAGCTTTTAACCAAATAATTAAATTTTCAAGCCAAAAAGACGAATTTTTCCGAAGAAAGTTGAATTTTCAACAAAAAAATTCATTTTCAACCAAGATAGATGATTTTTCTACCATGAAAGATGAATTTTGAAATTTAAAGGACAAATTTTCAAACAGCATAACTCAATTTTCAACAGAAAGGACGACTTTAATAAAATATTTAAATTTCAAAAAAAATGATTCAATCTTCAACCATTTTTAACCAGGAATATAATATTTCTACTAGCAGGCGAAATTTCAACAAAATACATGAATTTTCAACTAAAAAATATAAGGTTTCAACCAAAAATAGAATAGTTAAATATTTAGTTGAAAAATTACTCTTCAACAAACAAACAAAAAATGAATTTTCAACAAGACAGATTAATTTTCTACCTTAAAAAACAAATTAAAAAAAATATGAAATTTGTACAACACAGATGGATTTTTAACTTATAAATGATAAATCTTCAACGAAAAATGAACAAGTGAAATTTTCAGATAAAAAGTTATATTTTAACAAGAAAAACGAATTTTTCACAAAATAATTAAATTTGCAATCAAAGAAGTGAACCTTAAATTTTTTTTTTCAACAAGGTAGTTCAAATTTCAACCAGGTAGTTGAATTTTGAAACAAAAAAGATTATTTTTCAACCAAATAGTTGAATTTTCAACAAAAAATATGAATTTTCCACCAACGAGATTAATGTTCTACCAAAAAGACTTTCTATGAAAGTCGAACAAACTTCTTGCATTTTGAACCCAAAAAGACGAATTTTCTACAAAAGAGTTTAATGTTCAACCCGAATATAAGAATTAAAAAAAAGTTAATATACAACCAGGTACTTGAATTTTCGACTAAGATGAAGAATCTTCAACCAAAGAATTTAATTTTTCACAAAGTAGATGAATCAATGTTAAATTTTCCATTTAAAAAAGTTAATTTTCAACCAAAAATGAAATGAATTTTTAAAAATATAGTTGAATTTTCAACCAAAACGTATTAATTTTCAAGCAAATAGTTGAATTCTTAAATAAAAATGACGAAGTTTCTAAAAAAAAGTTTAGTTCTTAACCAGAAAATAAGAATTTTCAACAAAAAAGTACATTTACAACCAAACATTTGAATTCTCAACTAAAATGAAGAATCTTCAACAACACAATTAAATTTGTTACAATGTAGTTCAATCTTAAACCAAGTAGTTGATTTTTCAACCAAAGAAGATGAATTCTCAACGAAATATTTTATAGTTGATATTTCAATTAAAAAAGATTTTAATTTGAAATCAAAAAATAGTTGAATTCTTGACCAAAACAGATTAATTTTTAACCAAGTCGTTGAATTTTCAACTAAAAAAGATAACACTTCAACTAAATACTTGCATTTTTAACTAAAAAACATATATTTTCAACCAGAAATGGAATAGTTAAATTTTCCATCAAAGAAAGTTAATTTTCAACCAAAAATTGAATAAATTTTCAAAAATATAGTTTAATTCTCAACCAAAACAAATTAATTTTCAACCAAATAGTTGAATTATCAACTAAAAAAGACGAATCTTCTACAAAAAAGTTTAATTTTCTACCCGAAAATAAGAATTTTTAACAAAAAAGTCCAGTTACAACCAAATATTTGAATTTTCAACTAAAATGAAGTCTTAAAACAAAAAAAAGAAGATATTTCACAAAGTATTAAGTGCAACTTTAAACCGAGCAGACGCATTTTTGAAGAAAAAATAAGAGTTTTAAACAAAATAGTTGCCTCTTCAACAACATAATTGAATTTTCAACCAAATAGTAGAATTTTGAGCCAAACGAGATGAATTCCGAACCAAAAATATGATAGATAGATAGACTTTTGAACCAAGAAAAAGTATCTTTAAAAAAAAAATAGTTCGATTTCCGTATTGGGTTCTACTATTTCAGTTCGAATTTGAAATAAAAAAAAAAATAAAAAAGGGTAAATTCCTATGAAAGTGATTCTGAAAATTATTAGGCTATCATTGAACTCTGCCATTGCAGGATCATCTGTTACAAGAGTCGGAAACTTTATTAAAATTTATCATCAGGAAACGTACTAAACGTTTTCTGAGTTCGGAACGTTACTTCCACTGATCCTCCCCCACCTTCCAACCCTCTTAGAACCGTAGTTTTTACCTGACTCCTCCTCCACCCGAATTGTAACCGTAGTTTATAGATGCCCCCTAAGGCATTTTAAAAATGAATTTCCAAGTTTTAATTATGCGACCCATTGGTATTACATATTCAATATCAAGGTGTATTTAAACGATCTTGACTTTCACGACCGGAACTGAGAACTTGATTCGAATAATAATAGTCTTTTACCATCACAAAATCGACTTCCAGTCCTACATGTTGATTTTGTACTTTGCTTTCATTTGCTGGGATGTTTTTCATCTGCATGTACCTGCCTTCTGTAAGATTGGTTTTTGTCAGGAAGCTCATTAAATCTGACTTCTTTCCATAGTCGTACCGGATGAGATGTCGAAGAATCATTGCGAATACGAGTTGATACTTAATCTTTTCAAGTATACTCGAGTATAAAGCAGGTGTGGCCGAAGACAGGATGTGTCAGTGATTACGAACTCTGATCACGTATGAAGAAGGTACGTAGGTCGAGTTTGTCAATGTTGCCGGTACATTAACCCTCCACATATTCGACAACTTCCATTTTTCATTTCATTCAGCATTTAATTACTTCATCTATTTCAATTGAATTCAATGAATTATTGAATCAGGTGTCTACCCGACGGATGATTCTAAATTCCCGGTCATTTCTCGGTTTTCTCCCGGTCAGTTATTAATTTTTCCCAGTCAATCTAAGCATGTTCCACGTGTAGAATCTAGTTCAAAACTACTCAATCTTTAACTTAATTCATTACATAAAAAAAAGAGATATTGATTATTGCAACAAATTTTCAGAGAGAAACCCAAGCGTGAACAAAAAAATAGTTGGGATCATAATTTTGTTTATTTAAATATAGTTATTTGCATATTTGTGGCTTTTCTTCCGCTTTTGGCAAAAGTCGTAATTTCCATTCAATTCATGTTTCTGTTTACCATATATCGAAAAATAAAAGAGCTATGATCATGAAATTTGTACGAATTGTAGTTTCGGCTAGTATCCAGTTCTGATCGGATTTTGAGCTAGATCGGACGTTAAGAATTAGTTTCTTTAGCTTAGAGAAAAAAAAATTACCTCATTTATATGAGAAACACTTTTTTGATATTTAAAATACAGCCATATAATATCTGGTGTATTTGTTCGCGTCTTCAAGACGCATCGATCGACCTATTGTTGAACCTTTTATGACTCACCAGTACCGATTTATGAAGTTTCACAAAAATTTGTGTGTTCTGTTTATATAAGAAAATCCTTGATCATATTAGGAATACTACAGTACTGTATCTGAAATGTTTGCTCGCGTCTTCGAGACACGTCAAATGGCCTATTGACGAACCTTATATGACCTCTTATGATCTAGCAATACTGATATAGCAAATTAAGAAATATATTGTTTATAATGTTGATATGAAGAAAACTTTTGATATTCAAAATACGATAATAGTATATGTGGTGTATTTATTCACGTCCTTTAGACGCATCGATTAACCTATTGTTGAACTTTCCATAGCCCACCAGTATCGATTTATGAAGCTTAAAAAAAATGTATTCTGTTTACGTAAGAAAAACTTTGTTCATATTAGGAATACTACAGTACTATATCTGACATATTTGATCGCGTCTTCGAGACACATCGAATGACCTATTGACGAACCTTCTATGACCTCTTATGACCTAGAAATGCCGATATTGTATAAATTAAACAAATCTCTTCTGTATCTTGTTGATATGAGGAAAACTTTTTTAATATTGGGGACACAATAATAATGCATATTGCATGCGATATATTTGTATGCGTCTTCGAGACGCATCGATTGCCCAATTGAAGCACCTTTCATGACTTACCCTAACCTACTGATATCGTTTTTAAATTTGTTAACAAAATTATTTTTCTTCTTTATAAGAGGATTTTTGTTATGTTGGGAATATAACAATACTGCATTTGATCTAATTGTTTGCGTCTTCGAGACGCTTGGATTGATCTATTGACGAACTTTCAATGACCATTCTTGATTAATTTATAGATACGTAGAAAGTTTAACAAAAATTTACATTGTTTCTATGAGTTTTTATGGAAATTATTTTATCCAGATGTGATACGTATAATTATTTATAGTCAGACATTTTTTGAATTAAAAAATTGTCTAAATAATATTTCATAAAAAGAGAATTTTAAAGAACCCTTCAAGGAATAGAATTATGGAAATATCTAACTACATTTAAATAAGCAATTAAGACCTCTACTGTTTTTTATTGTTTACGCTTGAAGTTCTGTTTTAAAATTTGTTGCAATAATCAATTTAACTTTTTTTTATCAATTTAATTAATCAAGTTAAAATTTAAGTAGGTAATTTTGAACTAGACGGTACACCTAGAACCTCCTTTTAAAAGAGTTTGAAATCTTCGAATGATTTCAAACGATTTTTAAAGATTTCAAAAGATTCTCTTCTTGTAAATCAGATATAACATTATTTTCCAGAATTTCCGTTCCATGTAAAAAATTACCTGTTCTGTCCTTTTTATGGAATTTTTGAAAATATTTTACGTCAGAATTAAATTCATTTCCGAAATTTCATCTCCCAAGCCCGAATTATCTTTATTTACACAATTTTTTAGTATAATTCAGAAATATAGTAACTCCCTTTCAGTAAAATTTGGAAGAGGGAATTTTTTAATTCTGAAATATATATTTTGAATAGATTAGAATTAGAATAAAATTTAGTCATAGAATTCTTACGTGTAACAGGAATTGTTTTTCAAATTCCCTTTTTCTTGATCAAAATAATTTTTTTTGCAAAAATTCCCGTCCCATGTCAAAAATTCCATTTTCTAAGTCAAATTCCTGTTCTAAAGAAAAGCTGAATTGAAAATCATAATTCTTTACGTTTTTATAAATACGGTATTTTAAGGCAACCGGCTTTAGCCTGAATTTTATATAAAACTGCTATTTTGCATTTTTGAGGGTATTTTCCAAACACAATACAAGATTGTTGGCGAGAGGGGGGGGGGTCAAAATTAAAAGTTATTGTGTGGAAATTATTCCTTGAACATGTCTTGAGATATGACTGAACTTTAATTTACAAAAAAGTGAATAAGAAATACTTACTTTTTTCCATATTTTCGAAAACCGAGCTTTTTCCATTTAAACCCCTATGTTAATTTCAAAACTCCAGGGGGAGCGGGGGTGATTTCGGACGCTTTACCAAAAAAATAGGGACTTTCTCTTTCCGGAAAACGAACAAATTGAGAAGGGATCGATCATTAAAAATTGAATTTCGAATTTTTACAGGTATTTCGGACCACTTTAAGGTACACTTGAGAAATAATGACCCATTTGTAATATTTTCAACACACAATAAATTTTTTTCTGCAGAAGAAAGCATGACTCGAATATTTGGTAAATATGTTGTTTAACTAGGCGTCTCAAGAATATTATGTTCTGAAAAAGCATATGGTATTGTGTTACAGTAAAATGCTCTAAGGTGGAGTGATACCCGTGACTTTACTAGGTAAATGCCGAGAAATTGCACGACGCTCGTTAAATAGGCGAATGCGAAAATGACAAAGAGAAATTAAATTCAAGACTTTCTTGCGTGGGAAGTAGACTTATGAGGAACGGAAGAGGATGAGAGATCTCAAAACAATTACATACTGAGCGTTAGCTCAGTTTCGTTACGGTGATGTAGGGTAAAAACGTCAACCTTCTCACGAACATTAGAGCTTTCTTTAGCTATTAGATTCATCCAGGGAAGTCATTCTAATCTCAGTTCGACAACAATTAAACGCCAGAAAAACTACTTTTACTCTTTTCTAATTATATAATTGAAAGGAAAAGAAGAAATTACATTTTGAGCCTGCGTCAATTAAAAAAAAAAAAAAAACGCCAACAGTAGGGTGGTCCAAAGCACCGCACACCAAATGTAGAGAAAATATCTTTTTGTCAAAATGTCTAATTATCAATAATTTCCAAACTTCCAATTTTGACATGTATTCTAATAGAAAAAATTGACTATTACTGAAATATTATCCTTCAGGAGATTTTTTTCTTAGATTTGGCTAAATGTCTCATATTTTGTAGATCACACACACTGAAACCAAAGTTTTGTACCAATGAAATTGACAGTTTCACGATTTTGTATATACAGGATATTCGGGGGTTGTTTTAATGTCACTTAAAGATTCGTACACGGACACCGAAATTTACAAAAAAACCCAAACAACGGGAGATTTTTTGATTAAACTATTGTAATGAAAAATCACTATATCATAAGTACGAGAAGCGTCCTCTGCTTTGAAAATTGTTGTAATTTATGTTTAGAGTGGTTTTAGCACCCCTTAAACACGCAACCAAGATATATTCTAAAATAAAAAATCAAAGGAGATTTTTTGATTATACTACTAAGGTCGGAAATCATTTAACAATAAATGTGAAGAACATCCTCGCAGAGAAAGTCGTGGAATTTATTTTAAGCGTTGTTTTAACATCCCCTAAGCATTCAGATAAGGAAATCTGTATTTTCAAAAACAAAAACCACATGAGCTAATAAATAGCTAATAAGCTAGCTGGTTTTTAGCTAAGAATGTTCACACACAAAATCATATTTGGATACATCATTAGAAATATGGCCCTATTGAAACATGCTTTTGAATTTGTTTAGGAGATTTGTTTTTCCAATTCTCAATAGACGAAACATGAAAACAGCTGATTTTTTACAACTGACATCTTAGAAGATATTCTGATTAACATATAAGCACAGCAAATAATTTTGTGATATCATCAGGAAACTACCCACTTAACGGAATGTTTTTAAACAATCTTTGGGGATGTTATTTTTAACCCTTAACGGACACAAGGAGTTTTATTGTAAAATCTACAACCATTTTGGCTGACGATTTCCTTGCTTAAATCTTTAAGGGACTTTACAACAGCCCTTAAAATTGATTCAAAGAACTTGCGTGCTAGGGGACTTTTCCCATATTTATTTTGAAGTGATTTGCGACCATAATAGTAAAATAAAAAGTTTCAAAAATTAAGATCGAAAAGAAATCTATTTTGTCATGAATAATTTTATGCAAAATGAGCATGAAAAAGATTCACAATTAAAAAAACAGAATTCAAAACTATCTCACTTTATTTACCGCGGTCCTACTGGGAGCCGATGTCATTTTTTAGATGACAGTTGCTCCTAGTGGGACCCTGCGGTGGTTGTTAACCTTCAGTTTTTAATTATATATATATATATGTATTTATAGAGAGTGAATTCACCCTCAACTTTAATGCTGTAATTTCATTTTTTATTTTTAACGATTATATTACTCTGTCACTAGTTTACAAGGCTAAGTACAATTTTATCTGCGTTTGAAAAATATTGGTGATGGATACTTAGATATTTTTATATGATGGAAATCTGTTTAGAAAATAATCTAGACCTTGTCTAGATTTTTCAGATAGGATGGCCTACACAGAGCCATATATGAGTCACATCCAAGTTTTTATTCGACTCGTCGAAATGCACAGTACGTAATGCTAAATATTTCTAAAAGGAATTGTATGGAAGAAAACTTCCTTAATGCAAGTGGTCTTGCATAAAGAGTTGAGATCTTTAAAAATCGCGGTTAAGAACCGGTTAGAGCTGTTATGTTGCGATCTACTCAAATATTTTCTGGCCCAGCTGAGGCGACAAAAGGAGAAGCTGTCACTGACCGCCAAAAGTGGTCGAACTAGTTTCGGGTGTCGAGCCTGATCTCAGAGCCATGGCAATGTCAAGTGTAACTCACATTTAAAATGTATAATCAATAACTACATTAACACAACAGGTGTATGATTGGTATCATGTTTCTCTACATAATAGAGGCCCAGCTGAGACAAGCGCACCTGTCACACTCCATGTTCGGCACGTGAGTAAAGTACGAGTCTATTAATAATGAATTATTTATGAAGATGTATATTCAGACAATGTGAATTCAAAACACTGTTTAAAATGAACACGAAAACACTCATATTTAAAATACAAGCTCTAAAGAATTAATAACTATAATTGAAAAAAAAAGATTCAAAATCTTGGCAAAGTACAACTTTATTTGAACAATTAAATGAATTTGTGAAAGAAAAGATGGTCAAGTAAAGTGAAAAAATTATAATTGCAACATTATTTGGTTACTAGTGTGATAACATAAATATCAAAATGTTGTGGTAGATTTAAAATTTCAGAAGACAACTTGAAAAATAGCAAATTGTATATAGAGGGTGTAAAGAAGGCTATTTTGACGAGTGCGAACTTGCCGCCCGAGCGAAGCCGTACGCCCTTCATACACACGATACTTTTTGTCCTACCCTCCTTGAAAACAAGCATGTGAAGCAGGATGTTTGGTGTACTTGACAATTTTAGATTATAAGTGAAAGGAAGAAATAGCGTACTTTGCAGAAGGGAGACTGTTTGGTCCAGGGATACAATTTTTTAAAGGATAAAAATAATTTCCTCCATATTCTTACTTGCGTGGTGCAGTGTATGTGTAGCGGGCGTAAAGTTTCATGTCGGCCCGGCGGCGAAGTGCGCATGTGCGAACGTCACTATGGGCTGGAAGCGGCAACATTACGTCCGCTTAACGTGCATGCAATGGCGCGTTTTCAAGGGGGGTTGGACAAAAATAATTTATATATAAATAATTTAAGGGGCGTGGGCAGAATGTTTTTTCCCACTCTAACTGAAATTAAAATGTAGTAAGGATCCTCTCCTCTCATTAATAACGTCCCGCCAAATTCTTGTTATATTCTTAAATATTTGTTTATAAATAATTTTTTCAAGTTTTCTGCTGAAACTTAGATACCACAACAACTCTTTTTAAACTTATTAAAAACCATTATTATTTCAAACCCAGAACACACGTTCTGTAACTGTTCTATGACAAATGGATAACAGCGTTCCAATTTAGTTCTGTGACTGCGGTAAAACAGTATTAAGTGCACGTTGTGACATTGTTTTGAAAATATTAAATAGCAGTTGCAGAACTGTTATTCGACACAGCAACGCTGCCACAGGACTTCACAGATTTATCAAGTTTGCAACAACATTCTATAAGAATTGCTTCAGAATGCACGTAACGTTGTTGCAGGAGGACTAAACAACCAGTAAGAAACTTTTAAGGCATGAAAATTAAAATCATTCAAAACTATTATTTTCGATAACAAGTACGAGTTAATTCCAAAGTAATAAGTTTTTAAGTAGTGAATGTATTAAATATATTATAATAATCACGCTTAGTTATTTTTTCAAAAATAACCAGCAATCTATTCACTTCCAATTTAACATCTATCCAGACAGCGCTTTGTAGAGGAAAACTTGTAATATTTAGCTACTATGTTGAATACGATCTGTTGGTTGAAACATTAAACTGATATAATCTTTACGATTTCAAAGTTGATTAAATAAGAAAATAATGTAAGACTTAAAAGGTATAATTTATCTGAAAATTATGAATCAGACTATAATTGAATTCTAAATTACATAGCGTAAGTTACAATGGGCGTATTTCATTTTCGGGTTAAGAAACCAGACTCCTCTTATTCTTCTCGTTTGCTTTGAGTAACGTCTCGATTCTTGATAACCAGTCTTTTTTGGCACGGGTGGTTAACGAATTAATGTCACGTCGAAGAAGGTATGGGATAGATTGTCGTTTGGCTTGGGGCATCAAAAGCGGCTTTATATGCATCGCAGAGCGGCACGTGCTACAAGGGACCATAATTTGCGTGTTCAACAAGTTCTACCTTGAGTGGCATACAAATCTGCTTGAAATACTCGCTCGTGTTTAACACGTCTGCTGTGAAGTCAGTTTCGATTGACACGTATCACTTTAATCTCGTACAAATAATGTTACGTATTCTCATTACATTATACGCTTTCCATAAAAAACGAGAAGAAAAGAGTCGTCTAAGAAGTTTGGAACTAACGAAAATATTTAAAAAAAAAAGAATATTTTCTTCTTTTAATTAAGTGAAAGTGACTAGAAGGAAAATTGATAAAAAGAAATTATAGGAGACTCAGTCGAGGGCATTAAACAGTTAACTCGAAGATGTTTTTGTTATCATACTCATAACGATATCTACCATCTAAGAAGATAATCGAAGGTATTTAATAAAAAACGAAATTTCGTTCAAAACTAGATATCTGGTTCAGAGGTAAAAATCTATGAAGCTTAGCATTAATTCCTGATTGTAGTAGCATATATATCTATGATCACCACCGTAAATCTTGTAATATTATGATTCATTGTAGTTATTCAAGAAAAATTCTTATATACGAGGTCTGTCCGGAGAGTATCCGACCTTGTGCTCTAATTGTGTACCTAGTTGTGTTATTGTTAATGAAAGATATTTAAAATTTATTAGCGGGGTTCTCTGTGAGGCCCCCTATTAAGTGACACGGAACTGCGAATTTTTGTTCAACTAGTGTACGCAGTTGCATAAACCTCTAACCCCGTACGCGTCGCATTTCAGTATGACGGAACGCACCGAACAAAGAGTATGCATTATATTTTGCCAAAAACTTTGCCATTCATATTCCTAAACCATCGTTATGATTCAACAAGTGTCTGATGATGAGCCTATGAGTCATACTCAAATTAAAAGCTAAACGAAGGTTGTGGCTTCCAAAGGGGATCACTTTGAAGGTGATCCCGATTAAAAATTCTTTGACTTGGCTCCTGTTGGTTTAATTCGTAGAATTGAATGTATGTCAAAAAGTAATCATTATATTCTAAGAACAGTATGTGTGTGGCCAAGTGACGGAATCTGTTTATAAGATAGCCGAGCAGGACTGGACCGGCCTAGGGTCTTTGTCATAAAGAGTGCTGGTGTAAATGAGTAATCATAAGTTTAGTCTTGATCAGCTTTTGATAGAAGAAAGACGTGCCTTCCGAATTGCTCTTTTAATAAAGCACAAGTTCTTTATTCGTTAACCCTTTTTGTTTTATTCCCATATCCTAATTTCCAATAAAGAGAAACTTAAGAGTAGTAAGGGTAGCAAAGTTGCACAAGTATGCCTGCGGTAAATACTAAATAGAGAAAGGAGAGGTAACACGGGACATTTAAGATGGGAGGAGCAGAGATGACAAGCTAGAAGGGAATGGAGAATGTGTGACGAGGGGAGGGAGTGTCAGGTAGTAGAGGGCGAAATGAGTAAGAAGCAGGTAGAGAAGACGTAGGAAAAGATTAGTGGTTAAGTGAAATTGTAAAAGATGTAAAGGAACGTAGCCCTCAAGCCCGTAAAAGGGAGAGTAATAAAATACAACATATGATCCTAATGCCGATACAAAAATTCTTCGTAATAATAATCATATAATCATTACACATTTATTTATGAATTTTATAATTTAATCGGAACGTTTTTGAAAAATAAAGAATAATGTTCAAATACACTTATGGTGAAAAATCATTTTCTTTTCTAGGTTAAAAAAAAATTTAACGAAATTGCACGGTCGAACTGTAAGAAGTGGGGGTCACAATTCCTCTCTGAGACTTCTCCTCCGCCACGCCTCTTCGAGCTCGAGATTTCTTCAATCGCTTGCCCTATGATAATTCACTTTTGCCTAGTAGGTCCCTTTTCTCGGATCGCGTCACAAATGTTTTCTAAAATTAAAACTTTTAAACGTATCTGGATTATATCTCAAGTCCTTGCTCGCTCGCTACTCGACACCAGAATTAAGCGATAAGAATCCTGAGCACATAACCTACCATAAGAAATGCTTTATTCTTTAGATACTCTCTTACCTATATTATTCGATTGACTTCAAATATTTTTTATTTAAAATTTATTTATCTTCCTGTTCATTCTTTAGTTCTGGAAGATTCTACATTATAATGAACACGCTTGCGATATAATTTTTTGGCGACGCAAAATATAATGCGTCATGAAAAATAACCTTGAACTTATTTACTAAAAAAATTCGCACTTTAATTTGACACCTTCTTCAAGAATGTTCTAGATGAATGTTGATTGTTTTCTATAAGGAAGCAATAAATGAAATTCATATAGCCAAAACAGGATGTCATGCATAGCCCTCTGTATCAATATTCATCTGTACACCTGCACATTTTTGCGCACTAGATAAATATTTTGTCTGTGAGGAAGCAATGAATTATCCTTGAAATAATTATATGATGCAGTAGAAATTGCCAGGACAAAGCTGAATATAACATTGAAAGTATTCACGCGAAAAAATTCTTGAGACAAGAATAAACTTGAACCTGTTGTTACATGCATTAGTATCGCACAATTGCGCAATATTACTCTGTGACGTCATCAAGGAAAGTTCCCGAAGTTTAGCACGGAAATGAACCACTACAGGTTAAAAGCTTCTCGATGTCGATAAGGTAAGAATCTATAATTAAAACGCAGCCTACTCATCTACTAGTTTCCTTAAAACATCGAAAATTCTAATTTTGTTTGCACAAAAAATAATTAATTATTACATTCTCAATATAATGAGAAGGTATTGATGTTATGTGAAAAATGTCTTTCGTGGATTCCGTCAAATTCCGTCATCGCCTGTATACCGGATAACTTTTGAAATTCTAATCGGATTGGATTGTGCTTTGGCATACAGTTTCAGGAACCAAAAGGAAATATGAAGTTTATCAGCCAGCGAGTTTTGGATAGAAATTCAAAAAGTCAGAGCATTTTCAAAAATTTGCAGGTCATTTTTTTCAAAATTTAGAAATTCCATGGATGGCTGTCCGTAGTACTCGCTATGAAAGAATGTCAAGGAAAGAAAAACGTCATTTTTTGATAGCCCCACAAGATTATCATGACAACTTTTTGAGTTTCATTAAAAAATCGAAAATTTGAATTTTGTTCGCACAAAAAATAATGAATTATTACATACTCATCATAATGAGAAGGTATTGATTTAATGTGAAAAATGATTTTCGTGGATTCAGTCAAATGTCGACGTTTTGAGGCACCCTGAGCCAGAAAAAATAGTTTTTACGAAAGTGTTGGAAGTCTGTCGTCGTCGTCGTGTCGTCGTCTGTATACCGGATAACTTTTGAAAGACTAATCTAATTGGATTGCGCTTTGGCGCACGGTTTCAGGGGCCAAAAAGAAAGATTGAGTTTACCAAACAGCTATTTTGAATAGCAATTCAAGTAGTGACAGCATTTTCTAAGTTTTTTAGGTCATTTTTTCAAAATTTAGAAATTCAATTGACGGCTATCCGTAGAACACAAAAAATGAAACAATTTATCTTCACGAGTTTTTTCGATGAAAGAAAAATTGTCAGGTTATAGCATTTACAAATCCCCGAAAAAACGAAAATTAAGGTTTTTGGCCAAATAAAGCACGCTATGAAAAAAACTCAAGAAAAGGAAAACGTCACTTTTTGATAGCCCTACAAGATTATTTTCTCTATTCAGAATGTGTCCCCTAAGGGCTTACATGACTTCCATTTCTTACAAAACGAGTGATCGAAAGCGAGAGTGCGAGAGAGAAAGAGAGCGCGATAACGGAGGCGGATCTTAATCTACTCATGCTATTACATATCCATTACTTCCCTCTTATGTTCCCATTTTTTCAGTTTCACCAGTGACATTCTCTCCCCTCTACGCTCTTTCCTTCCTACACTTCGCACTTCCTCTATCTCTACCTTAGCATCAATCCTTTTTAGTACTTCTTCTACTCCTTCCATCAGCTCCTTCCCCACTAATCTTAGACCCTTTATCACTATGTTTTTTTTCTTTCTTCTCTTTCTTTTTTTTCTATAATTTGTTCTATTTTCTCAGCCTGACCTTCTTCTTATTCCCACTCTCACCTTCTTTAAATTCACGGTTTGAGCTTTCTTTTTTTTTTAATCTACCTTCCAGCTCCTCCACCTTTTTATTCGGCTCCACCTTATTTTCTAGTCTTTTTCCCAGCGTCTACATCCTTTTCTCTGGCTTTTCCCTAACCTCTTCCCATTTCCACATTTTATTCCTAAGTTCTGCCATTTCCTGCCTAATTTTTTTCCTTATATACTCTACCCTTTTCTCCTACTTTTCTTCATATATTTCCATTACTTCCATTATAATTTTACGCATGTCCTCTAGCTGTACATTTTCTTCTTCTATTTGACCTTTATGTTCCACTTTTCCTTCGTCTTTCCCCTTGCCCCCCCACCCATGATGGTCTTTTCCCGGTGGTGTTCTATACATTTTCGGATTCTTTAGGGTGGATCTTGCTTCTACTTTATCTTCACTACTTCCTGTCCCCGCCCTATCCCTCTTCCTCTTTACGAATGGCGCTCTTGAACGAAAACTCTCCGCCCTCAATCTCTCCCCTTCTACCGTTTTTCTGTACTGCCCTCTCTTTTTTGACTTAAGTTCAGGCGTACAGAATACTTCCTCGTCCGAATCCCTTTCTTCTTTGCTATCGCTGTCCCAGTTACACATCGAGCCGATTCGAAGTAACCTCTATCCGTAACGCCATACGCAACTTTCGTTAAATCTATCTTCACTGTGCTACCCCACCCTGCCACCGTACCTTCTTTAGAGCCTCTCTCTACCTTTCCCTCCCTGTCGCCGCGACTTGCATGCACATGTCTCCCCACCCTGCTCCTCACGCCAAGCAAACTAACCTCCCAGCCTACCAAAACAGTCTCAAACTCAGAATTTATCACCACACTCTTCACTTCTATTATATTTCACATGCAATCTCACACTGACAAAACCCTCGTACACACATGGATGGCTAACCGTAGTAATAAAAAATTAAAAAAATTTATTCCTACGACTTTTTTCGATGAAAGGAGAAATTTTCAGAGTTTTAGTACTTTCAAACCCCCCCTTCCCCCCCCAAAAAAGGAAAACTAAGATTTTCAGTAAAATAAAGCACGATATGCAAAAATTGAGGATGAGAAAAACCTCACTTTTTGATAGCCCTACAAGATTATCATGACGACTTTTTGAGTTTCCTTAATAAAGCGAAAATTCGAATTTTGTTTGCACAAAAAATAATGAATTATTACATACTCATCAAAGTGAGAAGGTATTGACTTTATATGCAAAATGATTTGCATGGAATCCATCAAATGTCGACGACTAGAGGCATCCTGAGCCAGAAAAAATAGTTTTTACGGAGGTGTCTATCTGTCTCTCGTCGTCGTCGTTGTCGTCGTTGACGTCGTGGTCGTCGTTGTCATCTTTGTTGTCGTTGTCGTCATTCACGTCGTTGTCATCGTTGTCGTCGTGGTCGCCGTTGTCGTCGTTGTCGTTGTCGTCGTTGTCGTCGCCTGTATACCGGATAACTTTTGAAAGACTAATCAGATTGGATTGTGCTTTGACACACAGTTTCAGGGACCAACATGAAAGAGCAAGTTCGTTAACCACCTATTTTGGATGAAAATTAAAAAAGTTAGAGCATTTTCAAGAATATTCAGGCCAATTTTTACAAAATTTAGAAATTCCATGGACGGCTATCCGTAGTAATAAAGAATTTAAACAATTTATTCATACGACTTTCTTCGATGCAAGGAAAATTGTCAGAGTTATAGCACTTTCAAAGCCCCCCCCCCCCCCAAAAAAAAAAAGGAAAATTAAGATTTTCAGTCGAATAAAGCACGATATGAAAAAAGGTTAGGATAAGAAAAACGTCACTTTTTGATAGCCCTACAAGATTATCATGACGACCTTTTGAGATTCCTCAAAAAAGCGAAAATTCTAATTTTGTTTGCACAAAAAATAATGAATTATTACATACTCATCAAAGCGAGGAGGTATTGATTTCATGTGGAAAATGATTTTCATGGATTCCGTCAAATGTCGACGATGTGAGGCATCCTGAGCCAGAAAAAATAGTTTTTACGGAGGTGTCTATCTATCTGTCGTCGTCGTCGTTTCGTCGCCTGTATACCAGATAACTTCTGAAAGACTAATCGGATTGGATTGCGCTTTGACGCACAGTTTCAGGGACCAACAAAAAAAATCGAGTTTGTTAACCAGCTATTTTGGATAGAAATTCAAAAAGTTGAAGCATTTTCAAAAATTTTCAGATAAATTTCTTGTAAATTTAGAAATTCCATGGATAGCTGTCCGTAATACTTAGGAATTGAAACAATTTATTTTCACAACTTTTTTTGATGAAAGAAAAATTGTCAGAGTTATAGCATTTTCAAAATCCCCAAATAAAAACTAAAATTAAGATTTTCAGCCAAATAAAGCACGCTATGACCAAAAGTAAGAAAAAGGAAAACGTCACTTTTTGACAGCCCTACAAAATGATCATGACGCCTTTTTGTGTTTCCTTAAAAAATCTAAAATTCCAATTTTGTTCGCACAAAAAATTATGAATTATTACATTCTCATCATTATAAGAGGGTACTGATTTTATGTGAAAAATGATTTTCGTGGATTTCATCAAATGTCGAGGTTTTGATGCACTCTGATTCAGAAAAAATAGTTTCCACGTCAGTGTCTGTTTGTCTGTCGTCGTCGACGTTGTCCTCGTTGTAGCCGTCGTCCTTTTCTTCGCCTGTATACAGGATAACTTTTGAAATACTAATCGGATTGAATTGTGCTTCGGCACACAGTTTCAGGGACCAAAAACAAAGATTGAGTTTGTTAACCAGCTATTTCGGATAGAAATTAAAAATGTTCCAGCATTTTCAAAAATTTTCAGTTCATTTTCTTCAAAATTTAGTATATTCATGGATGACTATCCGCAGTACGCAAAAGTCAAAACAATTCATCTTCGCGACTTTTTCAATGAAAGAAAAATTTTCAGAGTCATAGCATTTTCAAAATCCCCCCCCAAAAAAAAAAAATTTAGATTTTCAGTGAAATTAAGCACGATTTGAAAGAAAGTCATGAGAAAAACGTCACTCTTTGGTAGCCCTACAAGATTATCATGACAACTTTTTGAGTTTCCTCAAAAAAGCGAAAATTCGAATTTTGTTTGCACAAAAAATAATGAATTATTACATACTCATCATAATGAGAAGGTATTGTTTTTACGAACACATTGAATTTCGTTGATTCCGTCAATTGTCGGACTTTTGAGGCACCCTGAGTCAGAAAAATAGTTTTTACGTCGGTGTCTCTGGCTGTCATCGTCCTCGTCGCTGTCATTGTCTGTATACCGGATAACTTTTGAAAGACTAATAAGATAGAATTGTGCTTTGGCAGACAGTTTCACGTACCAAAAAGAAAGATCGAATTCGTTAACCGGCTATTATTGATGAAAATTCAAAAATTTGAACCATTTTCAAAATTTTTCAGATCATTTTCTTACAAATTTAGAAATTCCAACGATGGATGTTCGTAGTACTCAGGAATTGAAACAATTTATTCTCACAACTTTTCTTAATAAAAGGAAAATTGTCAGAGTTGTAGCACTTTCGAAGCCCCCCCCCCAAAAAAAAAGGAAAATTAAGATTTTCAGTCGAATAAAGCACGATATGAAAAAAGGTTAGGATGAGAAAAACGTCACTTTTTGATAGCCCTACAAGATTATCATGACGACCTTTTGAGATTCCTCCAAAAAGCGAAAATTCTAATTTTGTTCGCACAAAAAATAATGAATTATTACATACTCATCAAAGCGAGGAGGTATTGATTTCATGTGGAAAATGATTTTCATGGATTCCGTCAAATGTCGACGATGTGAGGCATCCTGAGCCAGAAAAAATAGTTTTTACGGAGGTGTCTATCTATCTGTCGTCGTCGTCGTTTCGTCGCCTGTATACCAGATAACTTCTGAAAGACTAATCGGATTGGATTGCGCTTTGACGCACAGTTTCAGGGACCAACAAAAAAAATCGAGTTTGTTAACCAGCTATTTTGGATAGAAATTCAAAAAGTTGAAGCATTTTCAAAAATTTTCAGATAAATTTCTTGTAAATTTAGAAATTCCATGGATAGCTGTCCGTAATACTTAGGAATTGAAACAATTTATTTTCACAACTTTTTTTGATGAAAGAAAAATTGTCAGAGTTATAGCATTTTCAAAATCCCCAAATAAAAACTAAAATTAAGATTTTCAGCCAAATAAAGCACGCTATGACCAAAAGTAAGAAAAAGGAAAACGTCACTTTTTGACAGCCCTACAAAATGATCATGACGCCTTTTTGTGTTTCCTTAAAAAATCTAAAATTCCAATTTTGTTCGCACAAAAAATTATGAATTATTACATTCTCATCATTATAAGAGGGTACTGATTTTATGTGAAAAATGATTTTCGTGGATTTCATCAAATGTCGAGGTTTTGATGCACTCTGATTCAGAAAAAATAGTTTCCACGTCAGTGTCTGTTTGTCTGTCGTCGTCGACGTTGTCCTCGTTGTAGCCGTCGTCCTTTTCTTCGCCTGTATACAGGATAACTTTTGAAATACTAATCGGATTGAATTGTGCTTCGGCACACAGTTTCAGGGACCAAAAACAAAGATTGAGTTTGTTAACCAGCTATTTCGGATAGAAATTAAAAATGTTCCAGCATTTTCAAAAATTTTCAGTTCATTTTCTTCAAAATTTAGTATATTCATGGATGACTATCCGCAGTACGCAAAAGTCAAAACAATTCATCTTCGCGACTTTTTCAATGAAAGAAAAATTTTCAAGGTCATAGCATTTTCAAAATCCCCCCCAAAAAAAACAAAAATTAAGATTTTCAGTGAAATAAAGCACGATTTGAAAGAAAGTCAGGATAGGAAAAACGTCACTCTTTGATAGCCCTACAAGATTATCATGACAACTTTTTGAGTTTCCTCAAAAAAGCAAAAATTCGAATTTTGTTTGCACAAAAAATAATGAATTATTACATACTCATCATAATGAGAAGGTATTGTTCTTATGAACACATTGAATTTCGTTTATTCCGTCAATTGTCGGACTTTTGAGGCACCCTGAGTCAGAAAAATAGTTCTTACGTCGGTGTCTCTGGCTGTCATCGTCCTCGTCGCTGTCATTGTCTGTATATCGGATAACTATTGAAAGACTAATCAGATAGAATTATGCTTTGGCACACAGTTTCACGTACCAAAAAGAAAGATCGAATTCGTTAACCGGCTATTATTGATGAAAATTCAAAAATTTGAAGCATTTTCAAAATTTTTCAGATCATTTTCTTACAAATTTATAAATTCCAACGATGGATGTTCGTAGTACTCAGGAATTGAAACAATTTATTTTCACAACTTTTCTTAATAAAAGGAAAATTTTCAGAGTTATAGCATTTTTAAAATCCTAACTTTCGTATTCATTCTTCTTATATACTCAATTCCTGAATAACCATTTATTTCTTAACATTTTTTGACCATTAAATTCTTGCTGAAATTATATATTCAAAGAATTTGGTCAGTGTATCCATGTAGCCTAGAATTTACTGTTACTATTAATAATAGTAAATGGCGAGATATCATTTGAACACTTCAAGTGCACGTTATGTTATTATTATTATATTATTATTATATCATTAAGCCGTTTCCCTTTCGGGGTAGGCGTGAATTGCTCGGTGGTAAAGTTTAACATGGAACGAAACCTTACTTGGTCGGTAAGTAGAGCCGTACTGACATAGCTATAATACTCGTTTGATGTCCATTAAAATAAGGGGGTGTTTTACAATGAATAGGTTTGTTTTAAGTTTTTAACAGGATTCATTGTTCTTAAAACTGTATTCGAAAAACTACACTATACGGATAAGATAATCAGCACTGTATGTTCAATTAGCAAATTATCTCGTCCTGATGTTTTGGAAAAATTGAGGTTTATTTTCTCTGCATGGCACCAGTTATACCGGAGGCTCATTCTTTGGCGCCTTTTGGCATCTTCTCTCAGCACCTCCTAGATCTGAAAATTTTTAATTTATACATGCTATTATTTATTATTTCTATTTTAAAAACAAAAGAAAGAAAATAATTTTCTGAATGTTTTTTCTCTTTAAAATTTGTGTTTACAGTTCAAGAATTTTAATTGCAAATGTATAAAATTGAATAAATTTTAATTTTGGATCTTTTAAATTGAACTCTTCACAAAAATCATTCAAAATTGCTTTATTTTCTGTTACACATGTTAAACATTTAAGAGTCTTCAACTACAAATCTTAAAAATTGAAAAAATTTTGATTGTAAATCTTCAAAATTAAACTAATAAAAAAGTATTCAAACTTATAAACATTTGAAATCTAAATCTTGAAAATTCAATAATTATCAATTATATATTTTCGAAATTACAAAAATTTTCTTTCTTCAAATCCCAAGACTTTATTTATTCAATTATTGTGATAAAGAATTCCAGAGTGATAGGAAAATGCAATAAAAACTGATTGCAAAAATCTTTCCGTTGAACTTGGTTGAAGCCCCACGTGTTATCAAATTATGCGTCAAATGAGCCCTAGTTGATTTTTTTTTTATAAATAGAGTTAGTGAAGTTAGTGAGTTAGAAAGACCGGTCTAATTTCTGCATTTTGCCAATTTTCGCGATTCATCTTCAACTCATTTTAAAATCTAGGAACAAAACGATACAAATTTGAAAGTCACACCAAATTACCTTTAAATTCTCTTCTTCAAAAGAAGCCCAAGAAATCGTAAAAATGTGCACTGCTTTCCTAATTATAATTAAAATTGTAGAGCCATGCGCAAGACGAAAATCGCTCGATCAGAGTCAGATCAGCCTTTTCCAGTACAGTAGGACCCGCCGGATCAGAACTCACCGGATCGGAACTCGCCGCATCGAAATCTGCAGAGGAAAGTAGTCCCCACTCTAAACTTCTCCTGAGCCGTGATAGGTAGACGCACGCGCGCAAGGTCGCAGCAAACGTCACGCGTCTGCTGCTACCTGCGCGATCGAAAGTGAGAGACTCGGTCCATCCCGGTCTGACGAGTCCTACTTATGATATTAAGCGAAATATGCGCCGGAGTCAGTGGTGCTAATAGACCGCGACTTTTCTAACTGCGCAGGCGTCGCGTCAAGCAGGAGTGATGAAGAGAACATCAGTTTTCTTCCTTACTCCACCATTGCGCGGCGCCTGCGCTACTCGGTTGAACTCACAGTATCTCCATCTCTCTCTCTCTCTCTCTTGCCCCCTTGGACCGCCTGATCATCGAATGCTGCCAGCGGAAATTTGAAGAAGGCGGTATATCAAGGGCAGTTTTATCAAGCTTCCAGTGCAATTCGAGAACCAGTTAACATTTTCACAGTTTCTTGAACTCATTTCAAAGCAGGGATGTGAATCCCTGTTCATCGTCGTTCCGGATCCAGGTCGGAACGGATACTGGTCGGAACTTTTCCGGCTCCGGAACCGTTTCAAAGCGGAACGTTTCGAGCGCGGAGCAAAAGTGGAACCAGAAGCGATAAAAATCTGATTCGGTTCCGAACCACGTTCTGTGTGTACACTGGACACTGTACTACACTTACACAAGCAATGCATTGTTTAATTACTTTAGCATTTCTTTATCGACTGCCCTATTTTTACGAACTGTCAGTTCGTTGTTGGGTCTCCATACTAACCACGTTTATTTGAATACAAAATTACAAGTCTACCTATTTGAGGATGAGCATGAGCGTATCCACAGGGGAATGTCGCAATATATACCCGGCCAGTAATACTGAACCGAAGCTCTCCGGTATGTCTTGTCAATTCCCAGATGAGCGGCTTGTGGATCGTTATGCACCTCGTCGAAGACTTATTGTTTTCTCTCGGCGGGTACCACCAACTTCCATGCCTCTAGGTCTTCGATTACCGGATCTATCAACGGATTCGGACGGTACCGATACAACATTCCGTCAATGATTTTCCACCCACGAAATTTTCTTGGAGTTTCTTCCACCTCGCGCGGTCATCTACAATAACACTCGTCCTCCACCGGCTCCATGGCAGCTATGTGGATTGCTACATCCTCCTCATACATCCGAGAAAAGGCGTCAGGCACATGGTGCAACGTTGGATTATAAAGGTTATGTTACCATAGCAACGAACTGTGCTCGTTCATGACCGTGAAGAGAAACCCTTCCCGGTAGTAGCAAATTTTCTAACCGACCAAATCACGGCTGAACATTCTTTTTCCGTGACCGAGTACTTTCTTCCCGCGTCCGACATCGTCCTACTCGCAAAAGCAAATCGCTCGCGTCGATCTGGAGCACGAATGGCATCTCGAAATCGGGATAGGTCAATATCGATGTTGTCGCAATTCGTTCTTTAGGCTTAGCGAAGTTCGGTTCCCCGTTCCCATGGGACGTTTGTCCTAAACAATTTATTCAGTGGTTTCGCGTCAGTTGTAAATTCGGGTATAAAACGACGGTACCACGACGCCATTCCCGAAAACCGTCTCAGTTGCTTTATTGTCCTTGGGGCTGGGTAGGAGAAAAGGGGCTCGACCTTGTCCGGATCGACCTTCAAACCCTTCTGATTCACCAGGAATCCGAGATAACGTACGGTCAGTCTCCCAAATTCGCATTTCTTTAGGTTTATGGTCAGTCCGGCACCCAGTAAGCGGTCTATTACTCGAGTTGCCCATTCCTGGTGGCCCTTAAGCGTCTCATTTACGATGACTATGTCATCAAGGTACGCATAGACGTTAGGCTCCATATCCGGCCCTATGAAGGAGTCTACCAGTCGCTGGAATGTCGCAGGGCCCCTGACAGTTCAAAGGGCATCCGTGTGAACTGAAAAAGCCACATTCCAGGAACTTTAAACGGTGTGTACTCCCTACTATATTCGGCCATCAGGATTTGGTGGTACCCCCACTTTAAGTCTATGGTCGTTATGTCTTTCGCAGCGCGGAGTTGCTCAACGATCATGTCCATTTTTGGGAAGGAGTACGCATGCTGTATAGCAACCTTGTTACCTCATCTTGCATATTTTTCAACGCCTTCGGGGAAACTCGATAATTCCTGTGTTTTATCGGTGGGCGTCCCCCGAAATCTATGCTGTGAGTGATGCGATCGGTTGCTGGAAGTACCTCAGGACGTGCTTAATAATCCCGGCAACTAACGTGTCCAGTTCTTGTCCCTCTTCAGCTGTTATTTCCCTGACGCCGCAATACTGGTCTAATGTTGCTGGATTTTCATCTCTCCTCGCCACTTCCAGCCCGGTATTCCACTCGGTATAATGTTGGACCATTTCCGGGTACAAGTTCAAGTTCCGGGTACAAGTTGTACAAGTTCGTTTGCTCCCATCGTGTACGATCTCGAATGTATGGATGAAGTCCACACTCAAGAAAACTTGTTCCCCCATGCTTGGGACAATATGGATATTCATCATTCGCGAAACACGGTCGATTTCAATAGGGAGATATCGCGTGTCCTGGACCTGACTAACCGTACCGTCAGCAGTCATAACTGCTTGTTTCGGTGCCGTATGCAGGGTCGCCCCGTACCGCTCGGCTATTACAAAGCGAATATCTCCCATGAGTGTTCGGGATGCGCCGTCATTGATTAAAGCAAGGACTTTAGGGGTGCTACCGATATGGGCAGTCGTAAAGACTCGCAAGGTAAGCCCTTCGTCCTCCCTCGGAGGCTCCTTTACTTCCAATCGTAGCGGTAACCAAGGGCCTTCATTCGGTGATATCGCTGATGGCTCATTCGCTTTTAGCACCTGATTCTCTTGCCAGGGGTTCTGGTTTTTCCTTAACCTCATTCTTGTACTAAGAATGATAGTGTCTCCCGTTTCTACTGTACGGGTTACCGGGATTTGGTTCGCTGAAGGCGACGGAGTATCTATGGGAGCGGAATTCGCTTCCTGAGCTATCCCCACCACTGCCGGTTCCGTCGGCTCGAGCCTGTTCTCTTTCGGTGTTCGGTGGATCAACTCCGACGAGTTCTGTTTGGGTTCGCTATCAGCTAATGTCGAGGTGATAGCGGCCACTAAACCGTTCTTTTTAGGTGATGTCCACTTCCCGTTATATGCCTGATGGCCCTCCTAAAGTCGGATCTGAGGTTCAAGTATACCCTGTCCATTTAGACCTCGAGATCCATTGGTCTAGTCGAGAGCTGGTAGAGCCCATACATACAGGTCAGGTAGTCTGCCACCGGTTCCTCTTGGCCTTGCCTGTGTGAGAGGATCTGCTCTTATAACCTTTCCTGGTAGAAAGCATCCCCGAAGCGGGCTTGAAAATACCGTTTGCACTGGTCCTATGAGTTCCATCTTAATCTGTTCTGATGGAACCAGTGCCACGCAATATCCTTCAAAAGAAAGGGAAGAGCAACTAACAACTCCTCGTCCGTGAGGAAAGAGGCGGCTCTGCCCTCTTCGACCTTCCCCAAGAAGTTGTCCACACTTGAGCCCTTTTGTCCATTGAAACTGATTTTCCACCCTCCCACGATTCTTGTCACGTCTCTGGATTTTCTGAGAGGTCGCATAGGGCCTCGCCCCTATTCTTGAGCGTACCCGTGACTCGTGGTGGCTTCTGGTTCAAATTCACGCGGAGCGCTTGGCCCAAAACGCGTTTGCCGGTGCCTAGCCCAGCATATACCGTTCTCTCCTCCCAACCGTGGGAGTACCTATTCTACCCGGCGAGTAGTAGTAGTATTGTTCCGATTCAGGAAACGCTTTCGGAACGAACCCGGAACCGTTACTAAAAAGAACCGGATCCGGAACGGTCGATTTTTGGTTCCTGATTCACAACCCTGTTTTCAAGAATAGATTTTAATGTTTATTTTTCGTGACTTTAAATTTTTAGCATTACTTTCCTAGATTTTTCCAGGAGTTGAGGTCGAATCATGAAAATTGTCAAAAATCAGAAATTATACCAATCTCGCAATCTCACTAAGTCAGTCTCTATTTAACAAAAATATTTCAAATAGGGCAAAGAAACGGTTTTTGTGAAACATCAACTTCGCGCATCATCAGAATTTTAATTTTCCACATTCGCGGTGATGGAGATAATTTAAAGAAAAATTCTCTAAGACGAACTTTTTTCCGTGTATTCTATAGTAAAATAATTTGTATTTTGCCAAAGAATTGAATAATAGAATTTCGATATTCAGGTATTTATTGAAATTTTGGCTACAGTCTTGAAAAGTACTCACCTCCGATAGATTTGATTTTCAAGGTCATAACACCAATAAACGATATTTTTGTATTTTTTAACTATATTTCGATAAATATTGGTTTGAGAAGAAAAAAATTGAAATAAAATTTGTAATTCTCGAAAAAATACGTCTTTTATATTCCACAAACTAATCGCCTAAATCTATTATTTTTCGAAAAAATGGGATAATGTTTCAACAAGTATATTTTGCCAAAACTCCATTAGTTGCGGCATTATCTACTTACGCACTTCACCAGGGAAAGTTGGAGTCTGGCCTCTAATGTGCATGTTCTTTTTTACTTTTTGTATATTAGCTTTTTTGTAGATTTTTAATATATAATCAAATAAACAAAAAAAGCATAAATTTTATAGTATTTTTTAGGGTTTGGACCTTAAAAATGAAATTTGCGGGTATTTTCACTATCATTGCCCTAATCAGCGAGTCAAAATATATTGGTATACAAAGTTTTGAATAAATCGGAGGTAAATACTCTTCGGAACTTCATCCATAATTTATTCACTTACCAGGAAAATTGCAGATGCCAGTGCAACATTGGGAGGGGTATAGACATTCAGATTTTATCAGTTTTTTACCTTTGCAGTGCCGCTTGTCAAGCTCGACAGCTCCAATGACAAAACCCACATACAAAAACGCGAAAAAAAGGGCAATGAAAATCTTCATTTTGATAAGCGAATTATTGTACCTCTTCTTCCTCGGTCGCGACATATATACCATGAAAAACCTGGCAGTGGGCAGCGCACGAGGACAAATTTTATCACCGAAAAACAAGCTTATATAAACTTATCTCTCTGGAACACGAAAATCAAATGAGTCATATTTTCCTCAAAAAAAGTAGGTTTGCCAGTTTGAGCGCGCCTGGGGCGCGCGACTATTTGTTCTCGCGCTTCGCGCTCGATAATATATTTATCTCGCGCCTCGCGCTCGTTCTTTGTATTTCCCATACATTTGTCCACAGACCTTTTCAAATTAAAGGTCAAGGCATCGACAACTGGAAGTTGGTGATTGTGAATTCTCTTTTGTTAAAGCTCCTTCGGCTTTAAGGAACACATTCTCATCACGTATCTCGTGCTTCGCACACGATTTTTTCAACGATGCGAAATTTTCTACATTATGTTCAACACTATCATATCAAATCATTGTATTGTTTTGATAATTAAAAAAGTGCGCATTCTTTTAAAAAAATTGTAATTAAACCTTTTGTTACAACTTGTGTCGTTTTTCTATCAATTCAATTTTTTTATTTTGAATGTTTGTTGTATTTAAACTGAAAATATGCATTCTAGCGTAAGGTGATTCCGAACAAATTTTTATATATAATTTAGGCCAAAAATTTTGTTAAATAATATGTTATTGTAACTTGTGACCCTTTTCCAAAAAGTTGATTTTTTTATTTCTCATATATTTTTATAACAAGAGTTTATAACAGATGTGTAGATATTTTTTGGTCTTTTATTTCCCCCACGTTTGTGCACAGACCTTTTAAAATTAAAGGTCAAAGCACCGACAGCTGTAATTTTGTGGTTGTGAATTCTCTTTTGTTAAAGCTCCTTCGGCTTTAACGAACACATTCTCATCGCGTATCTCGTGCTTCGCACTCGATTTTGTCCAAAATGTGAAATTTTCTACATTATGTTCAACACCATTACATCAAATGTATATTACATTTATTTCTGTACCTCGGCCTGAAATTGCTTATTCATATATTGCAAAATGAAGTATAAATTTTATTTATCATGAATAATTCAATATTTGCTTTTTATTTTGCATTGAATTTTATTTTCAGCTACCTTGAAAAATTGCAGATATAATTTAGGTGAACATTTTTGTTAAATAAAATGTTATTGTAGCTTGTGTCCTTTTTCCAAAAAGTTAATTTTTTTATTTCTGATATATGTTTATAAAAAGAGTTTATAACAAATTTTTATATATTTTTTGGTTGGACAACTTTTGCCTTTTCATTTTTTTCTTTTGTGTCGTTTTTCAAAAAATTTTATTTTTTTATTTTTTTTCGTATTTTTTACGATTAAAAGAAAATCTACTCGTCTCATATAAAAATTATTAATAACAAATTTGTCGATCATTTTGGGTCAACAACTTTCGTCAATTTTTTTTTCGTACCTGGTATCGTTTTTCGAAATATATAATTTTTTTATTTTTAATGTTATTTTTACAATTATTTTAAAAACTAAGGGTTCTGTCAAAAATTATTCATGACCAGTTTGGATGAGTTTTTACTCTTTTTTGAACAGAAACTTTTGTCTATTCAATTTTTTTCATACCTTATGTCGTTTCTCTGAAAATTTAGTTTTTTTTTCATTTTTATGTTGTTGTTTACGAATAAAACAGAAACGACGCATCCTATCATGAAATTATTTTAAACAAATTGGTAGTTATTTCTTGGGTAAACAACTTTTATCTTACTATGTTTTTTTCGTAGCTTGTGCCGTTTGTCCAAAAATTTTATCTTTTTATTTTTATTGTTTTTTTTTACGAATAAAACAAAAACTATGTGTCCTATAAAAAAAAGATCAATACGCAAGATGGAATTTTTAATTTTTCATTATTTTTCGTGCGAAATTATTTTATTTTGGTTTAAAATTTATCTTTTTCAGTTAAAAATTCAACAACTTTGTTGAAAATTTATCTTTTTTAATTCAAAGTTCAACTATTTGGTTGAAAATTCATTACTTGGTTGAGATTTGAACTCCCTTGTTTTTGAGTTGAAAATGTAAATATTTTGTCAAAAACAATTTTTTTCTGCCTGAAATTAATTTTTTTCTGGGAAAATTCAACTGTTTCATTTTTGGTTGGAAATTAATGCTTTTTAAATTGAAAATATAAGTTTCTAAAAATTTTCGGAAATTTTCAATTTGTTTCCACTTTTCACTTAGAATGTGGTAATAATTAATGAAATTTCAAAAGTAATTGTTTAAACAAATTATTATTGATTATAACTATCTTCTCTTATATCTATGCTAGATAGCTACGATTCTCTCTACAATTTTTAACTGTTTGTCCACTTTTCACTTAGTGAGATTAGAATTAATAATTAAAATTAATTAATAATAAATTAATAAAAACTAATTTCAACGTAATGTCTCTCAGTAACTATTTCAAGCAAAAATGATTATCTCTATTGTTTATTTATTATTCGTTTATGAATCAAAAGCCAATGTAAAGTTAAAATTTCAGAAAAAAAACCGCAACTTTCTAGCAATTATCTAAGAGAAGATATTTATAAACAATACCAATTTGTTTATATAATTATGTTTGTTAAATTGCAATCATTTATACCTCACTCTAAGTGAAAAGTGGAATATGAATATTAAAAAATAAGAAGTTTAAAAAAAAATAATTTTCAGTCAAATAGTTCAATTTTAAGTTGAAAAATTAGTTTTTAACCAAAAAAAGAAATATTCAATAAAATACACCATTTTTTGATAAAATAGTTGAATTTTCAACCAAGAAGATTAATTTTTTACCAAAAAAAGACTAATTTTCGATAATCTACATAAATTTTGAACAAAATAGTTGAATTCCTAAACTAAAAAAATCAATTTTTTATACAAAAATAAAATCGTTAATAAACTAAATTGAACGAATTTTCTACACAAAACAGTTGATTTTTTAACCCAAAAATATTAAATTTCAAGAAAGAAGTTCATTTCTAACGAAATGGTTTTTTCAGTTAAAATTTCAATTTCTAGCTAAAAAGGGGAAGATTCAACAAAGCAGTTCACAACAAAATATTTTAATTAAAAATAAACACAATTGAATTTATAAAAAAAAAAGATTGATTTTCAACCAAATACTTGAATTTCTATAGTCTAAAGAATATCACTTTTCAACCAAAAATGGAATAATTGAATTTTCATTGAAAAACAATAATTTTCAATTTAGAAAAGCGAATTTTTTTAAAAACACTCGAATTTTCAACCCGAAAATATGAATGTTTAACAAAGTAGTTCGACATTTGAGAAAAAAGTTAAATGATCTACTGAAAAAGATAAATTTGAAAGAAACTTAAAGGAATTTAGAGGAATTAAAAAGAATTCAAAGGAATTTAAACATATTCAAAGGAATAGAAAGGAATTTGAAGGAATTGAAGAAAAATCCAGAGAATTCGAACGAATTCAATGGAACTGAAAGGAATTTATGGGGACTCAGAAGAATTCAAACAAATTCAAGGAAATAGAAAGGAATACAAAAAAACCCAAAAGAATTTGAAGGGAAGGGATTTAAGGAGTTCCAAAAAATTCAGATTAATTTCAAGGAATAGAAAGGAATTTAAAGGACCATAAAAAAATTCGGAAGAATGAAAGGAATTCAAAAGAATTTAAGGAATTTAAAAAATTTCCAGAAATTTGAGTAGTTCAATGAATTCAAGACATTTTGAGACTTCAAAGGAATTTACAAGGATTTAAACGAATAAAAAGGAATTCCAAAAAGAATTCAAATTAAATTAAAGGAATTTCATTTATTTTGGAAGATTTTAAGATGAAATTCGAAGGGATTAGAGAGAGTTCAAAGGAATTAGAAATCATTTATAGGAATTTCGAGAAATCGTACAAAATTTAAAGGGATTTCAAGAAATTCGAAGACCTGAAAAAGAATTCAAAGGAATCTAAAAGAATTCAAAGGAATGTAAAAGAATTAAAAAAATTTAAGGAATTTAAGACAATCAAGGAATACAAAGAATTCAATGAATATAATGAATTCACGGAATTCGAAAGACTGCAAGAGAATTCAAAAGAATTCAAACGAACTCAAAGGAATTCGAATTAATGAAAAATAATTCAGATGAATTGAAAATAATTCCAGAGAATATAAACGAGAAGAAACGAATAAAAATTAATTTACAGAAATTCAAAAAAGTTTAGAGTCATTAAAATCAATTCAAAGTAATTCAGGCGACTTCAAAAGATTGTAAGAAGAAGTGCAAAGGAATTCAATTGAATTCAAATGATTGAAGAAATTTAAAATGATTCAAACATACTCAAAGGAATAAGAAGGAATTTAAAAGAACCTAGAAATTTTTAAAGAATTCAAAAGAATTGAAAGAAATTCGAATGAATGCAAATAAATTCAATTTAATTTAAAAGATTACACAAGATTTTAGAAAGAAATTCAAAGGAATTCGAAGGGATTTGAAAGATTTAATAGGGATTCAGAGGAATTTCGATGAGCTTAAAAAGGATCTGAAGAGATTCAAACAAATTCAGAAAAATGAAAAAGCATTCAAGGGGATTTGAAAGAATTCAATGAATATGAAGAATTTTCAAGAATTTAAGACATTTGAGGAATTTATGGAATGCAAAAGAAGTAAGGAATTCTAAAATTGCAAGGATTTTGATCGACATCAAGAGAATTCAAAAAAATTCAAGAGACTGCATAAGAATTCAAAAGAATTCAAACGAACTCAAAGGAATTCAAATGAATTAAAAATAATTCAGAGCAAAGTAAACGAGTTGAAAGGAATTGAAAGAAATTTAAAATACTTTCAAATTAATTTATAGTACGTCAATCGCCTTCAAAAGACTTTAAGAAGTTCAAAGGAACTCAATGAAATTTAGAGAATTTATGCAAATCAAAATATTTTTAACAAATTTAACGAAATAATATAGAATTGAAAGAACCCAAAAAAAATCGGGAGAATTCAATGAAATATAAATAATTTGAGAAGTTCAAAAAAATTCAATCTAATTCAAAATACTTCAATAGAATTTAAGAATATATTCAAACGAATGCGAAGGAATTCATAGGAATTCAAAGGAATGCATAGAAACTTAAAAAATTTAGAGGAATTCAAAGGAATCTAAAATAATTCAAACGACAGCAGTTCAACGGAATTCAAACAAACTCAAAGGATTTCAAGATATTTAAAAGTAATTCAGGAGAATTAAGAAAAGATGAAAAAAAATTTACATATTTTAAGGGAATTCAAAATAATTCAAAGAAATTCGAGTGAATTAAAAATAATTCATAGAAAAGTAAAGGATTTGAAAGGATTTGAAAGGAATTCAAAGAAATTCCAAGTAATTCCAATTACTATAGAGTACTTTAATCGACTTCAAAAGACTTTAGGAAGTTTAAAGAAATTTAATTTCAAGAAAAAGAATTCAAATGAATTCACAGGAATAAAAGGGAATTGTAAGAAACCTAAAAGAATTTGGAAGAATTCAAATGAATCGAAAGAAATTCGAATGAAATCAAAGAAATTCCATTTGATTTAAAAGATTTTAAAAACAAATTCAAAGAAATTCGAAGGGATTTGAAAGATTGCATAGGAATTCAGAGGAATTCAGATGAGTTTAAAAGAATTTGAAGGGATTCAAAGGAATCTAAAATAATTCAAAAGACAGCAATTCAACGGAATTCAAAATAATTCAAAGGAATTCAAAGAAATTCGAATAAACTAAAAATAATTCATAGGAAGGTAAAGGAGTTGAAAGGAATTCAAAGAAATTCAAAGTAATTCAAATTAATATAGAGTACTTTAGTCGACTTCAAAAGACTTCAGGAAGTTCAAAGGAACTCAATTCAAAGGAATTTAATTTAAAGAAAAATAATTCAAATGAATTCACAGGAATAAAAAGGAATTTGAAGAAACCTAAAAGAATTTGAAAGAATTTAAATGAATCGAAAGATATTCGAATAAAATCAAAGAAATTCAATTGGATTTAGAAGATTTTAAAAACAAATTCAAAGAAATTCGAAGAGATTTAAAAGATTGCATAGGAATTCATATGAATTTAGATGAGTTTAAAAGAATTTGAAGGGATTCAAAGGAATCTAAAATAGTTCAAAAGAGAGCAATTCAACGGACTTAAATGATGGAATTTATTTTTAAAATTTATTATATTATATATTATATATATATTTATGTATAAAAATTTATTTTCAATCATAAAAAATATTTGTTAACAAATTAGTTAACTTTCAACTGGAATAGTTAAATTTTCATTAAAAAAATTAATTTTCAACCAACGAAAAAACTAATTTCCAACAAAATAGCTCAATTTTCAACCAAAGAGACGAATTTTCAATTCAAATTATAAATCTTTAACAACAAAAATTAATGTTTAACAAAAAATTTAACCTTCAACCAAGTAATTAAATTTTAATTCCAAAAGAGATGAATTCTGAACAAAAAATGTAGTAGTTTATATTCCAACCAAAAAATATTTTAATTTTTAATCAAAAACAGTTGGATTCAATAAAAAGAATAACTTCCCAACACGATTTGAATTTTCAACCAGACCAGATTTTTCAGTCAAGAGAGAACAAATTTCAAACTGTTGAATTTTCCAGCAAATCGAAGAATTTTTAACCAAAGGATTAATTTTCTACCAAAAAGAACAAATTTTTTATAAAATACATGAATTCTCATCGAGATACTTGAATATTTAACAAAAAATGATCAATTCTCAACCAAAAATAGAATAGTTAAATTTTCAGTTGAAAAAATTAATTTTCAACCAAACAAATGAATTTTCAACTAAAATGATGAATAGTCAACTGAAATACTTAAATTTTCAACTAAAAAAAATAATTAAAAAAAAACGAGTTTTCAACACAATGAAATGAATTTTCAACTATAATGATGAATCTTCAATAAAAAAAATTGTTTGAAACAAATAGTTGAATTTTCGACCAAAAAGATGAATTTTCAACAAAACATATGAATTTTCAATTAAAAAAGATAAATTGTCAACCAAAAATCGAATAGTTAAATTTTCAGCTGAAAAAAAAATAATTTTCAAACCAAAAAGATAAATTTTTAACTAAAAAGGTGGAATATTCAGTTGAAATTCAGAAAAAATTGCAAACTGTTGAATTTTCCAGCATAACGAAGAATTTCTAAGCAATATGATTAATTTTCTACCAAAAAGAACAAATTTTCGATAAAATACATGAATTTTCATCTAAATACTTGAATGTTTAACCAAAAATGATTAATTATCAACCAAAAATAGAATAGTTAAATTTTCAGTTGAAAAAATTAATTTTCAACCAAACTAATGCATTTTCAACTAAAAAAAAAATTAATTAAAAACAAAAGAATTTTCAACAATATAGTTACATTTTTAAACAATGAAATAAATGTTCAACTATAATAATAAATACTGAATAAAAAAAATGTTTTGAACCAAATATTTGAATTTTCGCCCCAAAAGATGAATTTTCCACAAAATATATGTATTTTCAACTAAAAAAGAGAAATTGTTTACCAAAAATCGAACAGTTAAATCTTCAGCTAAAAAAATTAATTTTTATCCAAAAAGATGAATTTTTAGCTAAAATGGTGGAATACTTAGTTGGAATAGTTACATTTTCAGTTGAAAAATAATTTTTAAACAAAAAAAGCTAATTTTCCAAAAAATAGTTACATTTTCAAAAAAAGTGATAAACTTTCGACTAGAGTAAAGAATCTTTAACTAGAATAATTTAATTTTCAACCAAAAAATTAAGTTTCAACCAAGAAGACTAATTTCTACCAAAAAGGACAAATTTTCAACTAAAAAATATAATTTTTCAACCAAGAATTGAACAGTTGAATTTTTAGTAAGAAAAATTAATGTGCAACCAAAGAGGTGATTTTTTTAACGTTAACGTTACAACTAGAATAGTTAAATTTTCAGTGAAAAATTAATTTTCAACCAACGGAAAAACGAATTTTTAACAAAATAGATCAATTTTCAATTAAAATGATAAATCTTTAACCACAAAAATTAATTTTTAACAAAAGAGTTTGACTTTCAAACAAGTAATTAAATTTTCATTCCAAAAAAAGATGAATTCTGAACAAAAAATGTAGTAGTTTATATTTCAACAAAAAAATATTTTAATTTTTAACCAAAACGAAAAATGATCAATTATCAATCAAAATTTTTCATAATACACCTAAATATCTAAGTAGCCCTAAGTCCAGGATAAAAAAAATTTGTTGTAAAAAACAAAAAAATTGTTTCTTATATTTTGTTTGGGAAAAACAATATAAGGGTGACCCATTTTAATCTATAAATCCAAATAGTTGACCAGGACATAGGGGGCCATTTAACTACCATTTATTTTGACCTAGAAGAAAATTCTCAAGGTCATTTCAAGGTCAAGACGATTTTTTAAAATGCAAACCCCTACTTTTGACTACAGATTTGAATTAGGGCGGAAAATTTTACGTCAAAAATGTACTATAGAAATCTTGTTTTTGTGACCTTGAAGAGGTCAAAAATCAAGGTCAAATATCCAAAAAACGATCAGATGCCCTTTTTCTGAATTTACGTGGTTTTCTGGGCAAAGAAAACATTTAGGATGCTTTAAAAAAGTCGATAAAATGTAAAAGTGTGAATCACCTTGACCACCTTTTCAGCCCCGACCTTCAGGTCAATTTTCAAGGTCATTTAGAGGTCAAGACGATTTTTTAAAATAGAAATCCCTATTTTAGACTGCGAACTCGTAAAGAACGGGAAATTGTACGTGAAAATTGTTATTTTTAAATTTTTAATTTCGACCTGTAGAAGGTCATATCAAGGTCAAATATTTAAAAAGCGCTTAGAAGCTTTTTTTTAATTTACTGGTTTTCTGAGCAATCTCAACGTTGAAGGTGCCTTTAACAAGTACAAGATAAGTTGCTTCTGATCATTTTTTGGACATTTGACCTTGATTTTTGACCTCTCCAGGGACACTAAAACAAGATTTCCATAGTACATTTTTGAGGTAAAATTTTCCGCTCTATTCAAATCTGCAGTCAAAAATAGGTGTTTCCATTTTAAAAAATCGTCTTGACCTTGAAAATTCATCTCAAGGTCAAAATCAATGACACAGTTAAATGGCCCCCTATGTCCTGGATTTATAGATTAAAATGGGTCACCCTGTATTTCAGCCCGAAAAAATTCGGTGACATCACCTGGGTCAGGGTGCCCGATTTTGTAGGAAATCGGCCAAAGATAACTACAGAATAAAATTAAAATATAAAAAGGATGAATGAGGGAAGATGATGCCTACCTGGGCATCGACCGAGTGATAGGTAGCAAGTGCAGGATTGCTGAATGATGATGTTGATGATGAAGTACCCTTCAGTGGAAACTTCTCCATGGCATCGTGCTGATCTGCTTTGACAATTACACACGCGCAAATATAGTATGTATATTCGTGTGTACATTTGATGTTTGCATTTCAGAGGAAAAGGATTTAATGTGTGATGATGAAAAAGTAAACATGTAAGAGACTTGATGAAAAACTCGATAAAATTTGAAAAAGGAAGTACAAGTAGGTGCAATAGGGTGGTCCACATTTTTTCTTCCGAATTTGCATGCATATCGCCCGGGTTCGAATCCACACAAAAATAAATCCATTTTTTTTTTTTAATGATATTTAGAGGTGACGCAAGTCCCATGAAATTTAACACGTATTTCCGATTAAAAAAAAGACATTTTTGTAAATTTTATTCAGAATCGTCAAAATCACACGAAAAAAGTGCTGGAAATTTTCTACCAAAAACGTCGAATTCTCAACAATATACTTTTTAACAAAAAAGTTGAATTTTTAACCAAAAAAGGCGAATTCTCAACGAAAATACATAAATTTTTAAACAAAAAAAATGTTGAATTTTCGACAAAAAAGATAAACTGTCTAACAAAAAGACGAATTTTCAACAAATTACATACATTCTCATCCAAATAGTTGAATTTTTTAAATAAAAATATAAATTTTTAACAAAAAAAAGGAACAGTTATATTTTTATTTAAAAAAATTAATTTTCAATAATAAAAAAAAAAAAATTTCTACATGAAAGTTGATGTTTTTAAACAAATTGTTAAATTTTCTACAAAACAGTTGAATTTTCGAACCGAAAATATAAATTTTCAACCAAAAAAATTAATTTTCAAATAAAAGGATTAATTTTCTACCAAAAACGACGAGTTATCAACGAAATAGATAAATTAAATAAAAGTTGAACTGTTGAACTTATAAAAAGATAAATTTCTAACCAAAAATGAAATAGTTATATTTTTATTAGGAAAAAATTAATTTTCTATAATAAAAAAATGTTTACAAAAAAGTTGAATTTTCTACCAAATTGTTGAATTTTCAACAAAAAAGATAAACTGCCTGACAAAAAGACGAATTTTCAACAAATTACATAAATTTTCATCCAAATAGTTGAATTTTTTATAGAAAAATATATTTTTTTTAACAAAAAAAGGAACAGTTATACTTTTATTCAAAAAAATTAATTTTCAATAATAAAAAAAAAACAATTTTCTGCAAGAAAGTTGATTTTTTTAATAAATTGTTGAATTTCCTACAAAACAGTTGAATTTTCGAACCGAAAATATAAATTTTCAACCAAAAAACTTAATTTTCAAATAAAAGGATTAATTTTCCACCAAAAAGGACGAATTCTCCACAAAATACATAAGAATTTTAACAAATAGTTGAATTTTTAAACTGAAAATATCAATTTCTAACCAAAAATTAAATAGTTGTATTTTTATTTAAGAAAATTAATTTTCAATAATAAACAAAAAAATGTCTACAAAAAAGTTGAATTATATACCAAATTGTTAAATTTTCAAGCCGAAAAGACGAATTTTCTACAAAACAGTTTAACTTTCGACCTGAAAATATAAATTTTCAACAAAAAAGTTAATTTCAATTAATATGATTAATTTTCTACCAAAAAAGACGAATTATCCACCAAATAGATAAATTTAAAAAAAAAGTTGAACTTTTGAACTTGTAAAAAAAATAAATTTTTAACAAAAAATGGAATAGTTATATTTTTATTAAGAAAAAATTAATTTTCTGTAATAAAAAAATGTTTACAAAAAAGTTGAATTTTCTATCAAATTGTTCAGTTTTCAAATCAAGAAGACGAATTTTCTATAAAACAGTTACATTTTCGACCCGAAGGTATACATTTTTAATAAAAAAGTTAATTTTTAACCAAACAGTTGAATTTTTTACCAAAAAAGACGAATTATAAAAAATAAAAATAAACATAACGCTGTTTACAAATAGTTTAATTTTCAACCAAGAAGATAAATTAATTTATCTTTTTGTTTGAAAATTCAACCAAAAAATACAAATTTTCAACAAAAAACATACAGTTTTAATCAAATAGAGGGATTTTCAATCAAGAAGATTAATTTCATACCAAAAAAAGACAAATTTTCAACGAAATACATAAATTTTTAAACAAACAGTTGAATTTTTTAACTAAAAATATCAATTTTTAAGAAAAAATGGAATAGTTTTATTTTTATGTTAAAAAAGTAGTTTTAAAAATAGAAAAAAAAATATGTTTAACAAAAAAAGTTAATTTTTCATATCAAATTGTTGAATTTTCCAATGAAACAGTTAAATTTGTAGTTGAAAAATTATTTTTCAATAACAAAAAATAAAGAATTTTCAAACACGGTAGTTCAATTTTTAACCGAAGAGATTAATTTTCAACTAAAATTATGAATCTTCAACCAAAAACGATTATAATTCTAAATCAGGAATAGTTGAATTGCACCCAAAAAGACGAATTTTCAACAAAATACTTGAATCCTAAACTAAAAACAGATTAATTTTCAACCAAACAGTCGCATTTTTTAACAAACAAAAAAAACTTATTTTCAAAACTGCCAAAAAAAATAGTTTAGCTGTTCCAGCTAATATTCTTGCTGGATTTCGTCTTCTAAGAAAATATAGCTGTGTTACCTAAATATCTAGCTGTTTTAGCTATAGGTGAATTAAGTTGAAACTCAACATTTTTCTTCACAATTAGCCATAGAATACGAATAAAATATTAATTTTCAAATATCGCCCCCATAAGTCTGTTTTAGAGGGTCCCAAAAAAACCCATAAGTGAAAAAATGGGGTTTGCGAGCTTTTAGCGCTAATTACGATTTTTTTTAATGGACGTGGTTTCTAATACATAAAATATTACTTTATATTGATAATTGGACGTTTACATAAATATTTTTAACAATTTATTATTGTTTTTAGCAATTTTCTCTTAGAATAGAGTTAGAGAGTCGCGGTTTTAAAAAAATGTACCACTTTTTGTCCAATCTTCAAATAGAGTGAGTTAATAATTAATTATTGTTGACAAAAAATTGTTTAAACAATTTATTGTTGATAATTTTCTCTTGGAATAATGCTAGAATATTGCAGTTTTTTCAAAAATGTTCCACTTTTTGTCCAATTTTTAATTAGAGTGAGCTGAATAATTAATTAAAGTTAACAAAATGAAATGCTTAAATAATTTCTTATTATTATAAATAATATTATCATTGAATAATGTTAGAAAGTTGCGGTTTTGTCTGAAATATTCAACTTTCTGCCCACTCTTCACTTAGAGTTTGGTAAAAATTATTGAAATTTAACCAATATAATTGTTTAAACAAATCACGATTGTTAAAGACTATCTTCTCCTATAGTAATGCTAGACAGTAGTTTTTTTTTCTAAAATTTTCCACTTTCCACTTACTTAGTAAATTAATAATTGATGCAAGTTAAGAAACATAATTGTTTAGATAATTTAATATTGTTTATAATTATCTTTCCTCAGATTATTGCTCGAAATAATTATTAATTTAAACAAAAAGGCTCTCAGTAACTACTTCAAGAAAAATTTATAATTAATATGATCCATACAGAAAATTTGAAGAATATTTCAAATATCTGTTTTATTTCAGAAAAATATATTTACAAAAAAGAAAGAGATTGTTTACAATATGATTTTCTCTTATGTTCATTTATTAATTGTTCATAATTAAAAAGGTAAATCAAACTTAAGCATGAAAAAAAACCGCAACTTTCTAGCACTTATCTAAGGGAAGATGGTTATAAACAATAATAAATTGTTTAAAAATCTATTTTTGTTACCTTCCATTAATTATTGTCTCACTCAGTGAAAAGTGGACAAAAAGTGAAAAGTGGACAAAAATTTAAAAATTTGAGAAAAAAACCGCAACTATTTAACATTAATGTAGATGAAGATAGCTATGAACTATAATAATTTGTTTAAACAATTATTTTTGCTAAAATGAATTAATTATTAAGTGACTTCAAGTGAAAGATGGACAAATAGTTAAAAATTTCAGAAAAACCGCATCTTTCTACCATTAAACGAAGAGAACGTTATTCAACATTACTCAAAGACAATATTATTAAAAATAATAATGAATTGTTTAAACAATTATGTTTGTTGACAATAATTAACTATTACCTCACTCTAACTGAAAATTGGACAAAAAGTGGAATTTTTTTTAAAAAAAACTCCGATTTTCTATCTCCATTTTAAAAGAAAATTGCTAAAAACAATAATAAATTTTTGAAACAATTTATGTAGAAATATAATTATGAGTATAAAGTAGTATTTTATGGATGAGAAACAATTTGAATTTAAAAAAAAAACCGCAAAAAAATCATAATTAACGCAAAAAACTCGCAAAACCCATTTTTTCACTTATGGGGGTTCTTTGGGACCCTATAAAAAAGACTTATGGGGGTGATATTTGAAAATTAATATTTTATTCATATTCTATAGCTAATTGTAAAAATAAATGTCGAGTTTCAACTCGATTCAGCTAATACTGACGATTCTGAATAAAATTTACAAAAATGTATTTTTTCTTATGGGAAATATTTTTTTTTTCAAACAAAAAAAAATGTTTTTTTTCTTTGTGTATTCGAATAAATTCCCTGGTAACATGCGTAAAAATTCGAGAAAAAAATTTCCCAATGCATTTTTGGACCACCCTAAGGTACAAGCCTCGGACTCACGACACTTTTGACACTTTTTTTTTAACGATACAACAATTTAACTACTACTTATTTTGAAAAAATTAAAATAATGATACCATTTTTTTCAAAATGTTCGCTAATGCAACTATTTTTCTTTCATTTTGATTTTAAATATTTTCAAACCTCTTCGTTGATTGGCTAATATATAAAATCTTAAAAATCAAAATTTCCAAAGATTTCAAGATTATGAAAATTTCAAAATATTACATGGATTTCAAAATTTTTTAAGAAATTATAAAAGATATTACAAATTTTAGGACAATTCAGGGATTTCAATAGATTTCAAGGAATTTGAAATATTTTACAAGATTTCAAGAAATTTTGTGATTTCAAAAATTTTAAGGGGGTTTAAAAGGGTATCAAAGACATCAAAGGATTTCAAAGATTCCAAAGAATTTTAGGGAATTTCAAAGAATTTCTGGTGAACTTTGATGAGTAATTGAAATGGACTAAAATTTTTACTGAATTCTAGAAATTTCTACGGATCTCAGACAATTTCGAAAATTTATAAAATTATTAAGATTCCAGGGACTTAGAAATTTCAAAAGAAAAAATATTCCGAGGAATTTCATGAAATTTCAAAGAATTTTTCTTTATTATAAAAAATTTCAGAATATTTAAAAGATTTCAAGGAATTTTACAATATTTGAGGGATTCACTGAATTTCAAAAGAAATTAAAAGATTCTAGGGATTTTTACCTATTACATGGAATTTTATGTGGTCTCAGGGAATTTAAAATATTTAAACATTTTTAAAGGCATTTTACAAGATTTTAAAGATTTAAACTTTCAGATGTTTTACGGAATTTCACGAGATTCAAGAGATTTTTAAAATTACAAAAGAAAAAAAGATTCTGAGGAATTTCAAAGAATTTTGTAGGATTTCATCAAGCAATTTTAGGGAACTTCATAAAACTTCTCAAAAATGTCAGAGGTTTAAACATTTTTAAAGGAATTTTGAAATATTTTAAGGGTTTAAACTTCCAGGTGTTTTACGGGATTTCACAAGATTCAAGGGATTTTTTAAATTACGCAAGAAAAAGGATTCCGAGGAATTTGATGAAATTTCAAAGAATTTCGTTGGATTATAGAAAATTTTAGAAGATTTTAAAGATTTCAAGGAATTTTACATGATTTGAAGGATTCTTAGGATTTCAAAGGAAATTGAAAGATTACATAAGATTGTAAAAAACTTCTATAGATTTCAAGGGATTTCAAGACTTAGGGTAATTTAAAAAGAATTTCAAGGGATTTTACTGATTTTTGAAGAGTTTAGGATATTTAAATAAATTCGAAGGTATTTAACATGATTTAAACAGTTTTAAGGGTTTTCATCGAATTTCAGAAAATTTCAAAGGATTTTAAAAAGGTATACAGGATAACAAGGATATTTAAAAGATTTTAAGGGATTCCAAGGGATTTCTAGAGAACTATAGGAAATAAATGAAATGAAATTTCAAGGGACTTCTACACATTATTTCTAAGAATTTCCACGGATTTCAGAGAAGTCAAGAGATTTCACCAGATTTAAGGGATTCATAGGATTTTAAAAGAAATTATAAGATTTCAAAGGAATTTAAAGATTTTAACAATTTAAATATATTTTAAAGGATTTTAAAGATTTCAATATGTTTTACGGGATTAAAAAATATTTCTATTGATTTCGCAAGATTCAAGGGATTTTAAAAATTTCAAAAGAAAACAGATTCCAAGGAATTTCTTAAAATTTCAAAGAATATCGTTGGATTATAGAAAATTTTAGAAGATTTGAAATATTCCAAGGAATTTTCACAATATTTCAGGGCTTCGTAGAATTTCAAAAGAAATTAAAAGATTCCATAAGATTATAAGGAATTTGTATAGATTTCAAGGGATTTCAAACCTTTAAGGGTATTTTAAAAAGATTTCATTTTGTGATTCATTTGTAATTCATTTCATTTTTTCATTTCATTTTTCATTTTTCATTTTGTGGGATTCTGGAGATTTCAATCTGATTTACGTGATTTTATTCGAATCTTCTGAGATTACTAGAGATTTTGTCAATCTCAAGGGATTTCAATGATTTTTAAAGAGTTTAGGATATTTAGATAAATTCGAAGGTATTTAACACGATTTAAACAGTTTTAAGGGTTTTCAACGAATTTCAGAAAATTTCAAAGGATTTTAAAAAGGTATGCAGGATAACAATGATATTTAAAAGATTTTAAGGAATTCCAAAGGATTTCTAGAGAACTTTAGGGAATACATGAAATAAAATGAAATTTCAAGGAACTTCTACGCATTTCTAAGGATTTCCACGGATTTCAGGGATTTTATAGAAGTCAAGGGGTTTCACCAGATTTAAGGAATTCATAGGATTTTAAAAGAAATTATAAGATTTCAAGGGAATTTAACGATTTTAACAATTTAAATATACTGTAAAGGATTTTAAAGATTCAGAAGATGATTTAAGGGATTAAAAAATATTTCTAGGGATTTCACAAGACACAAAGGATTTAAAAAATTCAAAATATAAAAATTCCAAGGAATTTCTGAAAATTTCAGAAGATTTCAAGGAATGTTTAGAATATCTGAGGGCTTCGTAGAATTTCAAAAGAAATAAAAAGATTCCATAAGATTATAAAGAATTTCTACAGATTTCAAGGGATTTTAAGGCTTTCAGAGTATTTTAAAAGATTTCAAGGGATTCTAAAGGGCTTTATCTGATTTTTGTGGGATTACTAAAGATTTCAAGCTGATTTACAGGATTTTATTCGATTCTTTGGGATAACTACGGATTTTACCAATTTCAAGGGATTTTAAAGAGTTAAGGGTATTTAAAAAAATCGAAGGACTCAAACGAGATTAAAAATTTTCAAGTGTTTTCAACAAATTTCGTAGAATTTCAGAAGGATTTCAAGGAATTTTAGAGGATTGCAAAGAATTTCTGGAAAATTTTGCGTAGTAATTGAAATGGAATTAAATTTTAACTTAATTCTAAGGATTTATACGGTTTTTGATGGTATTTTATGTGGTCTCAGAAGATTTCAAACCTTTAACATTTTCAAAGGTATTTTAAAGGATTTTAAAGATTTAGAAGATGATTTATGGGATTAAAAATACTTCTAGGGATTTCACTAAATTCAAGGGATTTGAAAATTCAAAAGAAAAAGATTCCAAGAAATTTCTGAAAATTTCAAAGAATTTCGTTGGTTATAGAAAATTTCAGAAGATTTGAAATATTTCAAGGACTTTTCACAATATTTGAGGGCTTCGAAAATTTCAAAAGAAATTAAAAGATTCCATAAGATTATAAAGAATTTCTATAGATTTCAAGGGATTTTAAAGGGCTTTATCTTATTTTTGAGGGATTACTAAAGATTTCAAGCTGATTTACAGGATTTTATTCGATTCTTTTGAATAACGAGGGATTTTACAAATTTCAAGGGATTTTAAAGAGTTAAGGGTATTTAAAAAATTAGAAGGACTTAAACGAGATTTAAATTTTTTAAGGGTTTTCAACAAATTTCAGAAATTTTTAAGGGATTTTAAAAGGATATCAAAGATATCAAAGGATTTCAAGGAATTTTAGGGGATTTCAAAGAATTTCTTTAGAATTTTGAGGAGTAATTGAAATGGAATGAAATTTTAACTTAATTTTAGGGATTTATACGAATTTTGATGGGATTTTATGTGGTCTCATAACATTTCAAATATTATAACATTTTTGAAGGTATTTCAAAGGATTTTAAAGATCTAGAAGATATTTGACGGGATTAAAAAATATTTCTAGGGATTTCATAAGATTCAAGGGATTTAAAAAATTATTAAAAAAACATTCCGAGGAATTTCATGAAATTTCAAAGAATTTCGTTGGATTATAGAAGATTTCAAGGAATTGTTACAATATCTGAGGGCTTCGTAGAATTAAAAAATAAGATATATGAAAAGATTCCATAAGATTATAAAGAATTTCTATAAATTTCAAGGGATTTTAAAGCTTTTAGAGTATTTTAAAAGATTTCAAGGTATTCTAAAGGGCTTTATCTGATTTTTTTTGGGATTACTAAAGATTTCACGCTGATTCACAGGATTTTAAACGATTCTTTTGGATAACTAAGGATTTTACAAATTTCAAGGGATTTTAAATAGTTAAGGGTATTTAAAAAAATTCGAAGGACTTAAACTAGATTAAAATTTGTTAAGGGTTTTCAACAAATTTCAGAAAGTTTTAAGGGATTTTAAAAGGATATCAAAGATATCAAAGGATTTCAAGGAATTTTAGGGGATTTCAAAGAATTTCTGCAGAATGTTTGGGGAGTAATTGAAATGGAATGAAATTTTAACTTAATTTTAGGGATTTATACGAATTTTGATGGGATTTTATGTGGTCTGTGTATAAGAGACAGGTTTAATTTTTAATCTAACAGTTTCGTTTTTAACCAGACAACATTATTTTCTACTAAAAAAAAATTTTTTCAATCAAATAGTTAAATTTTTAACAAAAAAATTTATTTTTATTCGAAACAGAATTATTTTTATCCAGACAGTTGTATTTTTTCCAATGAAGGTTAAATTTCTACAGAAAGAGATGAATTTTCAAACCAAAAAGATGAAGTTTTGGCAAGAAAATGAATTTTTTTATAAAGAGACGAATTTTCAACAAAATAAATGAATTTTTATCAACAAATTAAATTTTTTGGCTAAAAAAGATAAATGTAGAACAAAAATGTAATTGTTTAATTTTCAGTTAAAAAATCAAATTTGTAACAAAAAAAGGAATTTTCAACAGAGACATGAATTTTTAAACAAATATTTGAATTTTTAACACAATGGTTTAATTTTCAACCAAAAGGATGAATTTTAAAACAAGAATCTCAATTTTCTACCTAAAAAATGAAATTTCAACAAAATAAATTATTTTTCAGCTGAGAAAAACAAATGTTTAGCGAGAATGCAATTGTTAAATTTTCAATTAAAAAACTTAATTTTTAACCAAAAATGAAACAAAGTTTCAAACCAATAGTTAAATTTTAAAGAACAATTTTCAACTAAAATTGAGAATCTTTAACCTGAAAAATGAGTTTTTGATGAAAGTAGTTCAACCAAGTAGTTGAATTTTCAACTAAAATAGCTCAATTTTCAATTAAAAATGGACTAATTAGATTTTCAGGTAAAAAATTAATTTTCAACAAAAAAAAAACGAATTTTGAAACAATATAGTTACATTTTCTACCAATGAAATTAATTTTCTACCTAAAAGTTGAATTTTTAACCAAGAAGATTAATTTTCTACAAAAAAAAGAACTTTTAAGAAAATACATGAATTTCCAATATAAAAAAATTAATTTTTATTTAAAAATGAAACAAAGTTTTAACCCAATAGTTGAATTTGCAACCAAACAATTTTCAACTACAATCAAGAATATTCAGCCACAAAAATGAATTATTAATAAAGTAGTTCAACTTCATACCAAGTAGTTGAATTTTCAACTAAAAAAGTTCAATTTTCAACTAAAAATGGAATGAATCAATTTTCAAATAAAATAATAATTTTTACACCAAAAAACGAATATCTAAACAATATAGTTACATTTTCAACCAAAGAAATTTATTTTCTACCTAAAAGTTCAATTTTTAACCAAAAGATTAATTTTCTATCGAAACGAACAATTTTCAACAAACATATTAATTTACAACGAAGTAGGTAAATTGTCGACTAAAAAAAATGAACTTCTATCCAAAAATGGACTAGTTATATTTTCAAATTAGAAAATTATTTTTAAAAAAATTTTTTCAAAATAGTTAAATTGTCAACCAAGGAGATAAAATTTTGAGCAAGAAAATTAATTTTCGCATAAAAAGACGAATTTTCAAGAAAATACATACATTTTCAAGCAAAAAATAAAATTCTCATCTAAAGAAAGTTGAATTTTCTACAATACAGTTAAATTTTTAAACCGTGAATAAGAATTTTCAATAAAATAGTCAAATTTTTCGTTTAAATAATCAATTTTTAAGCACACAAAAGACAAATTTTTAACTAAAATTATTAATATTTTACAAACGAAAAAATTAATTTTTAAGAAAGTGGTTGAACTTTCAGCCGAAAAAGATGAATTATCAAAAAAAATGTGATAGGTAATATTTCAACAAGAAAGGATTTTAATTTAAAATAAAATAAATAGTTGGATTTGAAAAACAAAAACGAATTTTTAACAAAATACTTGAATAATGAACTAAAATGAATTAATTTTCAACCAAACAGTTTCGATTTTAACCGAAAAAACTAATTTTCTACTAAAATAATTGGATTTTTAAATAAGAATAGAGTAGTTAAATTTTCATTCGAGAGAATTAATTTTCAATACAAAAAACTAATTTTCTACAAAAGAGTTTAATTTTGTACCAAATAGTTGTATTTTCTATCCAATTTTTCAATTTCCAAACCAAAAAGACAAATTTTGTATAAAACAGATGAATTATCAGCAAAATAATAAAAATTTTCAACCAAAAAGTCAATTTTGAACCAATTAGCTAAATTTACAAGAAAATAATTAAATTTTCAGTTAAAAAATTATTTTTTGACCAAAAAAAGACGATTTTTTAATTAAGTTTTGAATATTTTACCAACAAAATTAACTTTTAAGAAAGTAGTTTAACGTTCAACTAAGAATTCCAGTTTTCAAAGAAAAATGTAATAGTTGATATTTCAACAATAAAGGATTTTAATTTAAAATAAAAAACAGTTGGATTTTACAAAAGAAAAAAAAATTGTCAACAACATTCTTGAATCCGCAATTGCAACAGATTAATTTTTTAACAAAAATGGCTTTAACCGAACAACTGAATTTTCTACTAAAAAGACGAATTTTCAACGAAATTGATAAATTTTCAACCAAATAGTCAAATTTTTAACAAAAAAGTTAATTTTCAATCGAAACAGAATTATTTTAACCAGATTATAGCATTTTCGAAAAAAGGTGAAATTCCTACAGAAAGAGATGAATTTTTAAATCAAAAAGATGAATATTTACCAACATAGTTGAGTTTTCGACCCAAAAAAATTTGTTTGTCAATAAAGGAAAATTTTTTTTTATCAAATTATTGAATTTCCAGGCCAAAAAGACGATTTTTCAACAAAATAGTTGAATTTTCAACTTAGAAGTGTGACTGTTGAGCAAGATTTTAGAATTTCCAACAAAATAATTCAATTTTGAACCAAGAAATAAAATTTTCAACCAAAAAAGATGAATTCTTAACCAAATTAATAATAATAATAACCGCTGTCTAAATATAAATTTAAATAATTTATGGACTAAAGAATAATATTTTAAATAAACATTGAAGTAAATTTTTATCGCTCTGAAAATATTAGAATAGAAAACTGGAATTTTTTTTAAAAATAAAGTTAATTTTCCGTTGCACACTTTTTGATTTCGGACTATACTATTTTGAATTCGGGCTACACATAAGTTTAATGCTTAGAAAATTTTATGACACTATTTTTACACTATTTTTCAAATTTGTCACTATTTTTTATACTTTTTTTATATAATATTTATTTATTGAATATTTGTATTTATTTTATTATATTTTATTACACTACTGAACTCTCAAGTGAGTTCGAGGCCTGATTATATTTCAGTAATGGAAAGGCAGAAGCGCTTATCTATGCCTATCGTGATTTTGAGATAAATGATATTGCATAATCTTAAGCAACAAAGTTCAAACTTTTTTTTTCTAACTTTTTATTGATACCATTTTTTTTAGAATTTTTAAATTTATTAAAACAGGTCATAAATTAATATAATGAGTAACTAGAAATAATTTCCAGTAGGTTAGATTAAAAAAAAATATTGTTTATAATGTTATAAACAAACTATTGAACGAAAGTAATTTTTTCGTGATTTGCAATGATTAGATATTTTAAATACATAGATTTTGTGTGAAATGTGACAGAAAATAATGTTCCCTTATAATTTGTTGAGAATAGCTACTATTTACCAATTATTTAAACAATTTTCATAAAAAATTGCACACTTCAATGATTTTTTAATGAATAGGCTTAACTTTTTGTGAAATGAACTTGAAATGTTCTGCCAGAGACTCTTTGCTGTCATATTTTTCACAATCAGAAAAACTGTTAAATATATAAAGAATGTGTATGAACAAATGCACATTTTGAACATTTTTTCATGAATAGACCTAATTATTTTGAAAATGAAGTAAAAATGTGTTTTCAAAGACTCCTTGTTGTCATATTTTTCATAGTGACGTAAAACCTTAATTATATAAACAATTTTTATAAACAAATACACATTTTGACCATTTTTTCATAAATAAGATTGGCTTTTTGCACAATAAACAATTTGTATAAACAAATGCACATTTTGAACATTTTTTCATGAATAGACCTAATTTTTTTGAAACTGAACTAAAAATGTGTTTTCAAAGACTCCTTTTGTCATATTTTTCATAGTGACGAAAAGTCTTAATCATATAAACAATTTTTATGAACAAATACATATTTTGACCATTTTTTCATGAATAGGCTTGGCTTTTTTGCACAATAAACAATTTGTATAAACAAATGCACATTTTTAAAATGAATTTTTTTTATAAACAAATGTATTTTTGTATAAACAAATGCACATTTTGAACATTTTTTTATGAATAGACCCACATTTTTTTGAAAATGAACTAAAAATGTGTTTTCAAAGACTCCTTGTTGTCAGATTTTTCATAGTGACGGAAAGCCTTAATTATATAAACAATTTTTATAAACAAATACACATTTTGACCATTTTTACATAAATAAGATTGGCTTTTTGCACAATAAACAATTTGTATCAACAAATGCACATATTGAACATTTCTTCATGAATAGACCTAATTTTTTTGAAAACGAACTAAAAATGTGTTTTCAAAGACTCCTTTTGTCATATTTTTCATAGTGACGAAAAGTCTTAATTATATAAACAATTTTTATGAACAAATACACATTTGGATCATTTTTTCATGAATAAGCTTGGCTTTTTTGCGCAATAAACAATTTGTATAAACAAATGCACATTTTGAACTTTTTTCCATGAATAGACCTAATTTTTTTTGAAAATGAACTAAAAATGTGTTTTCAAAGACTCCTTGTTGTCATATTTTTCATAGTGACGTAAAGCCTTAATTATGTAAACAATTTTTATAAACAAATACACATTTTGACCATTTTTTCATAAATAAGCTTGGCACATTTTGAACATTTTTTCATGAATAGACCTAATTTTTTTGAAAAGGAACTAAAAATGTGTTTTCAAAGACTCTTTTTGTCATATTTTTCATAGTGACGTAAAGCCTTAATTATATAAACAATTTTTTTGAACAAATACACATTTTGATGATTTTTTCATAAATAAGCTTGCCTTTTTTGCGCAATAAACAATTTGTATAAACAAACGCACATTTTGAACATTTTTTCATGAATAGACCTAATTTTTTGGAACATGAACTAAAAATGTGTTTTCAAAGACTCCTTGTTGTCATATTTTTCATAGTGACGAAAAGTCTTCATTATATAAACAATTTTTATGAACAAATACACATTCGGACCATTTTTTCATGAATAAGCTTGGCTTTTTTGCGCAATAAACAATTGGTATAAGCAAATGCACATTTATATTGAAATTTTCGTTGTAAAAAGTGAAATATTTTTATAAATATTTAATGAATCAACATTTCCTCCAAATGTCTAAAAATGTCAAAGTGTCTTCAGTAAAAAATTGTTTAAAATAAAAAAATACTCAGCAATGTAAAGCGAACAAATTTGTTCTTGGAATTAATAATTTTAGTTTATTTTTCTTGTTATTTAAAAAAACAATAATCATAGGAAACAAGGTTTTAAATATTTTCCTTTGTGTCTGTTTTTTATGTGTGACATAAGATAATTGTCTCACTTTTTTCGAAGCCGGAAAAATGCCTCAAAGATAAAAAGTGTCTTTTCGAAATCTGAAAATTTTATTTGAAATATTTTGTCCTAAGATTAATATTATTCAAATTTTTTTCCTAAAATATATTTTTTAAAACAATTTTTCATCAAAATACGAAAACCGGGATCTTGAATCCTTTTACGAAAAATTATTTTCTTGATCTGAAGGTATCAATTTAAAATGTAAACATTTTTTTAATTGCTTTACAAAGCTTATTTTAAAGTTCAAAAAAAATTTAATGATAAAAGTATAAAAATGACCTATATAAAATTTCTGATAATATTGAAAACTGGAGGAATTTAAAATTTATATAATGGGATAAAAATTTTTAAATTAATATTTCAAGGGACCGAATTAAATATTTTGTATGAGTAAATATATTTAAAATACTTTCGAAATAAAAACTTTGTATTATTTTTAGTTAATTAAATACAAGAGATGTTTTAATAAAGGTCAGAATACAAGTTGTAAAAAGGAGAATAAATTATTAACAATCAAATGATAACGAATTATTGATTTATATTCAAAGTAAAAAATTGATTATTTAATGTTAAAATTATTTTAAAAAGTGTCAATATATTCATGAATTTTATTTTACGAGAAATACTCAGATGATTTGAATCTGTATAAATTAGACATTATTTGCTTTTAATTAAAATTGAATATAGCCAGTAAAAGCTTTTAAGCCTCTTGAAAATGCATTCCAAAGAATAAATAATTTTTTTCTCTGAATAATTTATTAGAATATAGTCAATGAAGTTAAGAATAATATAAGTAAAATAATAAAAGGTCTGAAAATATGTTTTTATAATAATTTTCATTGAACTATTTATATTAATAATACTGTAATGCTCTATAATCAGAACAATAATCTTATAAGTATGAATGATATATTTTTCTTTGTAGGATTTTTTTAAAATTTTTTATCCTAATGAAAATGTATTAATTGATACCCGTTAATTAAATTTTGCTTTGATGACTCTTATCGAAATATTTTTTATCTTAAGAATGCGAAAGCAAGAAGATATGGAATTAAAATTATAGTTGATGATACGTTGTAGAACCTTGGTTTCCCGTTTTCTCATAATTTTCATAAATGTATATCCGTAGCAAATGATCATTATTTCTAACTGTAAGGAATATGGTATTGAAATCTGAATTATTTATGAAACATTATCTTCATCAATATCGATACTTTGTATAATTCCATGACAAAAATTGAAATATTTATTGAATTTCATGATCTCTATAAAATACAATTTAGATATTAGATTTCTTAAATGTCTTTATTTCAAATGTTGAGACAGTAATATTATTAAATTTTTAATAATTATAGTAATAAAACTTTTACAATTTGATTGCTGAAATTGAAAAAAATTAATTTTTGTGCAATTAAATTGGAATTCCTCTAGTTTTTGAGTTGATGTAATTGACAGTATTTATTATAATTATAGATAAGCACAGCAGTATCTCGAGCTTTTTTTATAACAAAATTGGAACAAGTTCTGCAAACAATTGATAAATATTTTGACTATCACATTGATAATTAGAGACTTCACAATCTTTCCCCTTTCCCCTCCTTTTTTTCAAAAAATTCCTCTTTTTTCCCTGTTTAAAAAAAAAACTTCACTCTTTTCTCGTTTTTTGCATAAATTCTAACTGAATTAATAGAACCCAGTAAGCAAATCCAAATATTTATGGTTAAAAGTTCATTCTTTTTGGTTGGAAATTGTATCTTTATATTTTTCGTTCTGAATTGATCTCTTTTGGTTAAAAATTTAACTATTTGGTTAAAAAATTTAATTATTTTTGTGTTGGAAATGCAACTGAAATATTTTTTGGTTAAAAAATCCAATATTTTTTGTAAAATTAGCCTTTTTGGTTTAAAAATCTATCTCTTTTGGTAGAAATGTAATTTTTGTTTGTTGAAAATGCAACTGTTTAGTTGAAAATAATTTTTTTTTTATTTAACTTTTTCTTTGAAAATGATTTTTTGTTGTTGTATTCGACTGTTTTCAATTTAAAATTAAAATCCTGTTTTTTGAAATATCAACTGATAAATTTTTTCAAATTAATTTTGTTTCTTAAAAATGTAACTACTTGGGTAAAAATGGAATTGCTTTGTTAAGAAATAATCTTTTTAGTTGAAGGTTCATATCTAGTTAAAATTAAACTATTTTGTTTAAAACTCGTTTTTTTTTGTTCGAAATTAATTTTTTAAAGTGAAATGTTAGAATGTTACAAATTAAAATTTTTTAATTGAAAATTTAACTATTCTAGTTGAAAATTTATCATGTTTTTCATTTAAAATAAAAATATTTTTTTGTTGAAATATCAACTAATACATATTTTTTGAGAATGCATCATTTTTGGTTGAAGATTAAAAATCTTAGTTAAAAATTAATATCTTTGATATAAACTTCGTTTAAACATTTAACTATTTGATTGAAAACCCATTCTTTTTGTTTGAATTCAATTGCTTTAATTTAAAATCAAAATATTTTTAGGTTGAAATATCAACTAATTAATTTTTGTTTATTGAATTAATCTTTTTTGGTTAAAACTCTTTTTATTGGAAATCAATAGGTTTTAACTGAAAATTAAACTTACATGTTTTGTCGAAATCTTATCTTTTATAGTTGAAAATTGAACTATTCGGTTCAAATTCATTTATTTTGTTAAAAATGCGTCTTTTGTGAAAAATTTAACTATTTTGTTATTAAAGTAACTTTTTGTTAAAATATCAACTGTTTTGTTGGAAATTTGTCTTTGCGAGTTGAAATTTAAATTTTCTTCTAAAAAAATCGTCTCTTAAGGTGGAAAATTTAACTATTTTGGCAGAAAATTTATTTATTTGGTTGAACATTAACTTTTTTTTGTCAATAATACGATCATTTGTTTGACAATTCGACTATTAATTCGAAAATTCCACTATTTGGGCAAAAATGAACATTTTGGTTGAAAATTTATATTATACTATGTTATATATATTATATTATACTAATTTATATTATACTACTTTGTTAAAAATTAATTTTTGTTGTTCAAAACGTAATTATTATGTAATAAATACCTTTCAAAATTCAAATATTTGGTTGATAATTGATGGTTTTTGTTATAAATAAATCTTTTTTTGCGGAAAATTAATTTTTTGGCTGCAAATTTATCTTTTTGGTTGAAGATTCACTTCCTTGATTGAAAATTAGTTTTTTGTTGTTGTTAAAAATTAATTTTTTCAACTGAAAATTTAACAATTTCATTTTTTGTCGATAATTGATCTTTTTGATAGAAATTTATTATTCTTAGTTGAAAATTCATCTTTTCGGTTCAAAATTAAACTATTCAATATTCATTTTATTTAATTGAAAATTAATTTTTTACTTAAAATTTAACTATTCTATTTGGAGAATTTCGACTTTAAGTTGGTTTATCTGTTTTAGGTGCAAATTCAATTATTTTGTTAAAAATTCCTCTTTTTAGTAGAAAAGTAATTTCATTAGTCAAATCTTTATCTTTTTGGTAAAAAATTTATTTCTTTAGTTGAAAATCTAACTATTTTGTTAAAAATTCGTTTTTTGTTTTTGTAAATGAGCATCTACAACTGAAAATGTAACTATTATATTTTTGCATAAAAAAAATATGTTTCTGTAGCAAATAAATATTTTTTGGTTGAAAATTCAACTATTTTATTCAAAATGAAATATATTCTGACTTGAAATCTTAGAAGATATAATATCGACGCCGCCATTCTATAAAGCTCTACGTCGCGTTTAGGCGGTGTACAGGTTTCGGTCGAGATTGGTCGTGGTACAGCTCGAAGTCATGTGTATAAGAATAGGAACTAGAGCTATGCAGCGATTAAACGCGACTGGTAGGAGCTGTACACCGCCTAAAAGTGATGGAGAACTGTACACCGCCTAAACGCGACGTGAAACAGTATCTAATAGAGGCGTCGATACATAACTATTTTGTTCAAAATGCAATATATTTTTACTTTTGGCTTCACGTTGCATTTAGGCGGTGTACATGTCTACATCGCGTTTGGTTGCTGTGCAGCTTCAAGTCCTACCTATAATCATAGAAAGTAGAGCTATAGAGCGATTAACCGTGACTAGTGAGAGCTGTACACCGCCTAAACGCGACGTGGAGCAGTATCTAATAGAGGCGTCGACATATAACTATTTTGTTCAAAATGCAATATATTTTGACTTTTGGCTTCATGTCCTGTTTAGGCGGTGTACAGTTCTACATCGCGTTTAGTCGCTGTGAAGCTCCAAATCCTACGTATAAGCATAGTAACTAGAGCTATACATCCATTAAACGCGACGCAAACCTGTACACCGCCCAAACGCGACGGAGAACTGTACACCGCCTAAATGTGACGTGGAGAGCTATGGAATGGAGGCCTCAATATAGTTGTCAACTATCTGCATAGTTTTTATCCAATTTTGAAATAAAAAAATCTTGGAGGTTTCTTGTGAGGGGGATAAAATTAATTATTATTTTTATTTATTTCAGAATAAAAGATGACGGTGGCGACGGAGCCATCGAAGGCAGAGGAGGGTGGAGAGCGGCGACCAAAAATCGAATCTTTTGATGATATTTTGCCCTATGTTGGCGAAGCAGGTCGGTACCAATGGCTGCTTTTCATCATCCTTCTGCCCTTCACCTTCGTCTACGCCTTCCTCTATTTTGCCCAATTTTTCATCACCCTCGTGCCCGAGGAACATTGGTGCAAAATTCCTGAACTTGACGGATGGAACCTCACGGATGAGCAGAAGTGAGTTAGCGCGGTGAGAAAACACCCTCAAAGTTTCATATTCTTATTATTAATAATAATCTTAATTATAGTTTATAATGAGTACATGATGAAGAGTGTCAGTAGAGTGAGAGACTCCTGAAACGAAAGACATTGGATAATAATGGACCCGCGCGGAGAGCTTTACATCGTGACTTTGTGAAGCTCTTCACCTGGGATGATTGTTAGAGAGATTGATCAGCGACATGGGTCTCATATGAACTCCTTGATCCCAGACAGTATGATGAGGATTTGGCTTAATGACATAATAATAATCTTTGACAAATATATATTTTTTATTTATTTTCAGTTTCCAAAGATTTCCCCCCCCCCCCGATATTTTACGTAATATTTGCCGACAAATTTTTTTGTATAATTTTTTTAAGGTTCATCCAAAAATAATATTACGCGATTGGAAAAATCTGACTGTTTCTTATAAATTATCAATGTAATTAAACTTTCAACCAAGTAGTTGAATTTTTAACCAAAAAAGGTCAATGATGAATTTCTCAACAAAAAATATAATAGTAGATATTTTAGACAAGTAAAGATTTTCATTTTACATCAGAAAGGATGTTACCAAAAAGGACAAATTTGCAATAGAATATTTAAATCCTCAAGAAAAGAAGATTAAGTTTCAACCAAATAGTTATATTTTTATCCAAAAAAGATTAAATTTTTACTCAAACAGATGAAATATTTTTAAAACACAAAATTTGAATTTTCAACAAAAAGTGAATTTTCTATTAAAGTAGTTGAATTTTCAACAAAACAGTTCAATTTTTAATAAAAAAGGATGACTTTTTTTTTACAAATTTGTTGAATTTTTAACTAAAGTGCTGCAATTTTTACCGAAGTCGTTGAATTTTGAATGAAAAAATATCAATTTTCAACCAAAAAAGATGAATCATGAATTAAAAAAAAATAATAATAATAGTTGATATTGTAGGCAAGAAAGAATTTCCATTTCAAATAAAAAACAGATGCTTTGAACCAAAAACGAGTATTTTCAACCAAACAGTTATATTTTTAAACAAAAAAGATAAAAATTTTACTAAGCCAGATGAATTTTTAAACTAAACAGATAAATTTAAAAAAAAAATAGTTAAATTTTTCTTTAAGATTGATTTCAGTTGAATTTTCATCAAAAAATTAATTTTGTAACAAAATAATTTAAATAACTGAATTTTCAAAAAAAGTTCACTTTTCAACCAAAAAGGATGACTTTTTTTACAAATTTGTTGAATTTTCAACCCAAAAAGAAAAGGTGAATTTTGAACTATAATGATGAATCTTCGAATAGAATAGTTAAATTTTTATTCAAAAAATTAATTTTTAACCAACAAAAAATTAATGTTGAAAAAATATGTGAAGAAAAAGAATTTTTAAATCGAAAAGACGAATTGTCAACCTAGAAAAAAAATGTCAGCTTTGAACAAAACAGTTGAATTTTCCACCGAATAGTTAAATTTTTAACCAAAAAGATAAATTTAAAAAAAAAAGAAAAATTTTCTACCAAAAAAATATAAATTCCTAACAAAATACATAACTTTTTAACAAAATAGCTGAATTGGAAAATAAAAATTTAATTTTTCAATGAACTTTAACTTTAATTGTTTAATAAAATTTAACTTCAATTTTTCAATCAACTCTAACTTTAGTTTTCTAATTAACTTTAACTTAAATTTTTTAATTTTAGGCTAAAATAAAATTTTAAATAAAAAGATCCATTTTCAACAAAAAGAGGAATGGTTACATTTTTATGGAGTAGAATAATTTTTAATTTCCAACAAAATAGTTACATTTTTAGTTTAAAAATTTAATTTTTAACATCAAGAAAAACGAATTTTCAACTAAAATTGTGAATTGTAAAAAAAACCACAAAAAAAACTTTTAAGAAAGTAGTTCAACTTTCAACCAAGGAGTTCAATTTGGAACATAAAAAGAGGGATTTTTAACCAAATACTGTTCAATAAGTCAGTATGTGAAACAACCAAAATGCAAAATTGCTGTCTCGTTCAACTTTATGCATTTCTATTGTATGTCTACAGAATCAAGTTCACATGAAGCTGGTAGCAGCGGAGGTTCTGTAGATCTTACTCAACCTCAAAGAAATTTACCACTTGGCGACAGTGAAGAATTAGTAGTAAACTGGTCCAGACATTCAGTCCTTGGAAGAGCCGACTTCCCAAATGACATTTTTACACCGTACAAAGACAGAGGGAACACACAATTTATTGAATACAACATTGTGGAACTGACAGAGTACCCCTATGGAATACTATTCGTCCCTACGTTCCCGCACCCCGAACAATGGGCATTAGATAGATGTCTTCCACTTTGGCGTAAGATATCATGTAGGTACACTGTAAAAAGTGGAGTTTTATTTTTTATGGCTTAATTCTTCGCGTGTCCTGTTTTTGAACATGATAAGGTCATGCTGTTATTTTCAATGTGAAAAAGGACTCTGGGACCTAGTGATGAGTAAGCTACTTTTAAAAAGGAACTAGATATCTTTATTGTTGCTGTTTCAAAATGAATTATCTATAATTCTGCACTAAATTGTTCATTCATTTTAAAGATAGTCATGCCTTTGTATGAATCGTTTTTGCCATCTATCCTACATTTTATACTTTTCAAACACGCTAAAATTTTATTCAGATACACAAATTAATCAAACGATACTCCAAAACTGTTACTCAAAAACATTTTTCCATTTATGCAGTGGCTATTTGTGAATATGTTATAAAAACTGTAAAAACTCCAAATTGGGTTATATTTAGCATGCAATACTAACATCTGATCCTACCAACTACTCAGGGACAAAAAATAAGAATAATTTTATTTCATTAGGTTGGTGAAAGGCATGAACTTGCTTATCTATTTAAAAGTTGTTTGGCTGGTAGAACTCAACTGTTTGTGCTAGCAGAAGGAAGTTTCCAGCTTTTTCACATTTTTTATGTTTAATGCTTGAATCAATCTGCCCGTTCTGGAGTTCAATATGATTCCTGCCGTACTTTTTTAAATTGCACTCTTTTTTCAAAACATTTTTCAATTTCCGTATGATTTTCAATTCGAATTTCGTTTTTCTAAAACTGCTTTCTGATGATACAGGAATCAGTTTTCTTCGCGAAAATAATTTAAATGTTAAAAATAAGTTCTGATATATAATATATAATAAGCATTTCATCCTAATCCTTAAAAATCCTAAATAAATAGTAAAGGAATTAATGTAAAAAGTAATTAAACTATAAAGAAACGCTTTATTTTAGACCGCTAATAATCTCATATAGAAACACTATAAAAATGGTTGGTTAGGCTACTTATTTAGTTAGTAAGATATGATACTGCTATTCTATTACTTGGCACAACAATTCCATTATTACGAGCAACTAAGAAAATGGATTTGCCAACTAATAAAGTGGCAGTATCATATAATTGAAAAAACAGAAATAAGTAGAAATCCTTTGAAAATAAATTAAATTAAACGTAATAATTAAAGTTTTCTGAATTAAACACCGTCAAATACTAAAATATATGAAAATCATTGTAGGTCTATACAGAATTTCCCTAAGATTTCTTCGTAAAAGGTGACCCTCATTTCAAAACTAACTAAAAAAGTAACAATTGTCACAGATACAGTTACTGAGAAAATTTATCTAGTCACGAAATCCTTGCTTATTTAAAAAAGTAGCTTAGTTACCACTATCGTTACCAAAAAAGTAACTAGTTAAAATAAACTAGTTATTTCTCGTCACTGCTAGCATCCGATCAATCGTCTCATTTAATTTTCACTCGAGACTGTTCTTAAGCCTTATTTTAATGTCTGGAATGAGCCCTGAAATTAAAATTTGTTGTACAGAATAATTGGATACATGCCCAGGCTACATTCCTGCGTTTTAACCACATTGACGAAGAAACTGCAAGAAGGGAACAAGAACAGCATCAGCAGATGAACGCAGCGCGGGAATTCTTTCAAGCCCATGGCAATTTGTTGAAAGATAGACAAAGACGACGACGTGATGGGGGGCAGTAATTGGCGAATAATGTAATTCAAATATTTTGAGAAAAAATTACATGTATGTTATGTATGTAATTTTTATTTTCTGCCAAATAAACATATAAAGTATCCCAAGAGACGTCTTTCACTTCGTTTTTTCACCATCAACTGAAGCGTAGCACGCTATGATAATCAAGCTTTTGAATTCTAATTTGATTCTTACCCACAACAATCTGGGAAATACAAATCCATTATCCTTTATATTCTGTCCTGCTCTTTTATTCATAATCAAACAGACCCCTTGACTGCCACGTAATTCACTATTTACCTTTTACCATATTTCAAATCCGCCTTTTAACTTCCTATTTTTCATCTCTTTAGTTTCACATCCCTCTTTCTTTGTTTCAGGTACACATAAAATATCTAGCTTTCTTACGCGCATAGTTTCTTGTAATTCTCTTTCTTTGAGATCGTAGACCGCTCTAGCATTTCAAACATCCAATATCCATTCGGCACCTGAAACTTTACCTTTGCCTTTATCGGGTGCATGCCTTTCGTCAATCAAAGTTCCGGTCTATTCCGAGGCTATTGTATTATTTTTATTATTCATTGTTTACAGTGTGCTCCCAACTATCAACTTGATTCAAGAAATGTATTTTGCATCACGCATGCACGGAATAGCCATACTCGTTATACAATGTACTATTGCAAATCGAAAACAAGTCCAAATCAACTAGCTAGTCGCCATGGGGTGGAGAGTCTTGTTTCGACCTTAGTCCAATAAAATTTCGGTTAATGGAGGGGGAGTGTAGGCAAAGAACTGCTACCGAGAGAGTCATAGTTGGTTGGTGTTGTATAATAAGAATGTCACCAGCCTTCAGCAGTTTGGCAATATACGATTTTTTTTTATTTTGAATATAACACTACCGTAGCTTATAACGAAGCAAAATGATGGTAATTTTCATTTTTCAAAATATTCATAGTTTCAAAAGTTCTTGCAAAACGAGAAGAATGAATGAAAAGTTTTATTACAAATAAAGTAAATTTATTCTAGAATAAGAATACTATAAATTGAAAAATTATGTCTTAGATATAGAGAAAAAAAAAAGAAAAAAGGAATGGATTTTTCTTCCATACTTTCTGTATCTGACTATCTTTTCTTAACAAGAGAGCAGGAAGGGCTGCTTTCGTCTAGGTCTTCTTCTTCAAACTGTTCCAAGTACTCAAAAGGTGGAGTGTTGTGAGAACGTGAAATTGTATCTAGATTAGCAAAGAACACACTGATCACGTTTTTTAACACACAGATTCTGTTTCCTACTAAATAAGAACAATAAACTGTAGTACGGATATTATTATAATTCAAAATTGATATATGTATTTGGCATCGATTTCTTTTCTCCAGACTAAAAAAATATGGTGAAAAGCATACTTACAAATATACGGTTTTCCGTTTTGCTTATAGTATTCACTGCGACTTCCTCGATGGCGTTCCTGGCTGAAATTCTCTATCGTAGAATTCTCCTCATTACCACGGCTCGGTCCAGTGACTTTTTCACGGTTACGGTCCTCGCTTCTTTTAAGTTTCATGTCCTCATTGCGAATTCCTTTGCGGTGTCCCTAACCGAACTCCTTTTCCTTTGATTTACCTTCATAACTGCTTCTCAGTCCACTGTAATATTCGCTCTAATTGCTCCGATTTGCTGAAACGTCAAGAAAATTGAAATACTTTATCCCAAGCGGAAGTACAACGGTGCAGTTTTAAAGGATCCATTAACGAGCGTGTTTGATGCCGGCCAGGCCTTTAATTTCGCTATTCCTAGTATAATTTTTGTCCCCCGAAATCACATGCAAACTTATGTCTGGAGGATAGGGGTTCTGGAGCCTGGCTTGAATAAAATAAGAGCTGGATTTAAACATAGCTGATAAAAACTCAATTTATTCAACAAATTAAAAATCTTTAGAAATGTTAATAACAAATACATAAAGCAAGATTAGCTATAGCTTTCATAATTAATTAGCAGCAAGATATGATAATTAAGCAAGAGAAGGAACATTAAGAACTTGAACGAACAAACATAAAATTTGAAGAACGCTAACTCAAAGCTGCCTGAATCGCGGAACCAAAAAGTTATAATCCCCTTCGGTTTGATAAACAAAAGGAAAAGGACACCAAAATTGTAACCTCACTTAACGTGTGGTATCCGTGAGATGTCCTGTAGGACTTTTTGTAGGTCTTCGGTAGTGAGAGGAATTTTCATAAGATCCTGTTACAAGTTTCGAGTATTCTCTTGCGACGATCAATACAGAATGCCATCTCCGGATTCTCACAGCAGCGAGCAGCCGGCCAGTGAAATAACTGCAACGCAAGCAGGAGATTGGAATTGATCAATCTGCCGCGCATCGGAACTTCCAAGCCTTCGTCTTCCAACGACGAGCGGTATTTCAAATTAGAAGGTTTTTCCAGCGGCAGCAAGGACAATAAATATTTAATGTTTTATGGAATTAAATATTATAATTTGAGAGAATAAAGGATTTCGATATCATTAGAAAAAAATTAGAAAAATAGAATATCTTAAATCCTTTTGTGGACAGTCGGTGATCCCAGGAGTTTACTTTCGTGAGCCCACTAAATTAGTTGGTGCCACACGTGACGTAACCCTGAGAGCAAGATAAATCGTTGACCCTAGCAAGGAGATGCCATCGTGCAAAGTAAATGTTGGTAATCTTACGGCGGAGTCAATCCTGAACAGATACAGAAATTCTGGTGCCAGTAAAGGTTCTACAATCAATTCGGCCCGCTTTCGAAGCGTCCCTCTAGGTCCATGGTACAATAAAGGTTTAACCTTCTCCACTGACCTTTCCGTGGTCGCGGTTTTGAATTTCTTTAAGTTTCAGGTCCTCATTGTGACTTCCGTCTGTGGTGTCCCTGGCTGTGGTCCTTTTTCCTCGAATTCCCCTTATGACTGCGCTTCTGTCTATTGCCCTTTTCGCGGGTGTGGTCCTGATTACCCTTACGTTGAAGATCCTTATTGCGACTAACCCTGTGGCGTCCCTGACCAAATTCCTTTTCCTTTGATTGGCCCTCATAACTACTTCTCAGTCCACTGACCTTTTCCCGGTCAAGCTTCTGGATTTGTTCAGGTTTTAAGTCCTCACTGCGACTTCCTCTGTGGTGTTCCTGGCTGTGGTCCTTTCCCCTCGATTTCCCCTTATCACTGCACCTTTGTCCAATGTCTTTTTTATGGGTCCATTCCGGGGTTTTCTTACGTTTCAGGGCCTCATTACGACTACTTTTATTATGTGTCTGACCGAACTACTTTTCCTTTGATTTTCCCTCGTAGCTGCTGCTCCGTTCACTGACCTTCTCGCGGTCACGCTTCTGCTTCTGGATTTTTTCAGGTAACAAGCCCTCACTGCGACTTCCTCTGTGATATCCTTGGATGTGGTACTTTTTCTTTTGTTTCCCTTCATGACTGCGCTTCCGTCTAGTGTGCTTTTCGCGGGTCTGGATTTGTTCATGTTTCAGACCCTCACTACGACTTCCCTTGTGGTGTCCCTGGCTCGTGCATGTAATCCGTTTCCTTGGACTTCCACTCATCACTGCGTCTTCGTCCAATGTCTTTTTCGTGGGTATAGTCCGGGGTTTCCTTACGTTTCAGGTCCTCATTGCAAAACTTATATTGCGTCCCTGTTTGTATTATTTTTCCTCCTTGGAATGCAATTCAACTCGTTTCTGTTCTTTTTTTTTGTGAATTCAGAATATATGGGAATCGTGTTTTGAGGTGACTTTTCGCCGGCGATGATTTTTGGAATTCCTTTTTCGCAGTTCTTAACTGACTGTTCCTTATACAATTGGTTTCCACAGATTTCTTTGATAGGGGCACTTTATACATGCTCCACACCTCAACAAAAAGTGATTAATATACTTGAACAGAATGTGGAAATTGTTTCAAACGTGCATTAAATATGCAATTCAATATCGCCGAATTATATAATTAAATACTTGATTTTCAATACCTTCGCGATCTTCTTTCCTTTTAAAATTCCAAGGCGGTGACTGTTTTATCAGTGGTTTCTTTCTTGCACCTACTATAAAAATTAACTGAATTAATACGATTAAACTATAATACATCGCTTGATATTAGTAAGTAACAAAATGGAAGGCTGAGTATTTTATATAGTTGAACTGTTACAAATGTAGAGAATTGCTACATTTGTAAATCCTTGTATTTATAAAAATATGTTTCAACCACCTTTTTGGGTATTAGATATATTTAGGTCAAAAAGAAAAATAGAAAGTTGTAAATAAAGCGGAAGGCAAACCGTGAATTTTTTATTTAAACACTTGCTTAGGGCCCGATAATGACCGTTTTCACCAGTACTGGACACGGAGAAGGGGGAATTGCTTTTTGATTTTTTTTTACATTTTGAACACCCATTGTATGAGGATGACAGTTATACATATATGAAATTATCCGATTAGATTCGACTAAGCAATATAGACCCGTTATAATACGTTTAAATAAAAATTATGAATATCAAGAAATATGGTTGCTGCTTACTTGGCTCATTTTCCTCTGATGAACTAAAATGTTTAGGACATAATGAGCGTTTTCCACGAAGTACTGTTCACACTTGTTGCTCGACACCACACTAGGATTGTAAATATCGATGGGTAATCCAAAAAAGATGAGCAATGAACATGCTCACAACGGCAACGTTGGAGTAGAAATGGAAAACAAAAAGTGAACTAGAGTTTCTCTTAAGATGAGCTGAGATAAGTTACTATGCCTTGAGTAGTATGCCTATATTAATGATCCTATCGTCAAAAATTTCCTACACAAGTATAACATACAAATTACACGTACCATAGTGTCCATTAATAATTCGGACTTTGTATTTAATTCAAGTTGTACCGGGATTCTCTGCTTAATCCGTGCATCGTTTTGAATTTATTTCATGTGGTGACCAATACACGTATGATCTATCTTCAGTTATTCACGCATTGGGAACAGCATTACACTAATCCTCAGATGTCACCACGAACGATGATTTGACAGAAGTGTGCACATTTTTTGAAGGTGGTTGAAGTGATTCGCGGACAAATTATTTAGTTGTAGATACACTATTGAATCTAGCAACGTACAATAAACCGGTATTATTATTCTTCTCATGTGGGCAAAGAAAAATGTATTTTTAAAAATTGCAATCTTTGAAATTGCACGCCAAAGTGCTCGCGCCAAAAGTGAGATTTCCTTCAGAGTCAGGAAAGGTCATATTTGCAAGGTCATAAGACTCAAATTTTGATCATGAGAGTGAGTTGTCACAAGATCTCCCGCGTGTATAATAGTTATATAGTCTCAACTCTAAGAATGGACAATATACTAACTTGTAAATTACAAATTTTATGAGTGCATGAGGGGCAAGATGTAGAATTCTTCTCGCAACCGAAGAAGAACTGCCTTTTGCTGTATTTTACTTATTGGAAGCACATTTGTTTCCGTGAATCCTTTGTGCCACGTGCAAACACAACTCTCGAGAATCCCCAGGGTAGTTAGAAAATGAGAGCAATTCGGAAAATTCTTTTCCCGTTATCACGGGTCACCCTCTTTGATGAGATATGCGTTGAATGGAAATATCGCTTCCATTTTTCAACTAGCAAGCGTTGTCAGGTTTCTTGGTTGATAATTTGAAGTCTGAAAACTGGAGTAAATGGCAAAATTGATTCATAGGGTTTCAAAAAATGAGGACAATGTTTTGGCATTATCTAGGTCACAGACGCAGTTTTATTGTTTTTTGAAATTTCCACAAGCCTGCGGAACAGTCCTTGCCGTGCTGTCACAAACCACCAACCTTATTTCGATAATTAAGTGTCTACCATCGAATCAAAACCAGTTTCTTTTCAATTCTCGCACACTTCGATAAAAGAATGTAAATATTCGTCAAATACTTTAGTTTTCTCATAACCGTGATAAGCGCCTATGAGAAAAATTTCTGAATAAGGTTTCCTAGCTACTTTTCCTAGAATAGGCCACAATTGACTCTTGGAGTTTTTCCTCAATCGCAGGCCGTCTATATCCATATCGATCCTAATATTATTAGAAATGTAATGTTGTGGAATCTTCACCAGTACATCTGTAAGAGCTCTTTCCAAACCGTAGAGTAAATATGTGCCCGAACCACAAGGAATGATATTGGAGGGCTTTCGCGATGTGCCTAAAAGTGTTCTTGCATCCTTCGGCCATTGAGTATGGCCTTGTTCTCTAAATATTTGAAGAATTTCATTAATAGATGCTCGATTCTCATAATGTCGTAGAGCCTAAGGAGATACTTTTTCCCCACAATGTCAATTCTGGTGAATCCTCTTCCTCATTTTCGTCCTCGGAATATAAGTTTAATTTCCCCCAAAACTCTGCTTCATCTTTCTGCTTGGAAAGCTGTTCCATCCAATTAGCATCGCATTAAAAATCATCGTCTTTCTTCTATCTGCAGCAGAATCTCTCTCTTGAACATTATTTCGAAATTCAGATTCCTCTTAGAAAATTTTGACAAGAATTTCATTATACTGTTGATGCGCTGAGCTCTATGACGGCGGAGTTATTGTTTTCGAGACAAACTATTTTAAGGTTTAAGCCTCCTACTCCCCAGACGATCCATTTCCACAACTGCTTTATGTGACTAGACAAAAATCAAAATGTATATCATTTTTCTTACTGGTAGCTGCGTTTAAAAAAGCAGTCCCATAATTATTTCTTATCGATTATTTTAAAAATAAATATTGAATGTACATGGACCGGATTGGATTGGGTTGTATTGTTTAAAAAATATTGGAACAGAATTAAAAGATTACACATATTGTCACCATTTCAGAACCAGAGACTTGATCACGTAATTTGAAAACTTTTTGGTACGCTGCAACCAAAGGTGTTTGCTGAAAAGCTCGCTTACGTAAACATTTTAAAATATCTTACCCAGAACTGCCACAATGATCATCGATCGGATCGCTATGTGCGTGAAGTTTGGCACCGCAATTTTGAATTTTCAAACAAATAAAAGTTGTCCTGAATTCTGATATATTAGTGCTTTATTGTGCCACAAAACATTTTAAAAAAATAAAAATCTTGGCCATAAGTACCGAAAAACAATTTTTGAGGTAGCACCTACCTTCCGTATTTGTAAAAAAACAAAAGTTGTGCTGGATAGCCCTGAAGGCGTACAGGAACGTATCGTTAACCCAAATCCATATTGCGAATCGTTTTCGAAAGAAACATAATTTTTTGAACAATCTCTGCAACGACATTCTGTTTTTTCAGGAAAAAAAACTTGTGCAAGGCAGTATTGAATGTACTGAATATTGTAGTGCGTGGGCGAATTTCAAAACTCAAATTCCTTTTGCAAAACTAATTATAAAAAAAAAGTAAGAAATCTTCAAAAATGAGAATTTCGAAAAAAAGGAAAGTTGCGTTGAGTTGTGCTCAGCAAGCAAAACAAAAGACTGCCATAACAATAACTACTTGGATAAATATTTTCTAAAATAATCAAGCTTTTTTGAAGTTGGAAATATTTTGTTGAAAATTTTAAGTTGAACAATGCACGATATGAAAAAAGTTAATAAACTAAAAACGTTGCTTTTCGAAAGCCAATCATTAAAATTTTTCTCGCACAAAAAATAATGAAAAATAAAAAATTCCATTTTTTGATCGAACTATGCAAGATACGACAAAAATGAGACAACAAAAATTTTGCTCCCAAAAAATATCTACAAATTTGTCATTAATTTTCTTTAAATAGTAAAAAATGATGTGTGGGGGCACATTTGTGGGGGAAATAAAAATAAAAATATTTATGAACAAAGCAACCTGTAAGAAAGCAGATCTTCTAAATCACTTTACTAAGGTAAGTCTCTTTACCAAATTATTCATTCTTTCGTTCTGGACATTGCAGATTTACAAGGGCCTAAAAGTAACATTTTGTAAAATAACTCTCTCAATAACCTTTAATGACCAAAATTCTTTCGGAAGTTTGTCAGAAATAGATTTTCATCATTGTTAGGTGTCTCATTCTATGTAAAAATAGCACTAAAATAGTGTTTAAAAAAAATGAGTTTTAAACTTTGCAACTAAATAAACAATCTTTCAAAAGGTGTTTGAGGCATGGAAAAAATAAAACAATTGAATCAGCTAAATATTAAATTTCATTTTAAAAAAAAACTTTAAAAAGGCTACAGGCATCAATTTATCTCCAAAAAGGTTTTCCGATAAGAAATGTATAATAGGGTGGGTCGAAAATAACAAATTATGGGATTAGAAATCGCTACAACGCGAGAAAATTAGCATATTCCGATCCTAAAAAAGTGAATAATTAATTTGGAATCGATAGCAATGCAGCTTGGATTTTCCGAATTTTTGCGGATTAAACAATGATAATTTTAAAGTCAAATCCAAATATATGGAATATAAGTACATACGCATACTGAAACTGAAGCAATAATTTTAATGATAAATTCCTCAAAATTAATGTACAACCTAAATAGTAAGTGAAAGAACATGTATGTAGTCAGACAATGCAGTCATCGAAAGCGTCTGACTAAATACATGAAAATACAAATAAGTAGCATCTAGAATCCCTGTTCATCAAAGGTCAAGAGAGGAGATGCGCGACCACTGGCTGTCGCCATGTATATCAAGAGTCACGCTTATCAAATGGCATCTCGCTGATTTATTGCAGAACGTGCTATCGCTCACTTTCTTCATCGCGCGTGCCATCGCTCACTTTTGTCACCGCGCATGCCATCGCTCAATTTTGGCCCGGTACGTGAATTTTGGCATTTACCAAGCGTATATAAGCCCCAGAGCCACCCTTATGAATGGTCTTACATTCCTGGCAGTCAAACTGACAACTTTGATATACGACTCACGTGCTTCAATTCTTTGTGAACTAAATACCGAATCATCAAGTTGTGAACTAAGTCCCTTCGGATGAGACTTTCGGTCGTCGTAGGAATCTATTTCCGGGTAAAATCCACAGTGTTATACACCCGCAAAAAGATCTCAGTGTGGATTCGGTAGCTGTTTAGGACCGTGTGTCGCACTACAACCAGTGAAAAGTGCTTGTGCATCTTTTCACTTCCTGAATCACTTCTAATTGTAAGTGACTCATACAAACATCTAATAAGATTCCGTCGGTGTTGTAAATTATAAATGAAGAACCGATCGACAACAGAACTCTCTCTTGCCTTTTCAGGAAGAAAGGTAGATGTAAGTTTTTACTGTTTTTAATATAACTATATATCTGTTCTTATGCCTAATAAACTTGTAAAATCGAAACTATCTGAATTCCACCTTTCATTTAAACACTGTAGTCTGACACAGTCCGTGTAGGGCTGATAAGTGGCACATAAACCCACAAACAAATGATTGGTCAGGTCTTACCAATCTGACATAATCAGCACACTGGTCTCTCTCTTCCTTAAGTTTTCATAGTACATTCGCCTTTTGCTCGGGACGTGACAGCTGATTTAGTGGCAACTGTGGGATAGTCACTTTCGTTTAAATCTAGTGTTTTATATAACCATTTATCTCAGTGTAGTTTTAAGATAGCTACTTCATCGGCACTCGTGAGTATAAGTCCTTCCTAGATACGTTGCGTGGTCACCTTCGGGGCAAGGCAAAGTTCGAAGTGCATGACAGGCGTTGGTATACTTTGCGTGCTAGCAAGCTCTGCCATCGTTAAAAATCTTACGGAATAACCTGAATTAACCTTGTGTGTACTCTTTGTAGCAAGATTTCACAATTGAATGGTTTAAAACAACGTCATCATCATCATTCCAAAGTCGCGTTTTAGATCGTTACGCGAACTCACATTACTTTAAAACGAATTTTAGATTTGGAAATTTGAATCTGCAACTTCCAAAGCCTTAATAAAATCAGTGATAGCCCGAACTATCACTGCAGAGCCTTTCATATAGCACTGAGTCTTTTATTCGTTCTTTTCAAAGTTTAATTATCTGAGCTTTAATGCATGTTTTCACTGTACAATGGAGATAACTCTTGGTTAGTGATCAAGTTTCCAAACTGATTATCGATTCTTTGTTCATGGCCGAATCAAAAATTGTATGACGGATACTTAATCCACTCATACACAGAGTTACACTTTTATAGAAAGAAGTTCTCACAAATCACTCATCTAAAAAACCTTTAACCATAGATAAACACTGAAGTCGAATGTCTATCACAGCTTATAAATAAGCAAAAGTCCAAAACAATAATTTCAGACCACACAAACTACTTTAAAGTTAACATAGGTGATTTGGTGCCATGGATAATATTCACCAACGTTTCGGTGCTCACACAGCACCCTTATCAAGGTAAGAAAATTTAGAACAAGCGGGAATAGCAACGAAAATACGATGCTACCTCCTGGATACCTGAGAACCAAGTGTGGGTCTGAAGGTATATCCTGTATACCTGAGAACCAAGTATGGGTCTAAAGGTATATCCTGTATATCTTCTCATTTTTCTTTCCTCTTTTTTATCTTTGTCCGAAGAAACAAAATTTTATTTTGTTTTCAGGAATTACAATAGGAGCATTTTGTGGTATTTGTCAAAATTTTATCGTAAGATTCTTGGTTTATTTTCAAGAATTTATACATTGAAATAAGTGTGTTTGAGTCGAGTTAGTTATGATTCATTGTTAGTTTCTCTAAATATAGGGGAAAGGGAAGAACGTGTTTTCCAAATTAAAAACAAAATAAAAATTTTGCGTTATCTTGAAAACGGTGAGCAATACGCGAAAACTGACAAAATTTTAAGGTTCTTCTAGAGGGGTCGGTCCTCAGCCACCCCGACGTGGTTCAAGATGCTCCCGGACTCCAATAGATGCCGCCACCCGTTTTAAAATACCAACCTCCACACGAATACACGATTCATTTCAGATGGATCTGGTACTCAATAGTGACGCTAGACTTTTCTGAAGTAAATATTTGTTGGTTAAAATATAAAGTTTTTGATATTTTTATAAAAATGGAAAAAGAAGAATTTCGAGCATTGATGAAGCATTATTTTTTGCGTGGAAAAAGTGGAAAGGAAACGAAAGAAAAGCTCGATGAATATTATGGTGAATCTGCTCCATCGTATTGAACCGTAAAATATTGGATTGCCGAGTTCAAAAGAGGCTGAATGTGCACAAAAGATGGACACGCCGGGGGAGCACCGAAAACAGCGACAACTCCAGAAACCGTGCAAAAAACCCACGATATGGTCTTGGATGATCTAAAAGTGAAAGTGCGTGAAATAGCTGAGGCCGTAGTAATATCATCTGGGTCAGTACATTCAATTTTGCATGATTGTTTGGGTATGAGAAAGCCAACCGCAAGGTGGGTGCCGCGTTGGATGACAATCGATCAAAAACGTGAACATTTTCGCACTTTCCAGCATTGTTTGGACATCTTTAAACGAAATCCGTCTGATTTTTTGCATCGAATAGTGACTTGTGATGAAACGTGGATCCATCACTACACACAAGAATCGAAACAATCAGCCAAAGAGTGGGTAGGACCCGGCGGAAGTGCACCGAAGCGACCCAAGACTCAACAATCGGCTGGGAAGGTGTTGGCGTCAGTTTGTTGGGATTCGAGGGGCATATTGTTCATCGACATTTTACAAAAAGGGAAAAAAATCAACAGTGAATATTATTGTGCATTACTGAACCGATTGATGGCCGAAATCGCAAAAAAACGGCCCCATTTATCCAAGAAAAAATGCATCTTTTTGCAAGACAATGCACGACCTCACAAATAGATGACAACCATGTCCAAATTACACGAGTTGGGCTTTCAATTGCTTCCTCACCCTCCGTATTCTCCAGATTTAGCCCCCAGCGACTATTATCTGTTTCCAAACTTGAAGAGATGGCTCCAGGGACAGAGATTTTCGACGAATGAAGAAGACGAATCAAAAACTATGTTGGAGAATAAATAGTATGTTTGACCAAAATCGTTTTTTTTTCTTTGTTAGGCCGGGAGCATCTTGAGCCACAATTGTTTTCATAAGCAATACAAGATATCGCAAAAGAGCAAGAGGTTTTTTGAAAAACAAAGCACAAAATTTTAATACGCATAACTTCTTAGAACAATTTTTTTCGCAAATTTAAAAAAAAAATACGTATTGCCTTACTGCCTCTATAAAACAACATATTTTGACCCCGACAGATTGTGCAAATTCAATTGTGAAATGTATCGATTTAAAATGGAATTGGCCTTAATGTTTTTAATCTAAGATTTAATTTGGTGGAAAGTTATTTTTAAAATTTTTTAAAGGATTTTGGCAAATTTGTTCTTTTTTTTTAGAATTGATTGTAGTGTCAATAATGGATCTCCAAAAGGTTCATAAAAAAGTGGTTGTGTTATATTTGCAAAAGAGACTGGAAATAATTGAAAAATTAAAAAATAAAGAATCGAAAAAGAAAATTGCTGACGAATACTAGGTTTCGGTAAAAAGCATTGAACGGATTATAAAAGACCCAAGAGAATATAACAAAAGTCAGATTGGAAGTTCGCGAAACTGCCTAAAACCTTCTGAAAAGATAAAGTTTTAAAGGTTCATTTGAAATTCAACTTGATAAACGCCTATACAAATGGTTTCTTCAATGAAGAAGTCTTGGAGAGTCTGTTTTAGGTCCTATCATTAAATAAAAGGCTGTTATTCTTAGTAAGAAAATTTCCCATTTCGGTGAGTTTAAGGCCAGCAATGGATAGCTCCACAACCTCAAACAACGCCATAGTATTCACGTGCTTATGCTATCCATACAGGGCGAAAAACTATCGTCTGACGTCCAAGCCAGTGAGGATCCTGTGACTATGGCTGCTGTTTTTTTCTGCAAGGTTATACGTTGGATAAAATATTTAATGCTGATAAATTTGGTGTGTTTTTGAAGTCACTACCCAGTAGAACTTTAGCTACTCAGGAAAAAAAATTTGCTACAGGTATGAAATCACCGAAGGACCGAATAACTGCAATGGCTTGTGCTAATGCTAGTGGAACGATTTAAATCCCGTTATTAGTGATTGGGAAATCTAAGAAGCCCAGATGCTTTAAGCACGTGAAAATGCTGGCGGTGGAATATAATTCTCAGAAAAGTGGGTAAATGAACAGAGAAATCTTCACAGGTTGGTTCATCAAGAAAAATTTTACTTCTGCTGATTAATGCACCCGTGCATCCCTCAAAAGATTTTCTAAATTCCATCGATCCAAAGGTCCAGGCGAATACCATTTCAATATAAATTTTAAAATTATTTTACATTTAGGACATATTATTATTCTTACATTTATAAACATTATTAAAAATTTCTGTTAGGTGAAATACCTGCCTCAAAACGTTTCAGCCCTCATATAGCCCATGGACCAGGGCGTCATAGAGAAAACAAAAAGGGTGCACAGAAAAAATCTTTCAACAGAACGCCTCTTTGAAAAAGAAGAAGAGGGAGTTGCTCAATTTATTAAAAAGTTCAACTTGAAGGACTGTTGCTACAAACTGGCAAATGCATGCGATAATTTGACACAAGAAAATTTGAAAAAAGCATGGAAAAATTTTTTTCCGACATCTGATATTGAATCTCAGCCTCGGACATCCAAGAAATCACATCCACAAGTTGAAGAGATTTTTGAAATCGCACAAAAAATTCCAGGATTCTTAAACTGCACAGTAAAATTTGTGTCGTCATGGTTAGAGGAAGATGGCAAAGAAACAGGCTCCGATCATGAATTTTTGCATTTTTATTCATAATGTATTTCAAACAAAAATACACTGAAGTTCGATCGGAATACGGACTATAATGAATTTTTTTTCGAAATGTACGAGAATAAAAAATCACTACTCGTAGCCGATACAAAAATATCAGAATGTTCAAAACGAATATTTTTTACTAATCAACTTAAGATCTTTGATCTAATGAAAGAAGCCTACATCCTGAAATTATTAATGAATATTGTAATTGTAAATCTGCATAAGTGATGTTAGTAACCTTATGTTTACCCAAAAGGTGAAAATATTTTTTCTTGCAAAAAATACTCAAAAAACCAAAACCTTTTAATCAATTCTCTCCTCCATAAACAGGTGAAAAGTGGAAGGAAACATTTCAAATCTTTTCAGTTACTTTTTTCTTTTATAAAAAATAGTTGTCACTTTTTGAAGTTAAAAAGGTTAAATTAGTGACACTTCCTCTATTTAAAACAATTCTCCTGAGTATCGGGAGAAATTATCTAATGATTTTTCTTACATGTATCTAAATATTTTTTCTTAACAGTGTGCTCAACGTCAATTGTGATTTTGAGGACCCTAATGCAACCCCGGAAACAGATGCAATTGAAGAATCTGACAAACTAAATGATAGTAGATCTAACTCAATTTGAACTGTGGATGCAAGCCAAAAAGACGTGGCAGCTGTTGTGTGTTTTAAATCATGGTTTAAGGTACACTGGGAATGCGAATCGAAACATTTAATAGTTTTACAAGAGATGCAAGAAATTGCCAAAGAAATCTTGTGGACAAAAAAAATTATTTTACATGTTAATCTATAAAAGTAATTTATATTACGTAAACAGTCTTTTACTGTAAACATAAAACATAAAAAAATGGTTAACTTATTATTAAGATCTAAAAAGTTTATAAATATTAGATTACATATAAAATTTTAGTTCTTATGTAACTTGAAAAGACTGTTTTTCGTACTCTGTAAATACATATGTATTTTAGTATATAAGACATCACACACAACAAATGCTCTCTAATAAAAACATTTTTCTTATGTATATATTATGCAGAATTTTATTGCTTTACATGCCGCTATTTTTTATTCAAAAGTGAAATATGCCTTTACTTCATCATGAATATTTAAAAATTGAAAATAAGTTATAACTAAATTTTTTAAAGTTTATTATTTTTCACTAAAAAGACTTTCGTAGGAAAATTGACGAACGAGATCACAGGTATATTTAATTTTATCACCGAAAAGGCGGAACCCCGGTTATAAATCATGCTACCTAAGTACGACCCGAAGGGACGTTTGCGACACGAATGAGGTTCCCGGTCCCAAGTTTGAGACACGAACGAGGTCCCACTGTAGATACATTAAAGAGAAAACTAATCAGAAATTTAAAACTCATGTTTTATTTCAATCTTATTTATACCCCGCATGTCATATATATTCCTAATTTTGGAAACACTTGTTTCTTATTTGAATATTAATAAATTAGCCGTAATTTCCATTCATTTCGGGCACTTCAAAGAAATTTCTGGTGAATTAAAAAAAAATTGTGGTAGGTTTCAGGTCAATTTCAAGAAATTTCTGGTAAGATTCAGGTGATTTGTAAGAAATTTCTGGTAAGTTTCTATGGATGTAACACCAGGCCACTATTTTTAGTATTACACCACTAAGTATAATATTTAAATTTTACAAAAACAAACGTTCGAATATTATTATTATGATTATTTGATCATTTTAGTTGCTTATAAATTCGAACTTGTTCATATTGGGCCCTACTATTCATATCCTTAATTTATGTTTGCGATCAAGTTCAATAAATTTCTGGAATTGTGTTTAGAAGAAATTATAAATCTAATATTAGTCGATATATCATGATATTTTAAGAACTATCGATTTAAAATTTCTTACTGAACACAATAAGATGAGAAATTTATTAAACTTCATTACAAACCTAAAGTGAGGATATAAATTGTAAAGCCCAATGTTGACAAGCTCGACTTTATAAACGACCAATTGACAAATATTACTCTTACTTTGAACTTTTAAGTTTAAAAAATTTTATTTATGTCAAAAAGGTATTTTAAAAAACTGAAATAAATATATTTTCGTTAATGTTTTTCGTTAAAAATTAATTAAACAGAAAAAACTATATTTTCAAAAAAGGCCCAATAGATTACTTTCAATTTAGTCTTAAATTGTTGGTATAAAGATTCCGAAGAACTATCTTCAAAAACAAAATCTCATTTATTTCTCCTGAAATTATGTTGCCAATGATATTTAGTGTAACCAAAAATCAAAATGGGTTATTAGGTATTATTTGTGGATTTTTAAATCGAATTATATAAAGAAATTGTCACTGTAGACTTTTATCGACGTCACATCGCATCACTGGCAACATAATAATTAAAGGAAAATTAAGAGAGAAAATGATTTCTTTCCCCCTTTAAACATCCACACTGGACACTTTTTTATATATTTACTTATAAAATAAAGAAGTAATATCGAATAAGAAATAGTCATTACTTAACATATTTGGTAACATAATTTGAGGAGATTTAATAGAGAATAAATAGAAAAACATATGAAAACTTTGGGGGGGGGGGCTTAATAGGTAATGTCCAGGGGCGCATTTTTCTTTAAATCGGCACTGTTGAGATATGTATGAAATATTGAAATTCCTGAATGAGTAAGAATTCGTACTAATCAGATAGTGCAAATCGTTAAAAACAATAGAACACGAAATTGCATATGAAATATAAATATAAAAGAAATACTAATCTGTTATAGATAGATGTTTTGTTTTAATAAGTTTCAGTCACTTGTAAAAAAAAATAAGTACAAGAATTAGGAGAATATTCATTTGGGCTTTAAAAAAAACGTTCATATTGTAGACATATTAACATCTTTTTGCAATGAATAAGCTATTTAATTGCAGACAAAGCACTTTTCTTCATTCTTCAATCAACTTTAACATTTTGATTAATTGACAAATAGAAACTATCGACTTGCTTTTGTTTATTGGTGGACTACAGTCACTAAACTAGATGCGTCGCATAAGACTGACATTAAATTGAAACAAAGCAAAAATGAAATCACCGATTCAATCTAAGGCACGTAGAACGTCAGTTTTTTTCGACATTCAATCGACCACGACGGGCCAATCCAATCGAAAAAAGAGATCTGACGCCAGCAGGTATCGAATATCGAATTTCCGAATTCGATGCGCGGGTCGATCGAATCGAATGAACCGACCCGAAATGAGGGCTCATCGAAGGTCGGTTTTTCCACGGGAGTGAAGCCAGCATAGGAAGTTCCTATAGCAAATCTGACTTCCGGCCCAGTTCGATCTGGGGTCCTTTCTAGGGACTTTAAAAATATGCAGTTTGCGAAAATGTAGTGAACTTTGAAATCGTTACTAGGGTAGCACAGAAAACTGACAGTTGAAACCGTTGAAGATTGACGTTATTTTTTACCCAAATTCTTAGACTTTCCAATAAGCATGATCGTGAAATCTTAACGATAATTTGTCAATTATCTCGTAAGAATTACCTGCAAAATCAAGTGCCTTGTTAAGTTTCACGACTTTAGAATTTGCTAGGCCGGTTGTGAAGAATGTAACATAACCTCTAAGTTGGGTCATGTTACGGTTTTATTAGGCGTTTTTCTCCTATGAGAACCCTCATGATACTTTTTCAAATCTACGACAAAATAAAAAGTAATCATACAGTGATTTGTGTTGAAGAAACCCCATGCTAAGAATCTTTGTTCATTGTTTTTTTTAAAATAATTTTTATCAAATTCCATTTACCAATAATGTTGTCAATAATTTGTAATGCTAATTAATCATTGATGTTATTGTGTACTTTAATTGTTTTATGTAATGATATCAATAAGCGGTATAATAAATTATTGACAACATTATTAAGTCCAATATTTCAAATTTGAATATCCCGCCCGCACGGCTACTTGCGATTTTAGTTCCCCCAGTTCTCACATGAGCGCACATGTCGCTCCATAAGCAGCCATATTGAAAATATTTGTTTCCACTTTTTATCACGGGGCTTCACCCCCGTGGGTTTTCCGACCTGCAGTTCTGCATTACTGAGGGAGCTACAATACGACACAGCCACAAAAAAACTCCCTGCAACTGATGTGTCGCACACAAGCTCATTATACTTTCTTAAAGTGTCAAAAAGGTTATAAGCCACGAAAAGAAATAAGAATTTAGTTGTTGGTGGCATGGAGGATAGGACATTTATTTTGCAAAAGCTGAAAAATCAATTACGTGGAAAATAAATATTAATTTAGCGAAATATCACGAAAAAACCAGCGGAGAAATATCAAAATTGGCACTGACGTTATCGCATGACCTCTAATCAATTTTACAAAAATGGCAAAAGAATATTGAGCGCTGTCGATTTTTCGAGTAATCTGAGAAAGATTCACATTTAGTACAGAAATATTGGCATAAGTAACAATTTTTTTGAAATTGTTTATTTATCTTCTTTCTATCTTTCTATCTATCTTTCTTGATATTTTTAATTGTTAAACAATTTTTTATAAATTCTCAATTGTTGCGTTTTTCTCACAGCTAGATTAATTCGTTCGACCAGAACCGATTGGAATTGTATCCAAAGATATTTTTTAACTTGACTAATACTTGAGCACTATCAAACATAAATAATTCATATTCTTAATAACAATTTCTATAACCAATTAAATATATTGACAATTTATTAATATTACGCTTAAAATTTTATAAACTAAAAACTCATATGCATTATTTTCACATAGAAAAATGATTTTTAGTCTAAATATCAGAAAAATTAATAATGATACATATGGGTCAGAAAAACCATGGATTTTCGTTTATAACATTGCTTAAGTGCCAATTACATCCACTAATTGTTGATCAACATTGAAAACGACCGAATAATATATTTATTTATAGGAATTGTTATTTATCGATTTATATTTTGTTTGAAATAGTCCCTCACGAAAATAAATACCGACTAAATACAGCTTTCAGGATAACTGAAGACAGAATTTTGTATTTTTCTAGTATGTACCACTGAGTTTATACCTGAACTACTTTCGAACTGCGTAAATAGACACCAATTTCACTGTTTAATATAAACACAACTGTTTTTACCAGCAAACTAGCTAGCTGAAGGTTCTGAAGGACCTTATCTGATGTATGAGATCTATGGGATTCAACCAGTTTGGGCTAGATTCATATAGCATGATCTGCTGTCTGTTTATTATTCAGACCTGTAGGAAGAAGAGATAAAGCTTTAACACTGCTATCGTAAAAATATCAAAAGTTTACCTTTGTAGATTCTAATGTGCATTTTATACCTTGACCTCCATAATGCGCACCCCACCGACAGGGCTGGCTAATTGCAGGAAATAGGTAGAAAATTTGGAACTAAAGTTGCTATCTTCTGAGAATTAAAATTTTGTAATCCCAAAAATTTGTTATTATGCAATAAATGATTTGTAAGTAAAAAATCGGAATTTGTACGTCTTCACAACTACAGGCATCGAAAATTTTCCATAAAAAGCCAATGTAAAGAAGATTAGTGGCGACCCCTGGAGGGCTTATGGTGGCCTTGAAATAAATGGGTTTTTAACTGCGAGGGTAGAAACGACTGTAGTCTTCTGGGTACATATATATACTTAACTTAATGTAAATTAATTACTTGTAAAATCAACTTGTTTGATGCAAAAATGATAAATTAATATAGTTTTATTTATAACACCTGCCTATGCAGACCATAATGTATATAATATAACAGCTGACTTGGTGAATTTCGTGGGAGAGTAAGGTTAAAGGCCTCGTCAATTACTAAAATAAACTAAATAGAAAATATAAATGAACAGTAAAATTGTAAAAAGTGGAAGGATAAATAGGAAAAATATTAACAATTATAAAATTTGTGTATAATTCAGGTCATAATAGTTTCAAGTGTTAGATATCGTTAGCTCACAGAAAATATTACTTTTCATTTTAAGTATCACTTTTTGCTTAAGTTTGCTAAAAGAAAAATGAGGGTGCCTTCATATTAAAAGTTGATTCTCATATACACTACCGTCGGAAATTGTTGGTACGATCAGCATAGTCTTTGAAGTCCTATCTTTAATTTAATCCAATAAAACTTGAAAATCTTCACGGGTTTTCGAGATACTACTAAAAATGTTCAAGCGTGTCTGCGCCGAATTTCAGTCACTTTAGTAGCGAGTCGGGCCGTCTGCAGTGATCGCCAACTGAAACTCCACGCAGACATGCTTGGACATTAATGCCATATATTGGGAACCCGTGAATATTTCTAAAGTTTTATTGGCTTAAATTAAACATAAGATTTCGATGATTAAGTTCTGTCAATTTAACTTTTATTCCATTAGTATCTTAAGTCACAGCGCCAGTTGAAGTTAAGAAAAAAAATCTGAGAAATTCTCGGCAATCACCGCTCTCGCGGTCGACAGCAGTAATCGTCGACTGAATTATGACAATTAAGGCTTGGAAATGTTTAGTCATATCTTGAGAACCCGTGAAGATTTTAAAAGTTTTATTGGCGGAAATTAAAGAAAAGACTTTAAAGACTGTGTGATATGAATTTGAGATTGTTGCTACAACTTTCCAAGGTCATGCCACAAGTTAAAGTCGAGGTACAAAATTCGAGAAATTCTTGCATTTGTTTTAAAACTTCTCAAGTGGTATATTCTCTTTAAAAGGTCAAAAATATCTCTATCAGAGCTCAAATGACGCGTAATTTAATCAGTCAGCAGTGGTCATGCTCGAAAATACGGGAATAGAGGGTGCTGAAAATCCAAGGCGGAAGGTTCATTCTACTTCGTGACTGTACGATCTATTCCGGAACACTACGATCAATCCAAGTCGGAGCAACGCAAAATTGGCGATTAAAGAGTAATGAAAAAAGAACATATAATGGCGCATGCGCAGTTCACCATAATGATGCTTTCATTCCCTTTTTATTTCTTTCCATAAAGTAATAGTAAGGAGATAAGCTATGTGTTATGAAAACCCGGAAACGAGAGCAGTTCTCGGTCTCTTGCATGCTCTTTCAGATATGTGACTCGCCATTCAGTTACACTGCGAGAGAGCGAAAACTGCTCTCGCAGAAATCTCACTTGCCAGTTAATGGCAACTATCAGACTAACATTTGGCACACTTTTCCGCCGCAAATACATTAGCGTTAGGTCCCCTTCTTTGTCTTCATGTTTCTTTTCAAGGGAGCGAAAACATTGACTGCATGCAAAATCTGCAACAAAATCGCACTTTTCTCCTACAGGTGTTATAGAATAGTATTTTGAAATACAAGTGATGAAAAAACTGACTTTTGACGAGTACTGTCAACTTGAAGCTCTATGCCGAATGCCCACTTAATTGCATGTGTGTCACATAATACCTTTTGTAAAAGTGTACAAAAAGTCTTCGTTTTCGTGCTTGCAAAAGGAGCTAGAATAAGTATTTGAAAAAGTAACTAAAGTGTATTTTTCTAGTAAGTCAGAAAGATCTTCTGGTGACCAGGGTATGGCTGTTTAAGACAGTTTTCAGACAGGCATATATCGCAGTCTTTAGTTGGTATTTCTTTTCATGAGGGTAGTGTTTTCAAAAAGAGCCACTTCAGGCACGCTTTACAAGCAATTTTTATTAAAAGCAAATTTATATTTTACATTTTATCTTATATTTTATCTTTATTTGATATTACAGTTATCACATCTCAATTGTTATTATATTCTGATATTATTATTAATATCAATTATGACACTTAGATTTTTATGATTTTACTATTGGCATTAATTTTAGTCTTGTATGAGAATATGAGTAGGTTTAGCGCGCAGTAACTTTGTGAGCGGCCTATATGCAACCGACGTGTCCTGCTTCCACAAAGTATCCTGTGTCGTCTTGCAGATTGGCGCGCGATTGCAAACCGAGTGGCCAATACGCAAGCCGCTCAACCGCTTTCCCACGCTTTGCTTTTCCGTCTTGTGGATTGCGGTGCGGTTCCAAAGCGAGCGGCCAATACGCATACTCTAGGAGCTGGGTATAATCCTGTGTGCCGTTCTAGGTCCGTCAGATTTTTTGACTGAATATTGTGTAAAATGTTATGCTGATTACGAAAAAGTAGGGTGCCCCCCCCCGCCCCCCGAAAAATGGGAGGTTTCGAGATATTCGCGTTTTAATTATTTTTTAATTGATGCAATATTCCTGTTGTAATTTAGGGTTTTTTGAAAGTTCAAACGTATGGTCGGCTAGAAAATCGATTTACGAAGATAAATTTCCTCTATCATTTTTTTATTCAATCAATTGTTAACATAAAAAATTAACAATTACGTGGAAAAATCAGGAAAAAGAAAATTGTGCATATTGTGTTGAAAATATTTATTGCACAGCAAAAAGCTTCTTACAAAAGTTGGAATACTCTCAGAGGAGCATTTTTTTCTGAGAGAACATTTTTTGATAAAAGTGATCAATTTCGAGAAAACATCGATTAAAGAAATAACAAAATTCAGAGCCAAAATAGAAAGCTGACTTTCTTTGTAGGAAACAATTTTATCAAGAAATTCCAAGAGATAAAAGATACTCCTTTTTCGGTCTACTTCAACTGCCATAGAGAATTTTTTTTCTAATGTTCATATTTAACAAGTTAATGCGTATTTTCGAATGTAGATACTTTGACGTGCGGTACCTTCAGCAATTTTTAATAAAATCTTCTGGAAATTTTTACATGGATTATGTACAGCATCATTAAAAAATTAGCGTCAGCTAGTTTCAAATCCAAAAATAACTCTTTGTGCTATAAACAATAATGAACAAAGTCTCGTTTTCGGCTTCCAATAATCGTAGAGACTTGTAATAAAGCTGAATAATTTTCAAAGCCATAAATATCGTCAAGAAGTACACAGGAGAGATTGGGATGGACTTTGGATTGGATAAATGTGCCAAAATTCATCTAAAGAAAGGAAAGATAAGTGTAAAAATAAGTGTTATTAGACATCTTAACACTGGAGAGACCTTTACATACCTAGGCGTGCCACAAAGCCGCATACAGGACGTTAACATCAGTAAAAGGGTCTCTCTGAAGCATATACAATCATCTTCTTCGACAGATTTGGTCTTCCGATTTGTCGGCGTTGAACAAGGTATATGCGACTAACATGCTTGCCGTCCCGGTTCTACTCTACTCGTTTGGTGTGGTTCAATGGACAAAGAACGAACTTAAGGCCCTTGATGTCGCCACACGTATGATCATGCATATGCATAAAAGTTTGCTTATCAATTCGTCAGTTCCGCCATTATACATTTCACTCCGTCAAGGCGGACGCGGACTTCTGAATCTCCAATGTCTGCATATCCGAATTGTTTTAAGTACAGCTTATATCGTTACCAATGGCAGAGATCCTCTCCTAAAAATGGTCAGGAACCACGAGATCATTGGTTTAGGAGCGTTTCTTAACAAAGCCGCGGAGCAGGCGGCCGAGACCCATGGCCTGAATTTTAACATCAGAAGTAAGGAAAGTGCATTACTCCATCTAGATGCTTCACTTCTAAAAGCCGAAGTGAAGGAAGCAGAGTTTGCAACATTTTACCAACAGCTACTCGACAAGAAAATGCACGGAAACTTTCACAAAAATGTATAAAAACTGTCCTTGTCGAAAGAGAAAACTTTTGCTTTTCTTATATCATCAGGGCTCAATTCAGGTACAGTGAGTTTTATTTTCGCATGCCAGGATGGTCTCATTTTTACCTTAGCATACCGTGACCGCATTTTATGTGAAGAAGTTCCAAGCGATAGGTGCAGAGCGCGTCATACACACGCTGAGTACCTAGAACACATACTATCGGGGTGTCCCACCCACGCAGGAACAACCTATATCTACAGACATAATGCTGCCCTAAGAGTGCTTTATTACCATCTTTGCCGCTCTTACGGTGTTGGCCGCGACACTGCCCTGCCGAACGCTCCAAGGGAGATAGAGTTAATTGTCCAAAACGAGAAGTGCCAAATTTTCTGGAACTACGATTTTCGGACAGCAGTTTCCGTTGCTCACTCGAGGCCTGACATTCTTCTCCAAGACTTCGAGAAACGAACTATATTCGTGATCGAATAGCACATCTTTCAAAGTCTTGAAAAGAAAGAATAAGTTCGCTAACCAGCCATTTTTGATGAACTGTTCTGGTCCTATCCATCGAAAATGCTTTTTAAGAAATCAAACATTCCATTTTGCAGGAAAACTGTACAAGTTATGAAAAAAATGCTGAAGAGCAAAATTGTTCATTTTGAAAGTATGCACAAATTTCCTCGAAACCATTTTTTTGATAAGACACATAGTTCTTGTTTTAATCCTAAAAAATTCTATTCAAAATAAAAAATTCAATTTTTCGGTGAAACTATGCAAGATACGAAAAAAAAATAAATAGGTACAAATTATTCATCCAAAGAGGACCTACATAGACCCACATAGAACGAGCGGGATCATTTTTGTTGCAGCTTATTTATTATGCATTCGAAATAATATTTTGCTTTCTCAAAATGAGAAGACTTCAAGTGGGAAACTGTAAGATGAACATAGCTGCATTCTCATTATCCGCTCTCTTATTTTTGTCTCCTGACTTGTTATCATGACTGATGACGTATAATTTAGTGTAAATTAAATTAACAAATTTCGTAAATTAACCTACAGTACAGTACGTTACTTTGCATTACAGTTATCCAAAAATTGGAACGCGGTAATTTTACCGTTAATTTTAAAAATTAGTAGCGTTTTACGGTAACAGTTACTAATAAAATTCAAAGTTACGCCTAACGCGTTACTGTCAAATACTGGTACATACGAGGGTATTCATCTACTTGTAGTTTCTGTTCAAACAAAAATAGGACATCCCACCCTAATAGTACGGAACGTTTCAGGAACGTCCCACTGGCTGCTGAAGAGAACTTAACGTTATTGCTATTTTTAACAACAAATATCTCGTAAACCGTGAGAGATAGGTAAAAATGGAAGCCATTTTTGATTTTTTAGTAGCATATATACTACACTCTAATATGATATTCATATAATAAACTGACATTGATTTTCACTTATCTCTTATGGCTTACGCGATATTTATTGATCACAATAAAAATAAAGGTAAGTCCTCTTGGGAACGTTCCAAAGGGGCGGATATTTTACACATACCAGGAACGTGCCGTGCTGTTAGGATAGGAAAAACTACAAGAAAATACGATTTTATTTTCTAGTCCCTTTATTACTGGAACAATGTTGAATAAATTGTATTGTATAAATGTAAAAGTGTCAGAGAAAACTAAATCAGAGATAGTAAATCTGCATTAACTTTTATTCTCAACCCTGAAAAATATATCATTTCAATAAATTTATATTATTAAAATTCATAATATGCATTTTTATCGAGACAAACGTATTTTCATTGACTTTTTTACAATTAAAAAAAATACGCATCCTATAAAAAAAACAATTTCTTTATTAAAAAATTTATTGCATCTTGTATCGTTTTTCCAAAAATTTGATTTGTTTATTTTCAATGTTATTTTTTACAATTTCAACAAAAAATACGCATCTTAGCGTAAAACGGTTAGGAGAAAATTTGTGGATAGAATGCGGGCGAACATTTTTGTTGAATCAAATATTATTATTGCTTGTGTCATTTTTCCAAAAAGTTAATTTTTTTATTTTTAATCTATTTTTATAAAAAAATATAACAAATTTGTAGATATCTTTTTTTTAAACAACTTTTGTCTTTTTATTTATTTTTTTCGTTTTTGTTGCTTGTATTGCATGGGTTCTTGCATGTTGCTTTGCGCCAACTTCGATTTGGAGTGGAGGTGACGTGCTATAAAAGCTGTAAAATGATTGAAATTGAACCTTGGAGTTTCCTGCCTAGTAGGAAGTAGCAGTACCAGCGAAGTGCCCATCACAAGATAGAAGAAGAAGACATCGAGAGCAACTACTTCGTCGACACCTCCACGAGTAAAAAGCGTAAGCTCGCCAAGCTGTCGGATGACGCTTCGGCCAGCGCCAGCAGTGGCCAATATTCGGTCACCTCAGTCGGAGGAAGCAGTAAAAAGTCAAGAACGTGAGTCGTGAGTATGCATATATCTAACTCATAGAATTAAAATCCAATACAGTTAGTACCAATAAAGTCGCTGACAATAATACTCTTAAATCGGGCTCTAAACCGCTAAATTCAGGTACCGAAACAGGTACAGCATCGGGGAAAATACCTCCAATTAATTTAATTGTGAACGAGGCACCACCCCTACACAATTCTCCATAAACTTGTAAAAGAGGCCACCGAATTTAAACCCATAGTCTATAACATTGGCCCAGATGTTTATTCATTTCGCGTGTCTTATATTGAAGACTACCGTAAATTTATCACAAATCTAGAGAAGCAAGGCTTCCAATACTATCTTCATGAAAGCATTAACTTTCCTCCTATCAAGCTCATAATTAGGAATATCCCCACTGCTTACCCAAAAGATTTAGTTCTCTCTGAACTTAAAGAGAAAGGAATCGCAATTACGTCGGTCGCTCTCATGAGAAATCGGCAAACTAGAAAAGCCTTACCAATGCTTCTGGTAACGGTGCCAAATATCCCTCAAGCAAAAGAGCTCCTCCATCTACAGTCTATTGCCTTTATAAAAATAAAAGTCGAGCCCTATGTTAAACCGAAGGAAACTTCACAGTGCTACAAGTGCCAAAGATTCCACCATGTATCTGACATGTGCCACACAGCGAATTACAGGAGCTGTTCTGCCTTTAAAAAAACCTCCAAAAAAACCACCGATAATAAAACAAAACCTCATAATTCTCGAAAACAAACTGCTCTCACTAAACCAGCTGCACAGGTCGCACCAAGAGACAATTCTCCACATGTATATACCCCAGCAGTCAGTGCCCCGCTATCACTAAAAATAATTTTTGGAATGTTAAGGGTATCCTTAAAAAAATACACGAATTAGCCACGTACCTCTACAAGAATAACATCAACATTTGCTTGCTCAGTGAAACTCTATTAAGCAAATCCCTACTTGTCAATCTAGTTCGTGGCTATAAATTATACAAAAATAACACTGATAGAGGTACCGCGATTTTAATTCAAGAAAATATCGACCATCAGGAGCTAATAATTCCTGAACTTAAAGCTCTCGAAGCTACTGCTATACAAATAAAAATACACAGGAAATCATATGCCATAGTATAGCTCCATTAGACTCCCTCTCGCGAATTTACAAAAAAGGATTACAGAAAAATATTTAAACTTGCACCCTCGATAATTGCTTCAAGGCGACCTAAATGCAAAACAATTAGCTTGGAATAGCAGAACAACTAACAAAATCGAAAAACAATTGTTCAAATTCATAAACGACCAGTATGTGTCTTTCTCCGTACTAGGCTCTCATACTTTCTTCCCTCACAACACCAAACATAAATCTGACCTTATTGACTTTGACATTATAAAAAAAAACTTCTGCAACTACGACACTCTCACCATTGATGAATTAGACTCAGATCATCGAATAGTTCTTCTAAGCCTTTTCACTAATTGTGGAAAAACCCCGGTCGTGCCTCGCTACAATTTTGCAAAAGCAAATTGGCAAAAATTCAACTTGACCCTAGAAACATATGTTAATTTTGAACCTTCAATAGCAAGCACTACTCACATTGACGAAGCCATAATTAATCTCACCTCTAGCATAAAAACTGCCATTCACACTCAGTTCCTCAGACTACCATTAACAAATACGATGCACCTCTCAGCCCCGAGATTCAAGACCTTATCCAAACTCGCAATCAACTTTGCCAAACACATAAAGGAACTAAAAGCTGTATCCTTAAAAACATCATTAACCACCTTTGAAAAACTATAGCAATTAAAGTTCAAGAACACAGATGCAAAAATTGGAATAAAGAAGTCAGTGAACTTTAAATTAAAGACACTCTATATATCGTATGACTAAAGCCCTAACGAGGCCGCGAACTAATATTCCCCCTTTCAAAAATCCAGATCAAACGTTTGCGCGTTCTCGTACCGATAAAGCAAATCTCCCAGCAGCGAATTATGAAAGTAATCCGCTCCACATGACGAGCCATCTGACCCGCAACACATTGCCGAATGTGCAAGAATTGTTTCCAATTTTCTCAAAATTCCGAGCACAGCTAATTTCAAGAAACTAACGAATAAGGAATTGACCAAACAAATTAAAAATACTAAAAATAACAAATCACCCGGTCCTGATTCAGTTTCAAATTTAGTCCTCAAAAAGCTTCCTATCTCGAGCCTCACTCTCCTTGCACTTATCTTCAATGCCTATATTCAACTAGCTACTTTCCTGAAGTTGGGAAAATAGCTCACATTCTGCATTCTCAGAAAAAAGGCAAGGATCCATATTATCCAACCAGCAACAGGCCCATTAGTCTTCTTAATACAAAGAGCAACATTGTTGAAAAAGTAATGCTCACTCGCATAAACTATCACCTCGAGGAAAACAGCATTCTTAAATCGCAACAATACGGTTTCAGAAAAGGTGACTCTACGCAGCACATGATGCTTAACCTTACCGAAGCCATTAGGTTAAATTTCAGTCAAAGAAAACATACTAGAGCTGTCCTCCTCGATGTAGAAAAAGCCTTTGATAGTGTATGACATGTAGGACTGCTCAGAAAACTAATAAATTACAATTTTCCAAGGGGGCTCATTCATTTCATACATTCTCATCTCACCAGCAGGAAATCCACAGTCAAAATAGGCCAGACACTTTCAAAAGAGAAACCCATCCAAACGCGTGTGCCCCAAGGCAGCATTCTAGGACCGGCATTCTTTATTATCCACGTTAACGCACTATTTACTTTCTCTTGGTCATTTCCGAAAACCTGAAGATTACTTAACAAGGCTCTTGAAATCATTGAGGCATGGGCTAAGCTTTGGAAAAAAAATTAATGTAGCAAAGTCAGAATCAATTCTTTTCTCAGTCAGAAAGACTGCTAAAATAGATCCACCAAAAATGTTCTTGATTGGAAGCAACATATCCATGCAACTAAAGGGAAAGATCAATCTTAACCTATGCCTGTACAATTTGGGGAGGTGCGTCAAAAAGTAACATCAATCACATCCAGATCATAAAATTCCATTCCTAAGACGTATCGTAAAAACCTCCAGATACACCAAGAACGCTGTCCTTCATAGAGAATTTCAATTACCTTATATTTCAGAGTGTATCAAAGAAACCGCGACTAAATTCTACGAATCTACATCATTATCACCTTGTGAACATATCTTCTCTCTAGAGAAATATAATTTTGATCCGCTTCGCAAGCACGCCATGCCAAAATACTTTCTTATGAAATAAGTCAACCAGCGACTTTCACTTTTCGAACCTTCTAGTCTCTTCCCACTCTTCTCCTTTACTTTTCTTTCGTAAAATAAATGATCAGATTTTGTAGTTTTTCCCGCTTCCGGACTTTTTTACTACATATAACAAACGTCACTTTATATTCCAGTCATGTCAAATTTCTCTCGGATTGCGTAATGATGCCCGAACGGGTAACGCACAACAACTTCTTCCAGTCCGATCATTCTTCGGGGAGATCATAAATCGCGAGTGCGCGAATAGCACCGCTTCGCCGCGCCATCCGCCCACTCCCGTGCTTAGGATCTCACAAGAGGGGGCGATGGTTGGGGCCCCCTCATCCCCATTTTTTTTTCTTTTTTTTTCTAATTGAACCTTTCTTTCATCTGACTTGGTGAGCAACAGTACGAGCAAGATGGAGACCTCAGTGCTACTAGACGAATGTGAGGAGCTCATCCCAATAATCGAGGAGGCTGTGATCCTACCTCAGAATCTGGGAAGAACAGATGGAGCGTCTAGCGTAATTCAACAATCGAGCAATAAGTGCGATAGTATTTTAAAAAGTGTAAATAATATACAGCGAGAAATATGTATATTGACGGCTCGACGACAAAAATCTATAAATATCATCGAAAAAATTATATGTATGAAAATGTAGAACTGTAAACAGTTTTGAAAGATAAAAGAAATTTTTCCGACGACTTTATTAGATGATTGGTTCAACGACAATGTAAAAAACCAATCTTCAAGGAACTTAAAGATTTCCATGAATCCGATTCCGAATGGAAATTACACTCAATTGTGAAGCTAGAAATTAATATTAACAAATACAACCCCATGCGAGCTATTTTTACATTTTCATTCCAATGAAAAGGTATTGATTTTATGTGAAAAACCAGTTTCATGGATTTCATCAAATGTCGACGTTTTGAGGCCCCCTGAGTCGGAAAAAATAGTTTTTACGTTGGTGACTGTGTCTGTTGACGTTGTCGTCGTCGTCTATATACCGGATAACTTTCGAAAGACGAATCCGATTGGATTGTGCTTTGGCACACAGTTTCAGGGACCAAAAAAAAGATCAAGTTCGTAAGCCAACTATTTTGGATAGAAATTAAAAAAGTTGAAGCATTTTTAAAATTTTTTCAACCATTTTTTTCATAATTCAGAAATTCCATGCACGGCTGTCCGTAGCACGCAAAAATTCAAACAAATTATCCTCACGACTTTTTTCGATGAAGAGAAAATTGTTAGAGTTATAGCATTTTCCAAAATCCCCCACAAAAAAAGGAAATTAACATTTTAAGCGAAACAAAGCACGATATGAAAAAAATGTCAAGAAAAGAAAAACGTTACTTTTTGAAACCCCTACAAGATTGTGATAATGATAATTCAAATTTCGCTTGCACAACAAATTTTTTAAACCACTTTTTGTAGTACTCAAACATTCAAACAATTTATCTTTACGACTTTTTTCGATGAAAAGAAAATGATCAGAGTTATAGCATTTTTAAACTGAAACAAACAATCATTAACATTTGAAGTAAAAGAAAGCACGATATGAAAAAATGTCAGGACAAGAAAAACGTTACTTTTTGGAAGCCCGACAAGATTATCATAACGACTTTTATGAGTTTTTTTGAAAAATCGAAAAGTAAAATTTTGTTCGCACAAACAATAATGAATTATTACATTCGCATCATACTGAGAAGGTCTTGAATTGATGTGAAAAATGACTTTCGTGGATTCCATCAAATATCACGTCGTTGAAAGTTTGAAATTCCTACAAGATTATCAAAAGAACCTTTTGAGATTGGGTGCGTAGTTTCTGTTTTATTCGTAAAAACCACATTAAAAATTAAAAAATTTAATTTGTGGACAAACGACACATGTCATGAATAATATAAATAGATAAAAGTTGCTCATTCAAATTTGTCATGAATCATTTTTTGATAAGACGCGTGGTTTTAGTTTCAATCGTAAAAGATAGGATTCAAAGTAAAAAAATTTGTTTTTTGAGAAGCGACACAAGTTACAAAAAAAAAATTAATGGACAAAAGTTGTTCACCCAAAGAGGATCGGAAAATTTGTTATTAGTAATTTTTAGATAGGACGAGTAGTCTTTCTTTTAATCGTAAAAAATAAGATTAAAAATAAAAGAATTAAATTTTTGGAAGAACAACACTAGAGACGAAAAAAATGAAAAACAATTGTTCAAACAAAAAATATCTTACAAAAATACGTTGAAAATAAAAAAATTAAATTTTTGGAAAAAAGAACACAAGCTACAGCCACATTTAATTTTACAACATTTTTCACCGAAATTATATCTACAAATTTGCTTAGAACCACCTTACGCTATGATGCGTTTTTTTAGTTTAAATCGTAAATAATTACATTAAAACGAAATTAAATTTATGGAAAAACGACACAAATTGCAATAAAATATTTTATAACATTTTTTTTAGTAGGATAAGCTTTTTCAAATTAGAAGAACAAGACAATGAAATTACGTACGTTTCAATGCCAATGCATATCTGACCGTTCGCGAAGAAAGGGATCTAATGCGTCAAAGCTGAATTTTACACGACGGGCGATCGTGGTAGAGTCCGCAAGCCAGCATTTGAGTAGTGGGGATGCGTCTACGAAAAGCACTCTCACCACTTACCACTGCACTTTTAGATACTCGCCAGTGGAGATCACGGATACGTCACATACAGTTGTAGTGTTAAGTGTTGGGGCTGGCTTTCGTAGGCCTCTCGTTCGGTCTCCGCGTCCATTTCGTCGATTCGTTTACTGAATGTGGACGTTTCGCAGATTCGTCATCGTGTTTCCATTCAAATTATTATTTGCAGCATCCCAAACTCTAGGGTGGTCGGCACTGCTTGCCGACCGATTGTCGGGTGCTCTACGCGTTCGATCGTTTTGAACCACATCTACAACTTTTTGGTGGTTTGATGGAGTTATTGTTGTTCCCACGAGTAGCTAGGGAAAGGGTTTGTCCGTCCTTGTAGAGCCCCGCATGCAAGGATAAGGCTGCATACTCTGAGACGTCACTCAGTATCCAAGAGACACCGTCTAAGACAACTCGCCCAGGCGCCATTCAGCTTTCGGCACGGTTGTTACGCCTTCGCTTACGGGTTATTCCTTCAGCACCATCCGTGGACAATTTTCCACGACTGGATATAAGACGGAGTTAATGCGATTGACCAGCAGAATCCCATTGCTTTCAAGTGGACGGATCGACTTAGGGACGACCTGCTGGAGTGCTATGATACCAGTATGGGTCCTGCACGAAAAGGTTACATGGCGCGACTGCATATTTTGTAGTGCGCGAAACACCCAGAGCTCTCGCATTTTTCGCATAAACGTCTGCGATGAAACCGTGCCGATGAACTCCGGAAAAGGGGTTATATAAGCGAAGTGCCTACTCAACTGCAGCCAGAACAAGCCGGCAACGGAGAAAGAGAGGCGACACTGAGACCAACTGCGAACAGGCATCCAATAGAGGAAGAGTGATGCTTTAGGACCAGGAGAAACAACTACATTCCGGTTTTTCTCAAGCCAAAATGGTATCAAGATCTACTGGTGGAAGAAGTTTCTTTCAATGCACCAACATCCGGCCCGGATTTTCACCTCATATCTAAAGTCGGAAGAGCCTATTCCGGAGTTGTTGGTGGAAGGGCGCACAGTGCTCCTGCCGAAGACGGGCAACTTAGCTGACCCTAAAAACTACAGGCCGATAAATTGTCTGAACACACCTTATAAGATCTTCACAGCCATCCTAAATGATAGGATTGTTCGGACAATTGGACCTGTGTGGCGAGAATTGTACGAACAACTCGGCTCAAAGAAAGGCGTATCAGGATGTCGGGAGATCCTGCTCATCGATAGATGTGTCTGTAAAGAGGCAGCATTCTATCAGCGTTACCTATCGATGGCCTGGATTGATGAACGGAAAGCTTTTGATTTAACCTTCCATAGATTTATCAGCTGTCTTTTGGAAAGCTTAAAGGTTCATTTATAGATCGTGAGGTGCATAGAGAGATTAATGCCGCTTTGTGAAACCAGATTTACTGTCTCATCTAGAAAACATCGTGTGATCACCAATAGTGTCATCTTTCAGAGAGGCGTACTTCAGGGCGACCCCATGAGCCCTCTTCTCTTTTGCCTCACATTATTGTCACTATCTCTCGCACTTCGCCATTCCGAAGGGTATCTCTGCGGCAAACCTCGAAATCGAAAGCATAAGGTTACTCATGTATTTTAAATGGATGATCTTAAGATCTATGCTAAAAATCAAGAGATACTACATCTAGCTCTAGACATTGTCAAAGAGTACACTCAAGAGATTGGAATGGACGTGGCATCTATGAAGGACACCCTCCGATGCAGGTACAAACGTCTCATCCGACGGATTTGGTCTTCCGAACTGTCGGCGAGGAACAAAGCATCTGCAACGAACATGCTTGCCGCTCCGGTAGTACTCTATTTATTTGGAGTGGTTCCATGGAGGAAGGACGAGCTCAGATCCCTCGATATCGGGTCCCGAAAGGTTATGCACATGAACAAAAGCATGCACCTTAAATCTTTTGTTCTGCGACTACACATCGCACGCCGTAAATGTGGTCGCGGAATACCTAATCCTCACGGCATCTTCCACAAAACATGTGGAGGATCTGTCGATGTCGTATGAGCTAACGTTTGCTTTCCTCAAATCACCCGGTTTGAAGTCGGTACGGCGAGGTTTCATTTTGGCATTTGAAGACGGTGTCATTTTCACTCTAGCATACCGTCGCCACATTTTGAGCCAAGGCATTCCCGATGATAGCTGCAGAGCGTGTCATGAACACTCCGAGCATCTAGGGCACATACTATCTGGTTGTCCAACTCATGCGGGAACGACCTACATCCAAAGGCACAATGCGGCACTAAGAGTGCGTGATTACCATCTCTGTCACTCTCATCGCATCAGCCCAGATACCGCTCCGCAAAACGCTCCTAGGGAACTAGAATCAATTGTCGAAAATGAGAAGTGCCGGATATACTGGAACTTTATATTCTCGACAATTGTTTCTGTTGCGAACTCGAGGCCTGACATGGTTCTTCTTGACTTCGAGAAGCGAGCCATGTTCGTTATCGAATTTTCGACACTAGCTGACAAAAACATCACAGACATGGAAAATAAAAAGACAGAGAGGTATAAAGACCTGATTAGGGAGTTGCCACGGTTATACACTGAACATTCCGTTAAGCTAATCGTCTTCATCATTGGCGCTCTTGGACGTGCCAAGGTTTCACTGCTCAATAGCCTGAAAAGCATCCCTGCCTATCAGGAAAATTCTGAGACATTTGCGGGGAGAATGCAGAAGACGGTCGTCCTTGGGTCGCTCCGGGTCCTCAGGGCACACGAGACTTTTGCTAGATCGTCGTATTGAATTCGTCGCAGACTGTAATCACCTATCTCACGGTCATGAGGCGTGGTTACGGCTGAAATTTTACCGCGATTTCGGTGGGAGCGGGTGCAATTTTTCAGATTAGCACCTGCTCCCAGCGAAATCCTGTGGTTGTCCTTATGACAAATTTTCAACTATATGTATATATATATATATATACACTACCGGTCAATATTGTGGGACCACCTACAAAATTTGTATTGAAATCACGCTCATCTTTAAAAGCGTCTATCCCCGTGAAAAATTGAGTAAATTAAAAGAAAATATCAATTAAAATCTTATAATATTATATTTCTCGGTGATACCTGTCATTTTTCTCAAAGTAAAAAAAAATATCATGATTTAAAAGAAATTTTAATTCCTGAAACACCATTTAAACTGTATTTTATTGTTTAAAAAAATGGTTAGAGCACCTGACCGGAAATCAGTTGACCTGGTGTTCGAATCCCAGCGGAGTGAAAAGAGAAGATCTTTTTTCTGAATGAAATTTAATTGAAAATGTTTATTTTCCATCTTGTCTGAAATAACGTTAGAATATTTTCTGTATAGGAGAATATAACTTTGGTCGATTCAGTGACATTCGAAGTGATAAAAAACTTTCAAATTATATACTTTCCAGATAGAAACTTTCACAATCAAAGAATTCCAAACTTGCAGCGTTAACAATTAAAATATTGCCAACTTTGTTTGAAACTCGAAGCATTCTTAAATTAGGATCTTCAAACTTATTCAATGAAAATCAATAATTTTCAAATCTTGCATCAGGATTTTTAAAATTGAATGTTGACGACAAATTTCTAAGATGTTAAATTGGCGCATGCTAATAAACTATATAATAAATAAACCCGAAGATTCTGAAGATGGTCCGTCGCTACTTACTAGCTGGTCAGCCATTTATTTTTTAATGGCTTCGCAAAAAATCATTCTTCATATTAAAAACATTTAGCTGATGAGTACCAAGTCTGGAACAAACCAGACACAACATACAATTTTTTGTTCTTAGCTAGCTGATCAGTGTCAGTCCTGGCTCAGACCAGACCTTCTAAACTAGACACTCTAGATAAAGTCAGTCCAGGGCCATACCTGGCACCAGACTGAAATGAAATTTTCCACATGGGGATAAAAAGGATCAAATTATAAAATATTAATTTTAATAAATTTAATGGAGTTTGTGTCGCTTGAAGCGGTTGAATTATAGATCTCCTTCTTTTTGATTGACATAGGCGAACGGCAGATGTTGGCTTTATTAATCCGCGAGATCTTGCATCTCTTGTGAGGATATCTCGCGTTTTCGTTCTGAATTGATATGCCAATTAAGTTGTTCCTTCAGGCACTGAGACTCGAGAGCATCGGAGCCACGCGTCTGCTCCCAGAACTTCCTTTTTTCTTTTATAAACATAAACCGTTCCCAGTAGTGGAACAGTCGAAATTGACTCGTAAACCACTGACCACAACTGAACTTCATATTTTATAGGAGCAGTTGCTAGGATTCAAGTCGATAAATTATGCCCTGATGCTTAAATGTAAATGTCCCACATTCATTGTTACCTTCATGATGAAACTCAATGATCGTAACTGTTTGTTCTTTATTTTTCATGAGTAATGTCGAATTGAGAAAGATGTGCCATTCGTTTTAACCGTAGAGTGAATTCGTAAATGATGAATGTTATAACATCCAAGAATAAAAGATGCAGAAGAATTTGAGAGAAAACGAAAGAATCAAGGATAATTCAAAAGAGTTCCAGCTGCATTCAAGAGATTTCCAAAGAATTAAAATGATGATGCACCCAAGTAGCTGTACTTTTAAGGCATTCATTAATTATATCAAAAATATTAGCGTTTATGAAAATCGGGTGCAACGAAGAGATTTTCAAAAACTGTAAGTTTGAAAAAATTGTAGACAAATTATACTATTTCAGGAAGCAATAAATTTCGATCCATTGAAGATAGAACATTGTATTCTTAGCTTTATGGGGAGAGCAGAGTAGTATGCTACAACTTAATAGGTTAGTAGGTTTTCACATAAAATTACGACACGTGTTTAAACATTTTGAAGTCATAAAAAAATCAGGTTTGAAAAATTGAAATTAATTTTATCTTTTAATTAATCTAATTTTTCATTTGTAGGTTCAAATACTTGTGCGTCATCAAGGATCAATGATTGCAGCACAAATTGAGTTTAAATTTTAGCGCAAAAGCAGGGATCACATACAACCCCGGTGGAGTACAAACATATTTTCTGATTTTAACAAAACTTTTGGTAAGTGGTGAGGTCATCAATTCACAAATTTTATAATGCGAGGCGTTTTGGGTTAAAGAAAAAATAAATTTTTGACAACCCCTATTCTGCAGGTCATACGTGATTACCTATGAGAGCTGTAGCATCAATTTTTTTCTTTGTTCTTCAAAGAATGTAGCAAAAACGAGCGGATTCAAAAAATAGATTGTTTAACGGCTTACAATTTTTTTTAAAAAGTTCCACATATCACTTGATATTGAACAATTCGTAAATGTATCTAAATTTAGGCAAAATAAAGAGAGAAATCGAGATAATTCTCAAGAGTTGAAGAAAACTCAAGAGAATTAAAAACCATTCAAAAGACTTTCATACAATTCTAAATGATTGAAAACAATTCAGGACAATTTCAAATAGTAAAAGACATGAATGATAATATCATTTTAATTCTTGAATAATACATTTTTAACCGAAGAGCTGCATTTTTAAGTAAAATCATGAATCTCCTACCAAAAACTGATTTTTTAACCAAATAAAAACATGAATTTTTGATAATGAAGATTAATTTTCTACTTCAAAAGACGAATTTTTAACAAAATACAAGAGTTTTCAAACAATAAGTTGTGTTTTCAACTAAAATAGATACATTTTAAACAAAAAATGGAATATTTACATTTTCAATTAAAAAATTTATTCTGATTAAAAAACAAATTTTAAGTAGTTTAATTGTTAACAAAAAAAAATCAATTATGAACTAAAATGATTAAATTTTCTAATAAAAGTAATTGAATTTTCAACCAAAAAGTGACTCTTTCAAAAGATTGTTAAACGATTTACTAAATAATTTATTGTTAAACCATATCATGAATTCACAACCGAGAAGAATAATTTTATACCGAAAAGACGAATTTGGAACAAAATACATAAATTTTCAATAAGAGAGATCAATTTCCAACTAAAAAACATAAGTTTTTACCAATGTTTGACTTTCAAATAACTAATTTTTAACAAAATACATTAATTTTCAACCACATAGTTGAATCTTCAATTAAAAAAGGTGAAATAAAAAATTCTTTGCAAATAGCATTGAAAAGCTTATTCGTAACATTACGAACAAATTTAAAAGAATTATCAAAAAATTTATTACCAACGGATAAGTCGATTGAAAAATTTAAAATTTAAATTTTAAAAAATGTTTGTTGATGGAAAAATTGCAAACAAAATTTTTTGAGGTAAAGTTTATTGATATGAATAACCTTAGATGGTAAAACGTAAGAACAACATTTTTTATTTGAAATATAATATTTTGAAAAATAACGATAAATGTATTTTTGATAATTTGTATCTGAAGTTGCCGAAACAAACGTTTCTCGTTTCTTTATTTTTTGATGCTCTTTTTAACGAACTCAAGAGATACATAAATATTTTTGAGCTTCAAACAAATTTTTTTTTTATTCTCATGGATCCTGAAACATGAGCCATTTTTCCACAACCTTATCATCTAAACAGTGATAATTAATAATTAGTTAATTATATTGATTAATAAATAGATTAATCAATCAAATACTGGTTGAGATGAGTCAGTTAATTTCATTCGTTTATAATTATTCTGAATAATGTAAGATTAATAAATAATTTAAAGTATTTGTGTTCACATACCAACCATTTTTTGACTGCATATCAACCTTCTTATGACGATTCCGATGATTACTGATATAATACACGGATAAAAAATTTGGTTTGTTTTTTCTTTAAAAATGGCACAAATAACAAAAGTGCATTTTTTGCCGTTTTTTTGAAATAATATATTCCGACGAAAATATTTCTTTCTTATTTTTTTATGTAAGATTATTCACTTTCATAAACTTAATCTGTTTTGTTAAACATTAATCTTTTTTTCTCAAAATGTAACAATTTGTTAGAAAATTAAACTATTTGGTGGAAAATTTATGTATTTTGTTGGAGATTCGTCTTTTTTGGCAAAGAATCAATTTTTTGGTTTAAAATTCAACTATTAGGTTGAAAATTAATCTGTTTTGGTTGATGATTCAAGTATTTTATTAAAAATTCGTCTTTGTTCGTTGAATCCAACTGCTTTTTACTTTTTATTAAATTATATTTGTGTTGAAATATAAAATATTACAAAAACTACTAATACTTGTTTAAAGTTAATTAATTATTTTGTTCAAAATTCATATTCTCGGAATGAGATTCAAAAATTTGGTTAAAAAGTCATACTTGGTTGCGAATTCAACTGTTTGTTACAAATTCGTCTTTTTGGCTTCAAACTTGAACAATTTGATTGACATTTTTTTTCTTTTTTGACTAACAAATTTTTTTCAGTTAAACTTTCAACTATTTTGTTGAGCATCAATCTTTAAAAAACAAAATTGATATTAACATTATTAATCTTTTTTGTTCAAAAATTCATCTCTGTAGAAATATCACCTTTTTCGTTGAAAATGCAAGTGTCTGGTTAAAAATTATTCTGTTTCCGTCGAAAATTAACTTTTCTGTTAAAAATTCAATAATTTGGTAGAAAATTGAACTATTTGGTTGGAAATTTATATATTTTATTGAAAATTCGTATTTTTTAGTAATGAATAATTTTTTTTGTTTAAAAAGACAACTGTTTGGTTGGAAATTAATCTGTTATTGTTATGGATGCAAGTCTTCTGTTAAAAATTAGTTTTTTTTTTGGTTAAATCAAACAGGTTTTGATTTTAAATTAGGATTTATTTTTGTTGAAATACAAACTATTACAAAGATGATTAATACTTTCTTAAAAGTCCATTTTTTCGTTAGATACATAATTGTAGTTAAAAATTAGTTTTTTTTGGTTAAAAATTAATTTTTTCACTTGAAAATTTATTTATTTTGTTGAAAATTTAACTAATTGATTTAGAATATACTTTTTTGTTGAAAATTCATATTCTAGCGTTGCAAATTCTACTCGTTTGGTGAAAATTCAACACTTTGGTTAAAAAGTCATACTTGGTTGTAAATTTAACTATTTTGTTGAAAATTCATAATTTTGGCTTGAAAATGCAACAATTTTCTTGAACATTAATATTTTTCGCTTAAAAATTCATCTCTGCAGCAATATCAAGTTTTTTGGGTGAAAATGCAAGTGCCTGGTTAAAAATGAATCTGTTTCGGTTGAAAATTAACTTTTTTGTTGAAAATTCAACAGTTTTTTAGAAAATTGAACTATTTTGTTGAACATTTGTGTATTTTATTGACTATTACTCCTTTCTTAAAAGTTATTTTTTTGGTTGAAGATGCATAATCATAGTTAAAAATTTGTTGTTTCTTTTTTTTTGTTACAAATTAAACTACTTTATTTAAAACTGAACTAATTTATTAAAAATTTAAAAATTTAAAAACGAAAAAAATGTAAACCAAAAATTATTCAAAAAATATTTGGACCAACATCACATCCACAACTATTTGGTTAGAAATGTATGTATTGTCTTGAAAGTTCATCTTTTCTGGCAGAAATTGTATCTTCTTAGATGAAACTTTAACTATTTGGTGAAAAATGAATCATCTGTCTTGAAAATTCATCTTTTCTGGAAGAAAATGAATCTTCTGAGGTGAAAATTTAACTATTTGATAAAAAATGAATCTTCTGTATTGAAAATTCATCTTTTTGAATAAAAATTTAAATATTTGGTTGAAAATTCAACTGTTTCGTAGAAAGCTAATCTTTTTGGTTAAAACTATAACTCTTTTATTAAAAATTAATCTTTAGGATTCAACTATTTTGTGAAAATTCGTCATTTTCTTATTCAACTTGTTGAGAATTTATTTTTGTATTGTTGAGAATTCAACTTCTTGGTTAAAGGTTGAACTACTTTATTAATTCACAAGAAACATATTATTTTAGATAATTAGCGAAGAATTTCAAAAATATTTCCAAGGAAAAGTAAAAAAATAATGGCATTAGCGAACAATTGGGAGAAAATAGTGTCTTTAGTGTAATTTTTTTCAAAATATTAGATGAATAGAGTCATCCTTAAGAAAAAGTAAATAAATAATTATAATTGAAGATCATCTGCGTATTTCCAAAATCGGAACCATTAAATTGTAGGGAATTCTTTGTCGAAAAAGGCCACTATTTATTAACCTTGAAATATTTCTTAGAAATTTATTCTACAAAAAAATGACTTTTTAGCAAAATAAAAACATGAATGTTTAATAAAGAAGATTAATTTTCTACCTAAAAAGACGAATTTTTACCAAAATACATTAATTTTCAACCACATTGTTGAATCTTCAATTAAAAACAATGAAATAAAAAATTCTTTTTTAATAGAATTGAAAAGCTTATTTGTGGCATTACGAACAGCTTAAAAAACAATTATGAAAAAATTTCTTACCAGCGGACAAGTCGATCGAAAATTTTGAAACATAAATTTTTCTAAATTTTTTATTGATAAAATTTTTTTTTTTCGAAATTTTCAAGGTAAGGTTTATTGATATGAATAACCTCAAATGCCAAAACGTAAGAACCACATTTTTTCTTCAAAATATAATATCTTAGAAAATAACGAAAAATGCAGTTTTGTAAATTTGAACCTAAAGTTGCCGAAAAAAATGTTTCTCGTTATTTTACTTTTTAATGCTCTTTTTGATAAACTAAAGAGATTCATAAATATTTTTGAGTTCAAACACAATTTTTCTTTCTATTTCTACGGATCCTTAAACATGAACCATTTTTACACAACCTTATCATTCAAGCAGTGATAATTAATAATTAGTTAATTATATTGATTAAAAATTAGATTAATCAATCAATTACTGGTTAAGATGAGTTGTTTAATTTCATTAGTTGATAATCATTCTAAATAATTAAAAATTGATAAACAATTTATTGTATTCGTTTTCACATGCTCACCATTTTTTGACTGCATATCAACCTTAGCATATCTAAAATGTTGATTGTTTTTTTCTGTAAAACTGACACATGTTTCAGGATTAGTAAAAAATATAAGAAAAATTTTGTATTAAACTTAAAATATGTACGTGTTTCTTCAGTGTTCTAAAGAGAGCATCAAAAAATAGGAAAAAAATGTTTATTGCAACTTTAGGCACAAATAACAAAAGTGCATTTTTGGTCGTTTTTTAAAATAATATATTTCGACGAAAATTTTTTTTCGTATTTTGTTTTATCTAAGAATATTCACATTCATAAACCTTACCCCCATAAAAGAGAACAATTTTTATTTTTATTGTTATTATACCATTAAGCCAAATCAATTCCGGGATAAGCATGGCTTAGTTTGTAGCTGGAGATCAGAAAATTCATATGAGAGTGGGGGGGGGGAGATAAAATTTGAAATTAATCTAGAATCCCCATATTATTTACTTATATAACATCTTCGTTCCGTAACACTGCTCTCACCCAGGTCGCTCATCTATCTTTCTAGCAAGCAACCCAGGTGAAGAGCTTCACAAAGTCATTATGCAAAGCTCTCCACTCGCGCCTGTCAGTATCCAAGGTCTTTCATTTCAGGCTTTTTATATCTTTTCGAATAAAGGTCTTATTCACATTCTTTCATTGGTCAAAAATTTCAAAAGTTTCAATCGACTTGCCCAATGGTGAGAAGTTGTTTAACATTTTTCGTTGAAGTTGTTCCTAATGCCACAAGAAAACTTTTCAGTGTTGTTACCAATGAATCTAATCATTTTGAGTTTTTTTTTCGGCCCACCCTATTGTTTCCCCTTCGGTTCCGCCTTGATTCTCGCGATTCCTTAAAGTGCGGATGAGTCTTGAGTGCGAGGCAGAGAAAAATGGGCAAGATGAAATCGGCGAGTTTCAAAATGCATGACAAATAACGAAGGTGTCCTCCGCGGAATGAAACAAAAACTAAACAACGAGTGCCACGCGCTTTGTTCCCATTGTGCTCCGGTGTCACTTCAAGGTAGCGATTGTAGGGTTGTATTCAGTCGAGCGGTGTCGGGTCGCCATCAGATGACGGGTGATAAAGAGACAACAAATTGGTACCACCCGAACGACTGCTGCCTCTGCGCCAAAGATCCGCCTGATAAGGTTCATGTCGATAAATACGATACGCGCGTTGCTTTGTATTCGCGTTTATTAATTTTTAGAGAAACCCTGCCTCTTCTGAAGAAGACCATTTTCAAAATGATCATCCTAGTTTGCCACTGAGAGATCAATTTTTGGGGGTGATTCTGAAAGCAATCCATTTGTATTATTAAATTTTATAATTAGGAAAAGAAAACAAACCAAAATATTGCAATGCATTTATAAATAAATTTCTAAAATTCAAAACATTCTTTTCACAAAAATTTGAATAGAAAGAAGACTTCTTTCAAGAAAAATTGAGGTAAAATATGTAAACTCAATCAAAAGAAATCTTAAAAAATTTTCATAAGCAACACTGTTAGAAAAATCTGTGCTAGATTTAGTATACATGTAATGGAAGCAAGAATGCACAATATGAAATTAAATTTAGTATACCAGCGTACATTAAATTTATTATATGCATATACTGAATTTAGCCTGCACGTACATGAAATTTTGTATACGCGTATACTAAATTCAGTATACATGTATACGGAATTTATATACCCATATACTAAATTGAGTATACATGTATACAAAAATTAGTATACACATATACTAAATTCAGTATACACGTTCCGTTTCTCATGGGTTCCGTCTTCATCATCTGTAAACATGATCAGATGAAAAATTAAACTAAAGAACAAAGTTTTAATTTTTAAATAATCATATGGTTAAGCTACATTTACGTTAATAAATCAAACATACCTTTCAAAGAGAAGACTTCGCATATTCTCTCAGAAAGAAGCCGAACTTTTCAGCATTGCAAAGAACTGAAACAAATGCCACCGGCCACGTTACCTAACTTGCGTAAATCAAAACGCGCTTGCGCAGCTGAATATAGTAAACACGTATATGAATTTTAGCATGCAGAAACTATGAAATTCATATACGTAAAAGAAACTTACTGTATACTTAATAAATTTAGTATACATATATAATGAATTTAGTAAACAGATAGGAAATTTAATATGCCCATGTATACTAAAATTGCAAACATTTCTAACAGTGAAACTCTGCAGAATGGACAGAATCATGAGTTTAGTTTCTCTATTGACAAATTTTTTAATAAGATTGAAGAGAAATCCATTTTATCATGCATAATTTTTGCAGAATAAGCAGAATATCGATTCGAAATTAAAAAAAATAAACTTCCAAAAAATCCTACTTTTCGGATCATTAAAGACAAGAATATTACAATGAAAAAAGAGGGAGAGAAAGGAATAAAGTCATCCAAAAACTAACCTCTTACTTTCTCCTTTCTCCGTCCTTATTATACTACGAGGGGACCAGCATGTTTCGAGGCCAATTTAGGCCTCCTCATCAGGGATTATTTATAGGGAATAACTAAAGGTATAAAAAAATTAATATACCTGTGAAGAAAATATTTTAATCAGTATTAATTAAAAAATCGATTACGTTTAAGTTAATCAAATATATTCATTGAGAAATTGATTGTGTAATAAAAAATAATTCTTTCTGTTATCTAGTCAAAGAAAATTACTTTAACCAGTTAATAACTATCCCATACGATGTTATATCTTGAAAGGTCCTTTTTTAAATTAATAGCCTCGTTTCCTTGTTTCCTTATAAATAACATCTCCATGAATTCTCTCTCTTTTTATTTTTCTTATGATAAAGAATTTTGATATCATTCCAATTCAATTAATCACCATTTGTAATTCTATGCTTAGAAAGGACTGAGTGATATCTGGTAGTTCTGTGAAAATTATTTTCCTGTTCATTTTTTCTAAGTCTGAGTGCTCTTTCTGTCTGCCCTATATAAACTGCATTGCAATCTTTACAATTAATTTTGTGAATTAAACATTTTTTGTCTAGCGTTTCATATCTATCCTTTTTCAATTTCACAATTACATTGTTCAGAAATGGGACTCCACAAATAGTATGTAAACCCATTTTTTCCAACATTGACTTCAAAATAATCGAGATTTTACCAAAACATGGAAGAACAACAGTATTAAATGTATTATAATCTGCTCTGTTCACTTTGTTTTGATAATTGTTTTTATTTTTAATATAGTTTATTCTGTTATGCGCATGTTTTTCAATGAACTCAAGAAGATAATGATTTAGAAAAAGAATTTATTCACATACTCTCTAAATCCAAATTAGTAGAAATTTTACTAATGCAATTAGTAGCATTATATCTGACTATTAAATTAGAGATTTTATCAGTTTCTACTAAATGAAATCGTAAAATTTATGTTACTGAATGCATTAGTAAGGGTATTATACTAATCTGCTTAGTTGCGCCGACTTACTAATTCAATGAGTACCAATGAATTTATATGGAAACATAATTTAATCATTTTTAAAATACTTTCTGCTAGTTTTTGAGTTTTAATTGAGAAACGATCATGTTTTCAATATTTATATTCTATGTTTATATAGTTATATTAATAATAATTATGTATGAACGATGCAATATTTAAAACTGAGAAGGTATTGGGATCCGCTGCGCTGTAGTACACCATCTATTTTTAAGTGCGGCCAAAATGTGAACTCCTGAAATCAGGTAGAATAACAGGGTCATCAGAAATTAAAATATAAAAGTTATTATTATTGTATAAAATCTTTGATGGAAAATAAAATAGGATTTTTATTACAATTTTAATCATTTCTTCACAGTAAAAAAAATTGGGTTGCTATAAAATCATTGTATCGACGATTTTAAAGTCTTTTTTCATGTTTCAAACTCATAAATTTTAAGGCAGCACTTATAATCATCAGATCCAGTTTTCCCGAGCGACAAAAATCATTATTCGACCAAAATTTTAAACAGAATTGAAAACTCTTTTGTCTTCAAGAAAGACTTTTTTGAATTACCCTATTGGTACACTTCGGATAAGTGAAAATAAAAGTATCTACATAATTTAAAGCCCGAGAATTTTAAGTTAGTTTATTTAATTTTTTAAAGTGAAAATTGAACTATTATGTTTGATAATTGATCGTTTTAAGTGAAAAATTCAATTATTCATCTCTTTGCTTGAAAATTCAACAGATTGTTTGCAATTGTTTCTCTCCCTTGATGACTGAAAATCTTTTTAAGTTGAAAATTAAAATCATGTCGAAAAGTAGTTTTTTTTTGTTAATTAATTCAACTCTTTCTGATTAAAAATTAATTTTTCTGGTTGGCATAACAACTACTTGATTTTTCGTTTAGAATTTATTTTTTTTTAATACAAATTTATTTTGTCAGTTGAAAATTTAAGCCTTTTAATATACATTAATTTTTGTTGTTTCAAGATTCATTTCAATAAATAATTTATCTCTTTGGTTGAAAAGTGAGCTGTTTTGTTGAAAATTCTATTTTTCTTTAACAGAAAAATTAATTTTTTCTTATACTGAAAATGTAATTATTCCAATTAAATATTCTAACATTGTTGTTAAAAATTCATCACTTTGGTTGAACATGATAAAAAATTAAATTATCCAATTTCAGGTTGGAAAATTACCATTTTTAGTTGAAAATGAAACTCTTCCAGTCAACGATTTATCATTTTAGTTGAAAATTTATAAGCTTGGTTGAAAATTAACTTTTTTAACCGAAAATTGAAACTGAAAATTGAATTTTTATGTTGAAAACTCTTATTTTTTGTTTAAAGATCAAATATTTTGTTAAAAATTCATGTATTTTGATGAAAAATCGTCTTTCTTGGTCGAAAATTAATCTTTTTGTACCAAAATTAATTTTCTTCTTTGGAAATTCATCTTTTTGGTTGAAAATTCAAGCATTTCAGTTAAAAATGTACAATTTGAGTTGAAAATTCAACATTTTAGTTGAAAATACAACTGCTTGGTTGAAAGATAAACTTTTTTGTCAAAAATTCATCTATTTTACTTAAAATTTATCTACTCCAGTTGAAGATTCATCTATTCCAGTAAAAGACTTATTATTTTATTCAAAAATGTATCACTTTGGCTGAAAATTTGTTTGTCTTTTTTTGTAGGAATTTTTTTGTTGAAAGATAATTTTTTTAATTGAAATTTAAACTATTTGGTTGAAAGTTGGTCTTTTTTAGTTGAAAATTTATCTCTTTTCTTGGAAAAACGTATTTTTTGGTGGAAAATTATTCTTCATGTTTCAAAGTTAACCTTCTTGTTTGAAACTTTATCTTTTTGGTTGAAAATTTAAGTATTCCAGGTAAGTATTCATCATTTTAGTTGCAATTTCATCTTTAAGATTGAAGATAAAAACTACTTGGTTGAAAGTTATTCTTTTCTTAAAAATGCATCCTTTTGTATCAGAATTCATCTATTTCAGTTAAAGATTCATCATTTTAGTTTAAAATTGTTTATTTTTTTTCTGGAAAATTAATTTATTAATTGAAAATTTAACTATTCCATTTTTGGTTGAAAACTGATATTTTTTAGTTCAAAATTCAACTATTTGGTTGAGAATTCATTCCCGAATAACAAAATTCCCGAACAGTTCATAATATTACCGAATTGAAACATTCCCGAATAATAAAATTCCCAAACAATAAAATTCCCGAATAACGAAATTCCCGAACAGTTCATAATATTACCGAATTGGAAAATTCCCGAATAATAAAATTGGGACGACTGACAAATCTTGAAAAGTAAAATTCCCGATTTGAAAATTCCCGAATTGGAAAATTCTGGAATAATAAAATTCCCAAAATTAATAAATTTCCGAAATATAAAAATCCCGAATTGGAACAATTTCCCAATAATAAAAATCTTGAACAGTTATTAATATTACCGAATATAAACATTCCCAAATAATAAAATTGAGGATGGCTGAAAAATGCAAAAATGAAATTTCCGAATCTTCAAGATTCCCGAATAATAAAATTGAGGATGACTGAAAAATCCCGAAAAATGAAATTCTCGAATTGAAATTTCCCGAAATGGAAAATTCTTGAAAAATAAAATTCCCGAAATTATAAAATTTCCGAAGTATAAAAATTCCGAATTGGAAAATTCTCGAATAATAAAATTCCTGGAATTATTAAATTTCCGAAATAAGGAAATCCCGAATTGGGAAATTCCCAAATAATAAAATTGGGGACGGCTGAAAAATCCTGAAAGATAAAATTCTCGAATTGAAATTTCTCAAATTAGCAAAATTCTCTAATAATAAAATTCCCGAAATTATTTCCGGAATAAAAAAATCGCGAATTGGAAAATTGCCAAATGATAAAATTCCCTGAAAAGTTCGTAATGTCATCGAATTGGGAAATTCCCGAATAGTAAAATTGGGGAAGACTAAAAAATCCCGAATATAGAATTTCTGACATTCTTAAATTCCCGAATAATAAAATTCCTGAAATAATAAAATTCCCGAACAGGTTATAATATTATCGAATTGGAAAATCCCTTACAGAAAATTGAGGAATTATAAAATATCCGAACTGGAAAAATCCCGAATTATAAAATTCCGGATTTCAAACAATTGAAAAATGTTTTTTTAACAGGTATTATTTATTTATTAAAAATACGATAGTCAAACATTTGTATTAAAGAATTTTGTTTTTAATTATTGCTTGAAATAAAAATAATAATACTTCAAAAAAATATTATTCTGGACAAAAAAATCTTGTTTCAAAATGTGCGTAGTTTTTTTTAAATCACAAAAAACGTTCTTGAAGATCGAATTTTCAATTCAAAAACAATTAAAAAGGAATCTCGAGATAAGTGTGTGCTGAAAAAAAATTGGTATCATACAAATATTTGATTTTTTTATTTTTAATTAAAAAAAATGATATTTATTGAAAGAAAATATTTAATTGTTCAGATTCTAGAATTCTAAGGTTTGGATAATTTTTCAGTCGCCTTTTAAGATTTCTAGGAAAATAAAAAATCATTCTTTATTCAAAAAAATTAATTTTCTACAAAAAAAATCAATATAATTCATCATTTTTAACCGAATAGTTCAATTTTTCAACTAAAAATGATAAATTGTTGATCAAATATTGAAATCATAAACTAAAAAGATGAATTTTCAACAAAAAATGTAAAAGATAAATTTTCAGTTAAAAAAGTTATTTTATATAAAAATAAATGTTTTTCAACGAAATAGTTAATTTTCTAACCGAAGAAATGGATTCTGAACTAAAATTATGAATTTTTAAATAAGATTAAGAGTTTTCAAACAAAAAAATGTATTTTAAACAAAATAATTTAATTTTCAACCAAAAGAGATAAATTTTGAAATCAATTTGTAAGTATGAATTTTCAAGAAAAAATATAATTTTCAACCAAATAGTTGAATTTCGAATAAAAAAGGATGATTTTTTCACAAAATATTTTAATTTTTAAACCAAAAAGACGAATATCTTTAGGATACATGAATTTTTCAAACATACCAATATTTAAACAAAAATGGAATATAGTTATATTTTCAGTAAAAAAAGTTAATTTTAAATTTAAAAAAAATAATAATTTTCAGCGAAATAGGTAATTTTTCACCAAATCCATTAATTTTCTATAAAAAAATACGATTTTTCATCTAAAAAAGATCAATTTTTACAAAACGTTTAATATTTAAAATTTAAGTTAAAAAACTAAATTTTCAAATAGACAATAAACGAAATTTCAACAAAGTGGTTAAATTATTAATCAAAACAGATTAGGTTTCAACAAAATCGTTGTATTTTTAATAAAAAAATATTAATTTTCGACAAATGAGCGGAATTTTAAAACAAGAAAGATTTTTCAGTCATAAAAGAAAAAAAAATCAATAAAATTGTTGAATTTTCAAGTCAAAAACACACATTTTTCAAAAAACAGTTAAATTGTCAAAATGAAAATATGAATTCGAAATTAAAAAGTTCATTTTAAACCAAATTGTTGAATTTCAATCCCAAAAAGATTTTCGATTTGGAAATACAACTATTTTGTAGAAAATTTGTCTTCTTGGCTTAAAAATGCAACAATTCAGTGGAATTTTTTGTTCTTTTTTTAAAATTTGACTTTTTCGTTTTAAAATTTATCTCTTTCTAAAAAAAATCGAATTTTTAAAATAAATTAAATTAAATTAAAGTTAAAAGTTTCAGAAAAAATCACAACTTTCTATCTCTATTCTATGAAAAAATTGTAGAAACAATGATAGATTGTTTAAACAATTCATGTTAACTTCTAATTATTAGTATAAATTAGTATTTTATGTATTAAAAACAATTTGTATTCATTTAAAAATAAAAAATGGATTTATGATTTTTTTAATTTCATAATAAAATTTTGCAATTGAAAACATTTAATAAAATAAAAACAATGATTGCATTCACCTCCTTCCATTTGTAGATATAAATTTCAGAGGTAACACTGTCGAATACACTGATTGGTTTTATTTTATTTGTATTCAATATTTTCGATGGAAAAATTTTATTTGGAAATTTAAAAAATCATAAATTTCATTATAAACTTTATATTTAATTATCATCAATAATAATTTATAGAATAAAGAATAATATTTTTAATTAACAATGAATTTTTTTTCATGCCTATAAAATATTAGACTAGAAAGATAAAAATTTTGCTTCGAAAATAAAGTTAATTTTCAACTACTTTTTTAACATAATGTGTCGAAATATGGAAAATTTCAGACTCTGTGTTATATTCCATTTTTCACTTTTCTTAATTATGAATTTTTAATTTCAATATTGAGAGAATAATTTCACGTTCCAATAAGCTTTTTAAAAAAAATTCAATTTTCGCTTGGCTTTTACGTCACGACAGCCACGATAATCTTCTTTATTTCTCTCTGGTTATTTCATTTTGTCCTTGTCAAGCAGATGAAAATTATCACATCGCTTTAAAAGCGGAAGACATCAAAGAGTAAAAGTTATCTTAATGCAGCGATACGCTCTGGTAATTAAAAGGACTAATTATATTTACTCTGCTAATGATCTGACAAAGTTTTTATAGCTTGATTACCCGTTTCTCTTTCAAGCCACCATTTTATTTAAATAATTTAGAAAATTATTTATTTCTGAAAGAAAATATTTCTGCTTCGCTCCGGTGGGAATCGAACCTCACGTCTTCATATTGCCGGTCAGGTGCTTTAATCAATAAGCTACTAGAGAGATCGAAGGCGAAAGGAGAGAAGGAGAAAGATCTTTTTTCAGAAATGAAAAATTTGTAATTTCTGAAAAAAGATCTTTCTCCTTCACTGCGGTGTGAATCGAACCTCGCGTCTTTCTATTGCCGGTCAGGTGTTTTAACCACTAAGCTACTAGATAGATTGACAAAGAAAGGAGAGAAGGAGAAAGATCCTTTTTCATAAATTAAAATTGTTCTATTTCTGAAAAAAGATCTTTCTGATTCACCGCGGTAAGAATCGAACCTCACATCTTTCTGCTGCCGGTCAGGTGCTTTAACCACTAAGCTACTAGAGAGATCGAAGGCGAAAGGAGAGAAGGAGAAAGAACTTTTCTCAGAAATTAAAAGTTTTCTAATTTCTGAAAAAAGATCTTTCTCCTTCGCTCCTGTGGGAATCGAGCCTCACGTCTTCCTATTGCCGGTCAGGTGCTTCAACCACTAAGCTACTAGAGAGATCAAAGGCGAAAGGAGAGAAGAAAAAATATCCTTTTTCAGAAATTAAAATTGTTTAATTTCTTGAAAAAGATCTTTCTCCTTCGTTCCGGTGGGAATCGAACTTCACGTCTTTCTATTGCCGGTCAGGTGCTTTAATCAATAAGCTACTAGAGAGATCGAAGGCGAAATGAGAGAAAAAGAAAGATCCTATTTCAGAAATTAAAATTGTTTAATTTCTGAAAAAAGATCTTTCTCCTTCGCTGCGGTGGGAATAGAACCTCATGTCTTTCTATTTCCGGTCAGGTGCTTCAAACACTAAGCTACTAGAGAGATCGAAGGCGAAGGGGGAGAAAGATAAAGCTCTTTTTCAAGAAATTACAAATTGTAATTTTTGAAGAAAAAAAATTCTTTCTATTTCTCTCCAGTGGGAATCGATCCTCACGTCTTCCGATTGGCGGTCGGGTGCTTTAACCACTAAGCTACTAGATCGATCACAGGCAGATACTGAAAAAAGTATGGGAAGACGTGAGATTCGATTTCCACCGGAGCGAAGAAGAACGATCTTTTTTCAGAAACTAAAAATTGTTTATTTCTGAAAAAAGATATTTCTTCTTCGCTCCCGTGAGCATCGCATCTCACGTCTTCCTATTGCCGGTCAGGTGCTTCTACCACTAAGCTACTAGAGATATCGAAGGCGAAGGGAGAGAAGGAGAAAAATCCTTTTTCAGAAATTAAAAATTTTCATTTTTTGAGAAAAGATCTTTCTCCTTCGGTCCTGTCGAAATCGAACCTCTCGTCTTCCGATTGCCGGTCAGGTGCTTCACCCACTCAGCTACTACAGAGATCGAAGGCGAAAGGAGAGAGAGAGAGAGAGGGAAAGATTTTTTTTCGGAAATAAAAAATTCTTAATTCCTGAAAAAAGATCTTTCTCCTTCTCTTCTTTCGCCTTCGATCTCTCTAGTAGCTTTGCAGTTGAAGCACCTGACCGGCAATCGGGAGACGTGAGGTTCGATTCCCACTGGAGCGAACGAGAAAGATCTTTTTTCAGAAATTTTTCAATTATTTTTTTTTCAATTTCATTTTTTTATTTATCTATAATTTTCCACAAAAAATTGATTTTCATTTAAACATTTGCATTAGAAACAAAAAAGTTGAACCCTCAACCAAGTATTTAAATTTATAAACCAAAAATACGATTTTTTTTATAAGACAGTTGAATTTTTAAGAAAAAAATTCATTTTGAAAGAAAGATGAATTTTTAACCAAAAAGATGATTTTTCTATCATAAAAGATCAAATTTCAATTTAGGAAAACGGAATTTGAACACAACCATTGAATTTTTAACCAAAAAAGAGAACTTTAGGAAAATGGTTAAATTTTGAACAAAATTAGTACATTTTTAATAAAATAGTTATATTTCTAACCTTATAGTTACAACTTACACAAAAAAGTTAATTTTCGATCAAGAAAGATGGCGTTTTTACCATAACAAATAAAATTTTATCTGAAAAGGACTAATTTTCCACAAAATATTTGTTTTTTTCAACAACAACAAAAATGAATATCCAACTAGTTACATTGAAAAAAGGCAAATTTTCAACCAAAAAGTTTCATTTTTACCAAAAAAGATTAAATTTTTACCAAAAGAGATTTAAAAAAAGAATTGAATTTTTCAACCCTAAAATATGAATTCTTATTGAGTAACTTATTTTTTAATTAGAAAAAACCAATTTTCAACTAAATAATTAAATTTTTAACTAGAAAAGTTCAGCATTAAACCAGAAATAGAACAGGTCAAGTTTTATTATCAAAAATTAATTTTTAACAACAACAAAAACTAAGTTTTAACCGAAAAAAATTAATTTTCTAAATATATTTTAGAAAGATAAGTTTTGAAACAAAATTTTAATAGTTAAATTTTCAGTTTCACAAATGTTTTTATTAATATGATGATATGGTTTGATGAAATTTATTTATTTATATTTACTTATTTATATTATATAACCAAAAATTAGCATTTTTGACAAAAAAAAAATGAAATTTGTAACAAAAGAGATGAATTTTCAACTGAAATGATGAATTGTAAAAAAAATGAATTTTTAACCCAAAAGATTATCTTTTATCCGAGAAGATTAATTTTCTACCAAAACAAAAAAAATTCAACCAAATATAAAAATATTCAACCAAATGGGTGAATTTTCAACTGAAAAATATAAATTTTTCACCAAATGGTTGAATTTTTAACTAAAAATATAAATTTTCAATTACGAAAATAAATTTTTCAGCAAAAATGGAATAGTTACATTGCCAGTTAAAAAAAATTGATTTTCAACTAAGAAATAGGAATTTTTAACAAAATAGTTGAATTTTGAACTGAAGAGATGAATTTTCAACTAAAAAGGTTAACGAAAGATTTAATAGTTGATATTTAAAAAAAATATAAATTTGAAATTAAAAATATTAATTTTTAGCAACAAATATCAGGTACATTGACAATTGAAAAAATTAATTTTGAACCAAAAGATACGATTTTTTAACAAAATAGTTAAATATTTTACGAAAAAGACGAATTTTCAATAAAATGATGAATAGTAAAAAAATGAATCTTCAACCGAAATTTTTTTTTTTTATTCAAGAATATCATTTTTCTAACAAAGAAGCTAAATTTTCTTATAAAGTACATGAATTTTGTACCAAAAATAAAAATTTTCAGTTAAATTTAATTTTTAAGAGAAAATAGAATAGTTATAGTGACAGTTAAAAAAATTAATTTTCGAACAAAAAATATGAATTCTTAACAAATTATTTAAATTTTCATCTAAAGAGATGAAGTTTCTACTAAAATTATGAATCGTAAAAAAATTAGTTTCAAAAAAAAGATTTCAACACTCAAAGAAATAGTCAAATTTTCAACCAAAAAATTATTTTATAACTACGAAGAATAATTTGCTAGCAAAGAAAATAAATTTTCGAAAAAATACATGAATTTTCTACTAAATAGTTCAATTTTCAACTAAAAATGATATATTTTCCACCCAAATGTTGAATTTTTAACTAAAAAAGATAAATTTCCAGTTAAAAAAAATTATTTTTGAGCAACAATGAAACAAGAAAAATAGGAAAAAGTTAATATATTTTTCAGGGAGGTTAAGGTCATTCTTGAAGTAACTTTCAACGAGGAATTCAATGGTGAACTTTTTTTTATCTTGATGATGACCTTCAAGGTTTTTTCAAGGTCAACCTTTTTTTTTATTCAGGAAACCCCCTTTCTTCACATCGACATTCGATATAGCGGGAAATTTTACGTTGAAATATGTACCCAGGTCATACATAGGTACATTGTAACCTTGAAAGGAGGTTTCAGATGAAAAAAAATTGACCTTGAAATAACCTTGAAGATCACCGTCAAGGTAATGTCTAAGGTCACTAATGAATACGCCTTGTTAAAGTTAGCAACTTTGCTCGTCACAAAAAAAATGTGAAAAGCTTCTATTTCCAGATGTATGAAAAGCTTGTTTAAGTTTAAATGACCTTAGGGTGACCTTCAAGGTTACAATGTACCCATGTATGGCCTGGGTACATATCTAAACGTAAAATTTACCGCTCTATCGATTGCCGATGTAAAAAATGTGGATTTCCACTCTCTAAAAAAGTTAACCTTGAATAAAACTTGAAGGTCATGGTTCAGATCAAAATAAAGGTCACCTTCGAATTCCTCGTTGAAAGTTACTTGAAGAATGACCTTGACCTTCCTAATGGGGCAGGAAATTAGTGTAACGTGGATTGATGATTTGGATGGCAGGGGGAGGGGGTACGATAGGAATAAAGAGGAAATGTGAGAGGTGGGACTGACGTGGAGAGGGAGGGGGATTTGAACGACCTAATTAAAAACTCAATAGGTTACGAAACCATTTTTTGTAGGATGTCGCCTACTTTGACTAATTTTTCTTACAAAATATGATAGAAAATAGGGGGGGGGGTGAAGGAAGAGCAACAAAAAATTTTTAGTTTTGGGCCAACTCATGAATTCTCTATGTGTAGAAAAATTCTAGAATAAATAGAATGTCTCGTCTCGAGTCCTGGCTCATCTTTTTCGTCTTTAGGCTACGAGTTTCCCCTTTGTGTACTTTTCAGAATAAATGGGATGTCGCAAGCGTGACTCCATCGGCTTCTCCGATTTAAACGAGACTGAGTCAGCTTTCTAGCAAAGGTTCTTTTTAACTCCTATAAAATGTATTTTTGCTTGACTATCAGTTTTGCATCATTTACTTCAGAGAAGGAGCTCTCAATAGGAAAGTTTTGACATTTTAAAATATTTTCCTCTGGGAAATTCAAAATTAATTAACTAATTTTCAAACTTTCCGAACAAAATTTTTAATTTCTGGAAAAGAAAATTTCTGCCTTGCTTGCAACCGGAAAACGTGAGGTTCGATTCCCACCAGAGAGAAAGAGAAAGATATTTTTTCAGATATTACAAATTTTTATTTTTATGAGAAAAGATCTTTCTCCTTCTCTCCTTTCGTGTTCGATCTCTCTAGTAGCTCAGTGTTTAAAGCACTTGACCGGCAGTTAGAAGACGTGAGGTTCGGTTCCCACCGGAGCGAAGGAGAAAGATCTTTTCTCATAAATTAAAAATTTTTAATTTCTGAAAGAAGATCTTTCTCCTTCGCTTCGGCGAGAATCGAACCTTTTGTTTTCCGATACCTTTTTCCGTATCTGCTTTCGATCACTGTAGTAACTTTGTGGTTAAAGCACTTGACCGGCAATCGGAAGACGTGAGGTACGATTCCCACCGGCGCGAAGGAGAAAGATCTTTTTTCCGAAATTCAACATTTTTAATTTCTGAAAGAAGATCTTTCTCCTTCTCCCCTTTCGCCTTTGATCTCTCTAGTAGCTTAGAGTTTAAAGCACTTGGCCGGCAGTTGGAAGACGTGAGGTTCGGTTCCCATCGAAGCGAACGAGAAAGATCTTTTCTCATCAATTAAAAATTTTTAATTTCTGGAAAAAGGTCTTTCTCCTTCGCTCTGGTGGGAATCGAACCTCATGTCTTCCGATACCTTTTTCCGTATCTGCTTTCGATCTCTCTAGTAACTTTGTGGTTGAAGCACTTGACCAGCAATCGGAAGACATGAGGTTCGATTTTCTCCTTCTCCCCTTTCGCCTTTGATCTCTCTAGTAGCTTAGTATCTAAAGCACTTGACCGGCAGTTGGAAGATGTGAGGTTCGATTCCCATCGGAGCGAAGGTGAAAGATCTTTTCTCATAAATTAAAAATTTTCAATTTCTGAAAAAAAGATCTTTCTTCTGCGCTCCGGTGGAAATCGAACCTCACGTCTTCCGATACATTTTTCAGTATCTGCCTCCGCTTTCTCTAGTAGCTTAGTGGTTAAAGCACTTGACCGGCAATCGGAAGACGTGAGGTTCGATTTTTGCCGGAGCGAAGGAGAAAGATCTTTTTTCAGAAATTCAAACTTTTTAATTTCTGAAAAAAGATCTTTCTCCTTCTCCCCTTTCGCCTTTGATCTCGCTAGTAGCTTAGTGATTAAAGCACTTGACCGGAAGTTGGCAGACGTGAGGTCTTTAAAATTCAACTGTCTTCTAAAAAAATCGTATTTTTGGTTTATAAATTTAAATGCTTGGTTTAAAGTTAAACTATTTTGTTGCTAATGCAAATGTTTAAATAAAAATTGATTCGTTTTGTGGAAAATTTTAGTTAAATAAAATAATGAAATTAAAAAAAAAACATATCTACAAATTTCTGAAAAAAAGATCTTTCTCCTTTGCTCGGGTGGGAATCGACCAATCCACCAATAATATGAATTGTGGGAATTTTAACAAAAAACTATTTACTTTTGAGAAAAAAAAATTGAATTGTTAAATTTTCAGTTGGAAGATAAACTTTCTCAAGGAAAAAATTTCGTTCCAACAAATTTAAAATGAAATACATAAATTTTCAATCAAATTGCTGAATTTTTAACAAAAAACTGTTTACTTCTAACAACAAAAAAATTTAATTGTTAAGTTTTCAGTTGAAGGAGAAATGTTCTAAAAAAATTAATTTTCAACAATATATTTCAATTTTTAACAAACAGAATGCATTGTTAAAAAAATTATTTAACTTTTAACCAGGCGGTTTAATTTGCAGTCAAGTTCATCAAGTTAAATTTTCATTCAGGAAATCAAAAAAAAAAAATAAATAAATAGAATTGTTAATTTAAAAAGATAATTTTTATTTGTAAATAAAATAGTTACATTTTCAGAAAAATTAATAACTTAGAAAGATCGATATTCAACTAGAAATGAAATAGTTGCATTTCCACTAAAATAAAATAATTTTCAACAACAAAAAAAGAAATTTAAAAAAAGTTAAATTTGTAACCAAAAAGATGAATTTTTCACAAAAAAGTTTTATTTTCATTAGAGAAGATTAATTTTCTACCAAGAAAGGAAAGTTTACCATAAAATAGATAAATTTTCCAATTTTGGAACTTTTTACAAAAAAATTATCTATTTTCAACAAAAAAATAGAATTGTTGAATTTTCAGTTGAAAGATAAATTTTCTGCACAAAAATTAATTTTCAACAATATATTTCAAATTTTAACAAAAAAAAATGAATTTTTAGAAAAGTTGTGTAACTTTCAACCATGTGCTTAAATTGTTTAAATAAATGATTAATAATTTAAGCAAAAAGGATAATTAAAAAAATGATTCTCTGTAATGTTTATTAATTATTTGTCCATAACAAAAAAGGCAAAGCAAATTAAAAAATTTGAGAAAAAACCGCAAATATCTAGCATTACTATATGAGAAGAGTTATAAACAATCATAATTTTTATTAACAATTGTGTTTGTTAATTTTTTGTTAATTTTTACGTCGCTCTGAGTAAAAAGTGGACACAGATAATATTATTTATAATAATAATAAATTACATTTTTGATCAAGAATATTAATTTTCTACCAAAAAAGTGTAATAATTTACAAAATAATTGAATTTTTAAATAAGAAAAGATAACGTTATGACCAAAAATAGAATAGTTAAAATTTAAGTTAAAAAATTAATTTTTAACCAAAAAAAAAAGAAAAAATTATCAACACAAAGTTAAAATTCTCAATCAAAACCGACTAATTTCAATGAAACAGTTAGATTTTAACCAAATAATACAAAATTTTAACGAAAAAAAAACCAAATTTCATATAAAATGTATATTTTTCCTACCAAAATTGGAATAGTTAAATTTTTAGTTAAAAAAGTGAATTTTCGAAAAAGTAGGTAAATTTGTAACTACATAGATGAATTTTTAACCAAAAAAATTAATTTCTAAACAAATTGTTCAACTTTTAACCGAGTAGTTGAATTTTCAAACCAAAAGTATAAATTCTCAACGAAAAATGTTATAGTTCATGTTTCTAAAAAAATATTTTTATTTTAGATCAATAACAGTAGAATTAAAAAAAAATCTTTAACAAAAAAATAAAATTTGAAACTGCAGAGATAAATTTTCAATTAAAATGATCAAAAAAAAAATGTAAGCGAAGTATTTCGACTCTAAATCCAGTAGTTGAATTTTTAACTTAAAAAATGAAAATTCTCCAACAAGAGATGAAAGTTTGAAAATTTTTCTTTAAATAAAATTAAATTTTAATGTAAATAATTGAATTTTTAATAGAAGCTAAAAGTGCGATTTTTTTACAAAATAGTTGAATTTTTAACCCAAAAATGTAGATTTTTAATTAAAAATAAATTTCTCAATCAAGTAGCAAAATCTTGAGTTTATTTTGCTGTTAAACAATTAATTTCAAACTAAAAAAAAACGAATCTTGAACCCAAATAGTTAAATTTGTTGTTTGAGGATTCAACTATTTTGTTAACAATTTGTTTTTTTTTGTTTGTTGATATTTAATTTTTTTAACTGTAAATTTAACTGTTACATTGTTTGGTTAAACAGTTGTCTTTCTTAGTTGAAAATTTAACTATTTGGTTGAAAATTCCTATTTTTGGTTAAAAATTTCTCTTTTGGACGAAAATAATTCTTCTTGGTTAAAAATTATTCTTTTATGGAAAAAAGTCACCTTTCTTCGATAAAAATCCATCTTGGCCAAAAATAAACTTTTTTGGGAAAAATTAAATTTGTCCGATTGAAAATTAAATTTTTAGTTGAAAATTTATACTTTTGGTTAACAACAAATCTTTTTAGTTGAAAATTCAACTATTAGGTTTAAAATTCACGTATTTTGATGAAAATCTGTCTTTCCTCTGCACTTAGTATCCTGGACAAGGTACAGTACCAGGCTCTGAGGGTAATTCTTGGCTGCATGAGATCTACTCCAATCTCGGTTCTTCTATCGGAAGCTAATGAGCCTCCCCTCAGTATTCGTAGAGCTATGCTTTTTCGAAGGTTCCTGCTACGAAATTTCTCATGGCGTAATAACCCATTAACCCCCACGGCTCTAGTTAATTACTGAAAAGTGTAGGTCGGAGGATCTTCGTCAGAGTAGAAGGAGAAGGAGAGGAACTCTTAGGGTTCGATTAGACAAAACAGGCTTAATTTTAACCGTTGATTCAATGTGGGGAGTTCTTCGGTGTGCTTCTCGTTCATTGATGCCAAATTATTTTGATAGTGAATGGGCGGATCTCATCTTTGAGTGTGAAATCGATCTTGGTTCCGGGGTGGTTTTTAAGCAGTCGGGTGACTCAGCTTTGGCATTCGAGGGTTTGTGCTCTGCGACATGCCCGGCCTTTATATGGATTTTTACCGATGGGTCGGTTGATAGGACCTCTGAGACTTCAGGATGTGGGTTTTATATTCCGGAGCAGGATTTTAGATTTGGTCTTCTCCTACAGTGGGGCACTTCGGTTCTTTCCTCTGAGCTCTACGCGATCCTGTCTGCTGTCAGGTATATTCTGAAGGGGGAGATGGGAAGGTTTGTCATTTGCTCGGATACTCAATCGGTTCTATGATGTATCAGAAACAGGTTTCTGGACCCCCAGGGCCCCGTATTAGCACGGAAGATTAGTGATCTTTTAGCGAAGGCTTCTAGAAGTGGTCACTCAATTGTGCTGATGTGGATCCCTGCTCATACTGGAATCTCGGGTAACGATGTCGTTGATTTATGTGCGAGATCTGCAAGATTTCTGAACTTTAAATTACAAACGGGTCTGGAAAAAGGGTATATGGTGAGCTGTATCAAGGAGGAATTTGAGGCTTGGTGCTCGCGCCTTTGGCCTTATGAGAAAGACGTGGACAGTAGAAGAGAATATTTTGACCATATTACACTTAACACGCCTGAGCCTTGGTTTGAGGGGTTCAGGTTTTGTAGAAAGTATGTGAAACTGATAACGCGGCTGAGAACTTCTCACATTTGTACAAATACTCACTTCCAGAAAATGGGGTGGAATTTGCCGAGTGAATGTGATTGTGGTGACGGGTTCAGAGATCTGGACAATTTAATACATGAGTGAGCGAAATTGGGGGGTTCTTTGGGAAGGGAAATATCATTCTGTAGTTTTATGTAATCTGAGTGAATTGTGAAAGGGTGGACTGGTTTGGGCACGAGCGGCGTCTCCCGTCCTGCTCGCTCCGCATGCGGTTAGAGGCGGCAGGACTCGAGTCTACGTTCGAGCTCATCGTGATTGGAAGGTATAAACTCACTGAATTGAGTTACTACTTACTACTTAGAAGTTTCATGGCAAAATACAACGTGATCAATTTTTTATGTTTAGTTCTGGCCGTTTGCTGAATAGTGATAAGCCACAATCAAGAAGAAGAAGAAGAATTTCTCTGTCTATGACAGATCTCCTATCGGATTACAAATATCCCAAAAAGTATGTTAATAATTTGTTTTATGTTATTGTTCCTCTTTTGATTGACCTTCAGGTTTCGTTGATCATAACATGGTTTCCGCCCAATGCTTCTCCTTAAAGTTTTCTCTCTGTTTTAGAGATTCGGGCGCTACCTTTTCGTTGGATTGGGAACTCAGGTAGTAGCATGGAGCTTCTTTGTTGAGCAGGCTCGGACCCTTTTTTCTGTTCAGTTCTGTTTCAATCAAGGTGTAGGCTAGTGTAGCCATTTTGGTTGTTGCAATGATTTAAAATCAATTGTGCTTCTTTTAGACAATTCAGGTATTTGAGTCCTTTAAATTCAAAGTCAGTATTTCTTTAGTTTTCGATTACTTCTTTAGTGATTTCCCAACTCGATCGTCTTCTGATTTGTGGGAAGTGACGATTCGGATGACGTATTACTTCTGGTCGCGTTGGGATCGATCGTTCAGTGAACGATCGTGGTCGTAACTTTCGGAGGCTGCATCTTTGCCAATTTTTCCAAAACAACCAAAACCTTTTTTGTGGGTGCAAAAGGAGTGCTTTATTGGAAAGTCTCGGGGACTCGTATCCCGGATTAAATCGATAAAAGGTATTTAGAAATTTAAATAATAACGGCGATAAAAGGTATTTTTCTGTTTCATCGACTTGAACATGACCGAACGTGATTCCTTCGCTGCCCCACGCCAGTCCGTCATTAATTCAATAACATTTTTGGTCCTTCGAGTTGGATAGTGGGTTAGCGAGGAGAGCATGAACTTATAGCACGACGAACTTGATTGCTGACTGTGTAATTATTCTCAAAATTGCAAAGGTCTCGAGACAGGCTCTCAGACATGACAACCACAATGCTGGTGGATTGTTTGCAACATTACGAATGCCTCGAGACAGGCTCTCAGGCATGATAAACTTGCTCACTGACAGTGTGATTGTTCTCAACATTGCAAACGTCTCGAGACATGTTCTCAGGCATGACAGCCACAATGCTGGTGGATTGTTTGCAACATTGCGAACGCCTCGAGACCGGCTCTCAGGCATGGCTAACTTATTTACAATGACAGATTATAAATTTTTGTCTTGCTTCTTTGTTATTCATCTTTGCCTAAATCTTTATTAGAGTTTGATAAGCTGACGTTGGCTGTTTTCCGAGGTCTCCGCATTGCACTGGAGGTTCAAACTCTCTTTCTTGCCTTCTCATTCTCTGTTGTTCTATGTTCGCAAAATGAAATCCCTGGCTGGGGTTCTATTTTGTCATTAAGATTGGTTGCAGGTCTACAAACGTTACACAGTTTATGAAGATTAATGGACATATCTCATCATGAGAGTCATGGACGTTTTGAAGAGCAAATTGTCATTGGTAACTTCGATCACTCATATAAAGAACCATATTCTCGCACTTCTAAAATTAAAGTTTTCCTACAACACCGAATTCGAGCACTTGAAGGCTACCGCAACGTTCTATACGCTAATGAGTGAATCCAGGGACAGGTCCACCGCCTTAACCTAGAACGCCTCGCCAGGCTCGAAAATGAAGTCGCGATTCTTAACTACATCTGTCAATCCCTATTGTGCTGCTTGCAACCCAAACCACTTCATCGGTCATTTTCAAGAGTGGCATAGGCTTAATGCTCTTGATAGGCATCAAACTGCGATTCAACTACGTTCACGCTTTGATTGTCACTAGATGGAACATTGGAGTCGTAACTGCCCTTCGAAGGCTTGTTCTTGTCTATGCTATAAACAGCATCATGTCACACTTTTATGAAGACATGACTGGTAAAAAGCCTTCGACTGAAGACTCGGACCCTTCAACCACTAATAAAGTTCGTTTGTATTCGGAATCCGATTATTCAGTCTCTTTCTGACAAGTTCTGCTTGCCACATCACAAGTCGCTGTAAAGACCTCGGATGAGCACCAATTTCGAACAAGCCCTCCAATCGAAAACAAATCAATCGAGTTTGCTCCTAGACGTGTGGCCCTTGCTCTCGAATATCGGCAATCATTGCTACTTCTCGAAGTGAATGCTCTTGTTCTTCGCGATCTTGGTGTGATCACTCCTTTGGAGAAAATTGCGGATAAAAATTGGCATCATATCTAGGGGCTTCCCTTAGTGGATCCAAAGTTCATTGTACCCCAACTTATCGATGTGCTCTTAGGCGCTGATGTTTACGGCTCACCTCGTCTAGATGCAATTTGTCAAGAATCACGAAAGGCTCTCGCCTTTCGATTCGTTTTCGGGCGGGTTGTGGTTGGTCCGGTCGGATTCTCTACACCTTCATATGAATCGGGCCATTCCAGAACCATGATGACTTAAAGTATTCGCTAAAAGGACAACCTTGCTAGCCTCCTGAAACGATTGTGAGAACAAGGGGAAGTAAATATTCTCCCGTTGATTTCTTTCGAGGACCAGGAATGTGAGCGAGCTTTCACGGACTGACTTAGACGCTACAACATGGGCAGATACATCGTACGTCTTCCTTTTCGGCAAGCCTGTATTCGCACCTTAGAAGAGTCTCTGCTGAGATTAGAATAATAAAAATAGAATGGAAATCCACGGGTTTGGAGATGCCAGCAAACATGACTTTGCCCCTGTAGTTTACGTCCGAGTGCCTTTCTCACAGAGAACCTGCAATGCACAGCTTATCACATCCAAGGCTCGCGTCGCACCCGTCAAAACCATCACTATCCCTAAACTGGAATCTTGCGCTACTGTGCTTGTGATTTGATTGATTAATTCAGTACGCGAGGAATTGGAACTTTCTCATGCGGTCACCTACGCTTGGTCGGATTCACGAAGCGTTCTCGGTTGTATTTAAACAGATGATCGTTCCCGTTTGCCGATTTCTGTCGCCAATCGAATTTCGAAGATCCAGCGAACTCTCTCCAACGCTTTTTGCGCTACATCCCTACAAAGGAAAATCCAGCTGATAATGCCAATCGAGAAATTGATTCTCGAGCTTCAGCTCAGCAGAGTCTGTGGTGGAATGGCCCGGAATAGCCTTCAATGAGTGATGTTTACTGGCCAGCGTTCCATTGTCGCGATGAAACTTCTCCGACTGACACTCCCCAAGAAAAATATAAGGAATTCGAGCAGCAGTCCATTGCGGTTCATCAAGCATACTGCAAGCTTTCTACGATCAGCAATCTGTCTTCATTGACTCGTCTAACAAGAGTGACTGCGCGTTGTCTGCACTGTGAACCTCTTCATAAGCCTGCTATGGAGCGTTTTGAACTCATGGATCAGCGCCTTACTCCCGAACAAATCCATGGCGCGTTCTTAGTTTTCGTTGTCTTACTCAAGGATGCAGTTTTAAGGCCGAATTAAACATCCTCGAGACAGACTTCAGAAATCCGATCAACTTATGGGGGGTCTTGCTGCTAGAAGAGTTGTCTACTCCCGCTGTAGAGATTTAAGCATGCATGAACTTCCGGCCTCTACTTCCAATCACGGGCGATCTCCAAGATCTCGATGCCTTAATTCCAGCTCATGCTATCGTAGGCAGAACATCAGAATGAATTCCCGGAGCAACAACTTCGGATTAGGAACTGAGCTATGTCACTTAATGGCGTCTCATCCAAGCAATGCGTGACCAGTTTTGGAAACGCTGATCTCAGAGTACATTCATACACTTCCACAAAGAAATGAATGGACTGTGCCGAAACGTAATCTTCAAAATGGACACGTCGTATTGATTGTCGATCGTTCTCTACTCCGATGTAGAACATGGCTTCTAGGACAGGTAACCAATCTTAGTCCCGGACAGGATGGACTTGTGCGATCTGTTACTGTTAAAACTTCTTTTGGAAACTATAATCGTTCAATCGTCAAATTGTGCTGATTATCAGTCAGGCGCTGACTCTATGCGGCCAATTGTGCTCTATGGTGGGCGGACCTGCATTTTTTACTTATACATGGAAATTTATTGTGTGCGTCATGGCAGGCGGCACTAAACTCTTGACCTTCGTACGTGGAATTTGTTTCGATCAGAGAACGAGGCGGGCGGGATGTTAATAATTTGTTTGATGTTATTGTTCCTCTTTCAATTGACCTTCAGGTTTCATTGATCATAACATGGTTTCCGCCCAATTCTTATTCTCCATAAAGTTTTCTTTCTGTTTTTGAGTTTCGGGCGCTACCTTTTCGTTGGAGTGGGAACTCAGGTAGTAGCGTGAAGCTTCTTTGTTGAGCAGGTTCGGATCCTTCTTTCTGTTAAGTTCTGTTTCAATCAATGTGTAGGCTACTGTAGCCATTTCGGTTGTTGCCATGATTTATAATCAATTATGCTTCTTCTAGGCAATTCAGGTATTTGAGTGCTTTAAATTCAAAGTCAGTGTTTCCTTAATTTTCGATTACTTGTTCAGTGATTCCCCGACTCGATCGTCTTCTGGTGTTGTGGAAAGTGACGAGTCGGATGACGTATTACTTCCGGTCGCGTCGGAATCGATTGTTCGCTGAACGGTCGTGGTCGTAGCTTCCGGAGGCTACATCTTTGCCAATTTTTCCAAAACAACCAAAACCTTTTTTGTGGGAACAAAAGGAGTGATATATTGGATTGGCTCAGGGACTCGTATCCCGGATTAAATCGATAAAAGGTATTTAGAAGTTTAAATAATAACGGTGATAAATTGTCTTGTTCTGTTTCGTCCACTTTAACATGACCAAACGTGATTCCTTCGCTGCCACACGCCAGTCCGTCATGAATTCAATAACAAAGTATTTCAATACTCTTGTTTTTCGAATAATAAACACGAAGGTATCTGGAACAAATATTTTGTTAATTGGGCAAGTAATATTCTATATATTTGCATATTTATACGATCTATTATTTTCTTTAAAGTAATGCTAGTTGTCAGATTTTGATGTTAGAAAGTTTAATCATCCCAGAATATTTATGGAGTATATTTTATTTTAATTTAAATGACATTGAGTATTTTATTACTTGTCTTGAATTTTAAGCGAAGCTTCTTTTTTAACAATTGGCTATGTTACGTGAAAAAACTTTCTTTTTAGGTGTGTTGATCAAACCATAATTTGTTGTTGAATTTGAATATTATTTACATATTTTTAAAATTCGAAATAGTAGAGGTGTAAGGAATGTTTTCCCTAAAAAATAAACCTTGATTTACTAAAATGCAACCATTTCTACAAAATTGGCGAAAAGCACCTGCAATTTAACGTCGTATGAGGAAGAACTAACAGACGTGTGTCTGATAACGCTGCACTGACTTATCTTATTCCATTTATTTTCAACTCCTGCACCCTCACTACATGAATTGCTGCTAAAATTTTTCCCTCATTGAGTGTTTCAGGACGAAAATCGATAGAATGACTTATAGCTTCAAATCCTGTTTTAATTAAAATATTCATCATCAATCCGCTTGTTGACATTCGACCGGTAATTTTTAAGGTTATGTTCATAACCAACAACGAAACTAGAACGGGTTTAGCTGGAATGAAAAGACAAATTTTTCACGAAATCTTTTTGCAAGAAAGTTTCCTCTATTATTTTGCTTCGTTTTGAAAGATGTTATCTACGTTTTCAAAGCAATCATTTATTTATTATATTTTAAAACAATGCACACGTGATAACTTATATGTAAATTTCAAATTTCTATCCATCAGGGATTTTACGCTTTGGCCACCGTGGGCGCTGCCTGTAATATCCGGTAAATATCAAGGTCATGTCCGTACCTAATATGCCCAGAGAGGCGCGAAGTAAACACCTTCTGATACAGAACTGACCATCCGAGCGTATAGGGGGCCAGGGACGCTCAGGAAGGGAGACAGAAGCAGTCAAGCGTGAAGCCGGCGCTAAATTGGTCGGCACAGAATCGGGAGATGAGTGTAATTTTTTTGTTAGTGTACATATTTTTATTTTGATAATGCCCATATATTTTGTTTGTTAAAACTACTTTACATTACTTATCTGTCGGAATCGATGTGAGCTGCTTGATTTTAAACTTTTAACAAATGAAGGGCCGGGGAACAAAAGGGCCTAACCCCGTTTTCCCAAATTTTTCAGGACGCCAGAAAAGCGTTTTTATTTTGCGAGATTACCGAACAAAATCTATTGGATATATATGATCGATAATCTTTACTCTTGAACGTTGTTCTTTAAAATTTCATGCGAATCCGTCAAATAGTTTTCGATTTATGACACATCAAAGTTAAGCACGGGCCTAACCCAAGGGGGTACAGGCGAACAAAAGGGCCTAACCCCGAGCAGCAAGAATTCACTCGGCTTAGTTCCGCCTGGTCTGCGGTGCAATTCTATAAATAAATACTAGCAAATACAATAATAATTTTTCAATGCATATATATTTTATGTTGTGAACAATTAATTATTTATTGTCTAGTACATTTTTCTGAGCCTGATCTATTATATTGAATGTTACTTTATTTGAGTTATATTATTATTGATTTTGATATCGTTTATTGTTATTGGTGTTGAAAATGATAATGATTTTTGTGATTAAGGTTCAGATATTATGTAAAAAATGAACGTACGCTATTTTTATATTGATAACAATAATCGAATTGGACTACATCTTTGGAATATTCAACTTTGGAATATCTTCAACTATTTTCAAAACAATGACGACAGTGAAAAGATCAGGCACCATCTAAATTTTCTCGAGTGAAAGATTCACTCAATGTGAATGAAAATCCTGCAAATATAGCTTCAGTGAAAATGTCACTCTAAATGAGTGAAAATCCACACTTTTCAGAGTAATATTTTACTCTTAAACATGAGTGGATTCTACTTATTTTCAAGCATGAAATTTTACTCTAAAACAAGTGGAAGTTAAGTCATTTAGAGCAAAATTTCCACTTGAGCTCGTTTCGCAAGATTTGTACTCATTTTTATGTGAAAATCCACTAGAAGAAATTTAGATAGCACATTTTTACAGCGTTGGAAAAACGCACAAAATACAGCCGATTGAAGAAGCCACTATTTCAGTGAAATCACTCGATTTGAAAAAATGTCTATACATTGAAAAGTTACTAAATTATTGGAAATTCCCAAAAATATAAAAATATTTAAAACCTATTTCAAAGATTTAAAATGACTGTGAGACTTTACTCAACAAACGCCTGTTTGAAATTTTTCGAAATTCTATCACTAAAAAAAAATTAGATACAAAAAGACAAACAATGTTTACTTACCTTGCTCTCCTTATCGATAAACACGTGCAACATAATGTAAAATGGATAATATCGACCGCGACTAGTTCCTCCAAAGCCTTTGACACAACCTAGTCACGCTAAATGGCACCACATACCTATAAAGTGGCAATGAAGGTAGACAAACCGAATGAAAAAATCGTTTTTCCATAAGGTCCAATGTGGGGTTAGGCCCTTTTGTTCGCTCGGCACCCCTTGGGTTAGGACCGTGACTGACTTTGATAAATTTTTGAAAAACGAAAAAAAAAAATTAAATTTTTTTAGTTTACACCCTCGAAACGCCGTTTGTATGAGGATTCCAAAAATGTGTAAAAGTCAATTTCGAAAAATTTGTGGGATAGGCCCTTTTGTTCCCTGACCCTTCATTTATATAATGAAAAAAAATAAAAGTTTACGAACCTAATTTTTATTATATATTGATACCATTTTTATAGATCGAAAAACGTACAGGGCGAATTTAATATTTAAAAAAAACTTCGTCTTGATTTAATTTAGAGCTGAAAAAACACACGTAAAATTTTTGGTACTATTTTCATAAAAAGTAACGGTGGTTCCTCTTTTTGGAGGGCATATTTTGCAGTCTGAAGCGCGAGTAGCCATTTTTGTTAAAGGAAAATTACTAATGTTATTTTTCTCATTTTTAATGACATTGTTTTATTCATGAGGAACCGTCAATTCATTATTATATTTTTAAGATCATTTGAGTACACTAGAACAGGAATGCAAAGGAAAGTTTTTCATTTTGTCCACTTATTTCTATAAATTTTGGTTCATTCGACTAAGCCATACATTAAGGATAACAAGTTAAAGATAAATAGAGATGCTTTGAAGTTATTATGTGAAAGACGTTTGAAACTTAGATTTTATTCGTACATGATGAAATTAATATCGTTACCTAGAATAAGGTTTCCAATTTTGTTTTTTCACAATAGAACTGTTGTACATCCCTCACTTGTTGCACCCAATTTAGTTTTTAGTCGAATAACCTAAAAATTAATGAAATAATAGGGGAAAATGAAGAGTCCAAAATCAAATAAGTACACAATTAAATAATGATTTTAATATCTGTTTGCAGGACGCCTGCAGCTAAGGAGAGTAGTAAGGATGTAAAAGAGATTGTACAAAATTCCTTAGAAACTGTAAAGCTGTTGACGGATCCCAGTACCGCGAACGTCGTAGAAAATGCATCTGCTGTGGAGGATCTCATTTTGTAAGGAGAGGAAACAGGAACATCTTTAGAGATTCGGGGTAGCAATAGGACAAATCATATCAGATCGGTCTTACCATTACCATAGTACTCTACGTTTCTATTCTCACAAGTCTTGGTGATGGCGCAGCTGTATTATAAATTTTGATAGCAGATAATATTGAGCTGATATTAAGTACTTCATGGCGCTCAACTCTTGTATCGTAAATCGTGTAACGATTTCATTCAACTTGCATCTCAAACTCTATGGTTTTTTTGACAACATTTGTGAGTACAAAAGTTACTTTCTCATCTCCCCACAATCTCCCCGTGTCACACTGATTGTTAGAAACTCGTAAATTTTAACTCGTATGTAAGAATGTAACTTGATACAAAGATGGTTTTTTAAGCGATAGGGTGTTTCTGGAAGATGTTTCACTCATATATGAAAACCTATTCAATTGTATAATGCTGTTAGAAGACTGTACTATATTATCACTGAAGTATTTATCAGCAGGCAATGGTAAATATTTTCGAGCCTTTGATAATTCTATTTACTATTCTTTTATAGAAGTTCTTACAGTTGCGGAGAAGTTTTAATCATGTTCTGACGTATGGGGGAATCCGATCTTCAAAGTTGTTCAAAGGTGTCCCAAAGAGTACAAGCTTTACTTAATGTTCTTTTTTTCTTAATTAACTTATCTTTCTCTTGGTGAAAGATTTTTTTAGTTTTATTTTAGAATGTGTTGGAAATTGCGCGAGCCTTTTTCATTGTTATCAAGTCTTGTGCTTTTAGTTTTAGAATCCAAGTTTACTTTTACAAAACTTGGATACAAATCTTCTCGATTTTATTGTGCACGTTTATAGAATCGAATTTAGAAAAATCAAAATTTTAATTAGAAGAGGAAGTAGGAAAAAATGTGAGACTTAGAAAAGAGTTTGTAATTTTCTTTGGGTCATCTTAAATTGTACGTATCGAATATGTGATGTGGCAATAGATTGGTGAAATAGTCAAAGTACAACTCACAAGCAAAGCTCTGAAATAATTGATCCCTAATCAGAATTTGAATCAATCTTCGGTATTTAATTTTAAACAATGAATAAGTATTATGCAGCATTATAACTGCAACGTTAGATATCATGAATGCGAGGCTATTTAAGAAAAAATCACTATAGTCCGATATTTCACAATGAATTTAGTACTACTGGTTTTTCGAAAGATTAAACAGAAATACTTAGGTACAGTGCCTACAAATCGCTTGAACATATTCCTATGCCAAGGCATGATGTAAAAAAAAATCATGAGTATTTTTATTATGTTGAGGATTAATGGGTTAAAATTGTCAGAGTGCGTGTAAGCGAGTCTATATAAATTTGCCCTTGTTTGCATTCCAATAAAACAGTAAAAAAAATGTAGTTTATTTTTAACGACATTCATAATTTTGCAGGAAAATGAAAACTTTCGATAAATACAAATGAAGACATGTTAATGACAACTGGATAAAGACCAATTTTTTGAATTTATAATTTTAACGATTTCAAGTAATTTAGGACCCTATTTATCGATAAATATTAGGAATATGTAAAAATCATTTCAAATAATGGTCCCATACTTCTATAATTTTGACTAAATATTGCATCATGTAGTATATAAATAATTTTATTTTTGCTCTTTCTCTAGTTATCATTCCTATATTTTCATACATTTTTGAATTCTAGTACGAACATTTTTAGAAATTTTGGCATATCAAATAATACACATATTTAATAGGCCAGATAAAGTTCTTACTATATTTTAGTGATTTGGTAAGAAAATACGCAGTTTTTAAATTTATGAGATAAAAAATTGGTATGGGTAAGAACCAATTTGTTTTCCCCTATCACACAGAAAAATCGAACGGAAACTTTTATAATTTTATCTAAATTTTATTTTTGGAAATCCATCGCAGAAAAAAAATTTTGCACATCCTTTAAAATGTCATTTTTGGTCCTTAGCTATTGTGATTGTCATGACAAAAAATTCTATTTTTAGGGAAGGAAGCGATCACAACTGATAATCTTCAAAGTGCTTTGCAACATAACCTGATAATACGTTATTATTTCTTCGTGATCGAATCCAAAAAAATGTTCTCAACCAGAATTTTTGTCACATTTTGAAATATAAATTTCTTTGAAACACACAGATAAATATTTTTTTTAAGTGCTTAGCATGAAGTTAGTCTTTCTTTCTTTTAAAAAATCACAACACCTGATTGGCTACTCTTCGTGTTCACTGATTAGGCATTTCCACTTCATAGTCAGCTAACTTCACTTCGTTAACTGCTAAAGGGAAAACTAGGGTACTATATTAGACAGGAATATGCAACCGCCATATTGGTTCCTGGACAGTTTGCGGGAAACAATGCGATATCATTTTTTAGATGACAGTTACTCCCAGTGGGACCCTGCGGTGGTTGTTAACCTTTAGTTTTTAATTATATATATACGAATATGAATCAATGCATTTTTTTAAATAGATCTTTTAACTATAGTTTTCACCAATTTTGTAAATAAATTTTTCCATAATTTATACCGTTCTGAAACACTATTTGACAAATAATGGTAATTTTACCATTTTTTCATTATTCTCCGCAACTTTGAAACTTTACAATTACTTGTACTTATACTACGCTAAGAGATGTGCCAGTACGCTGCGTTATCAATTATCAAATTTCAAGACGTGAGATTACGTTGGAAAAACGAATTTTTAACAGTTTCTGTACTTTTATCAGTGTCAAAAAATTCAACATTCTGAAAGTAGGTCATTTATTACCTACTCTGAAAGTCACAGATTCACAAGCAGAAACTGTACTTCTACAACGCCTTGCTATAGTGCTAGTTTGAAAGTGTTAAAGTTATAACATTGGTTGGAACTTCTAACATGCAAGTGTTATTCACCCCATAATCAGAGCAGTAAAATTGCACTAATTTTTTGTTGGTAATTTTCCCGTTTTAACTGGTACAATTTTTTTATTTTTTACAGTGTATAAGAACGAAGCGGACGGTATGTCCACGCGCGTGAAATTTAATTTGTAAAATCTGCCTGACTGACGTATGAGCATTTGACGTATTCATTTCTTTCCAATTATTATCGATCTGTCGAAACGGTGAAAATTTAGTACAAATCGGGAGAGAGTAACAAAAGCCTCGTGCGTGCGGATCCGGCAACCAAATTTCGCAATGAGTGAAAGAATTGTTCTAATCTACTTAAAAATTCGTTTGACAATTAGTGTAATAAACATTGAACCATATTTATTGAGTAAAATTCACCAATAAATTTAATAAAGTAAAAATGTCTGTCTCAGTGATTTCGCCATCTAAGTTAATTTAATCGCAAAGTATTCCATCTGGAATACTCTAAAATTTACATACTTATTGAAATTAACCAATTAAATATTTTAAAACGTTAAAAAAATGTAACTATTTCATTATATAATGTTTAACGAGTTAAGCAAATCAAAATTTGAAGTATTCCCGATTTAAAATTTCCAAATTTATTTGTTTTAGATGTGAAGTTTTAAAAACTCTTGTATATTTTCGCCTACTTAACTGTATAGAGCTTCTAGTAGTTTAATTTACAGTTCATTCAAACTATTTATTGCTTGTAACAATACCCATTGTTAGTAAGAAATTTTTGTTTAAAAACTTACTTCAATTTATGATTAGTTACTTGACTTTAGCTATGATTTAAATTTTGCATTAAGATGCCAAAATTAAAAAAAAATCGGTGCCTAATAATAATGATAAATTATGAAATCTAAACAGTTTCTTCCCTTCTATTGCCCTCTACCAGTGAATTTTAGTGAATTATATTACTGCTTTACTCTTCAAAAGCGCCGATAATAAACGCCTTACAATTTTGTAATATTTAAGCAATAACCGTATAATAGGGGTGACATTGGTAAAGTTCTGAGCAATTTCATGTCAAATCATTTGAAGAATTTGAGCTATTGTTAGTAATTTCGATGAAAATTCTATTATCCGTTCACTTAGATGTTAAAAGAAAAACCGTAAAATAATTGTAGAAAAAATTTAATTTTCGTCTTTTTCTTCTTAAACTTTCACAACATTAGTGATTTTAGTGATATTAAGGTTTATTTTTGTAATTATTCGTAATAGGACGCAGTTTTGTAAATATATTTTTTGAACGACAAAATTTCAAAAACTTCTTGGATTTTTCAAAAACTAATTATAAAACTGAATTTCTGAAGAAAAAAAAACCCACTTATGATTGTCTTCATTTTTTATATAGATAGCTTACAATGTCCTATACAAGCCCTGTAAATATGAAAATGAAATCCCCTTAGTTTTCGCGAAATAATTAAAAACGTATTCCGTGGCATGGTGAGCCCAGCCCCCGAGAGTCTGAAATCTGAAGTTCGTGCATACGAATATAATATTCTTCTATTGTTTTTATATTGTTCACATGGTTTTTCACATCGTGTGCATCGTTTCGGCGTACGTTTTCAATTATATCTCGAAGACAAAGGGAGATCCCATTTTGAAATTTACGCGACTGTTGGCGACTTTTAGTTCTCGCGCTTCGCGCTCGATGATGTATTTACCTCGCGCTGCGCGCTCGGTCCGCCACATTTGCACATTTGGTGACCGTTAATTCTCTTTTGCTAAAGTTTATTTGGCTTTAACGAACACATTCTCATTATGTATCTCATGTTTTATAGCTTCTGTTGTTTCTCCAAACATTTAATTTTTATATTTTCAATGTAGTTTTTCACGAATGAAACAAAAACTGCGCATCCCATCAAAAAGTGATTAATAACAAATTTGTAGATCTTTTTTGGGTGCACGGTTTTTGTCTCTTTTTTTGTATCTTGCATAGTTTCACCGCAAAATGGAATTTTTCATTTTTCATTATTTTTTGTGCGATAAAAAATTTGAATTTTCGATTTTTCGAAAAAATTGAAAAAGTTGCGATAATCTTGTAGCGCTCTCAAAAAGAAACGTTTTTCTCGTTCTGACTTTTTTCACATCGTGCGTTGTTCGGCTTGAAATGTTAATTTTCTTTTTTTTTTGGATATTGAAAATGCTTTAACTCTGATAATTTTTTTTGTATCGAAAAATGTCATTAGAATAAATTGTTTGTCTTTTCGAGTACTACTAATAACCGTACATATAATTTTCAAATTTTCACCATGGTCTGAAAAATTTTCAAAATGTGCTCACTTTTTGAATTTTCATCCAAAATAGCTGGTTAACGAGCTCGTTCTTCCTTTTTAGGCTTTCAAGAATTCATTTTTCACATAGAACCAATACCTTCTCATTAGGATGAGAGTGTAAAAACGAAAAAAATAATAAGTGGTTTTTCTTCAGAAATTTAGTTAAAATATTAGTTTCTGAAAAATCTAGAAAGTTTTTGAAATTTTTTTCTTCAAAAAATATTTTTTTTAAACTGCGTCCAATTTCCAAGAATTAAAAAAAATTATACCTTAATATCGTAAAAATCACCAAATATATGAAAATTTAAGAAGAAAAGGACCAACATTTTCAATTGTAAATATCTCCTCACTTTTTTGATCTTGCCAAACATTATTTTAGGGTTTTTCTTTCAAAACCTTAAAGAACGGATACTAGAATTTTCATAAAAATGACTAACAATAGCTGAAATTCTTCAGATGATGTGACATGGAATGGCTCATCTAATAGTTCTGCATTGGCCGTAATAAGCGAAATAAAGATTACTCTTTACGCTTTTCTGACGAGTGGTGACCCACTCGATATTAAGTCGCGTCTTCGAGGCGTCTTGTTTGACCCATTGAAAAACTTTTTCACAATACGAACATCAAAAATGGCGGCTTTCTTAGCTAGTAAAGCTGGACGAAAGTGGGGGTATGCAGGTGCGCGGTTTCGTAATAAGAGGCTTGGAAACTCTAGGGTTTGTAAAATAGTTTCGTACCCGCTTCGCAGGTAATGAACGCCGCCATTTTCGATGTTCTTTTTGTGAAAAATAGCATACGCGGCATGAGGCTGAAACCTCGCGACGTAATATACTATTCATGACCTCCCATGCGAACTACCAATACTGATTTTTCATTTTTAAATAAAATTATTTACCTTGTTCAATTGTTCATGTGAGTATGCAAAATTTGTCACCACAGTTTTTCAACGGATCTTCACGCTTTTGAGACAACCTGAAGCCGAAAACCAGGTTTTGGCGATGGCGTCTTTCTGTCCGGCCGTCCGTCCATCCGTAAACACGGTAACTCTCGAAAAAATGAACGGATCAAATCGAGCTTTGGCACACATTTTTTAGGTTCTAAAAAAAAGAATGAGTTCCTTAACCAGCCATTTTGGATAGAAACATAAAAAGTTAGAGCATTTTCCAAATTTTTAAACCATTTTTTTTTAAGATTTGAAAATTTTATGTACGGCTATTCGTAGTACGAAGAAAGCCGAACAATGTATCCTCATGATTTTTTTCGATAAAAATGGGACGCGTCGTTTTTGTTTTATTCGTGAAAAACAACAATAAAAATAAAAAAATAAAATTTTTTGCACAAACGACACCAGCTACGAAAAAAATAAATAGACAAAAGTTGTTTACCTAAAAAAGAGCTACAAATTAATTATTAATTATTTTTTGATAAGATGCGTATTTCTTGTTTTAATCGTAAAAAATAACATTGAAATTTAGAAAAAAATTAATTTTTGGAGAAACGACAGAAGCTACGAAAAAAAAATAAATGGACAAAAATTGTTCAGCTGAAAAAGAACTACACATTTGTTATTCATAATTTTTTTATGGGACCCGTAGTTTTTGTTTAAATCGCAATAAAATAACATTGAAAGTAAAAAAATTAAATGCTTGGACAAACGAAACAAGCTACGAAAAAAATGCAAGGACAAAAGTTGTTCATCCAAAAAAGAACTACAAATTTATTATTAATTATTACATTCTCATCATTTATGATATTAGAATTGTCCGAAATTAGACACTACAGTTTTCGAACGAATCTGTACGTTTTGAGACTCTCAGAAGCCGAATATGAAGTTTTGGGGATGGCGTCTGTCTGTCTGTGTCTGCCCGTAAGCACGATAACTCTTTAAGAAATAAACGGATCAAATCGAGCTTTGGCACATTTTTTTTAGTTCCTAAAAGAAAGTACAGTTTCGTTAACCAGAATTCTTTGACCATTGGCTATGGTTTTATCCATCGAAAATGCTATCAAAAAATAGAATATTCCATTTTTACGCTAAACAACGACATATGCGTAAAAAAAAGGATAGGAGAAGCATGGAAGCCCTTCAAAATATCTAAAATTGTCGATTCGACCACTTTTTGACAGGGCTCGTTTTTTTTGTTTCATGTTTTGAAACTGAATAAGATGAAAATTCTATTTTTAAGCCAAATGACGACAGATAAGCCAAAAAATTGAAGAGAAGAATTGTAGCTTTTAAAAAGACCTATATGGGTAAGGAGGGGCAGCGCCGACCGGTGGGCAAAGGCGCCTTTGCTAACAACATAGCTATTATTCAACAATTTTAATTCTACTTTGCATTAGATAAATCTATTTTATTATAGAGATATTGTTACTTACTAAAATCTTGAAAATTGACGTTGTAAAAGAAAAATTATGCAGAAAACGGTTTTGACAGCGAAAGAATGGAAGATTCGCTGAAAAAAATATAAAATTTTCAACATAAATGGCAATACTCACAGTATGAATATTTGATATTTTGACAGATAAAACAATATAAAATTATGTCATTATAATAACTGAACGTAAATCGAGTCGAAAGTACATTAAATATCGTAAATAATTGAGGCCTCACCAGTGGGGCAAGCCCGGCGAGAATAATAGTTTACACGTACTTAGGTTATAAACGTATCATAAGCTTTGCCGATAAGTGATGCGGTAACGTAGAACAGCCACTTATCTTCTGGGCTGCATGCAAGAAACTATTAAATATTATTATTTTCAATCCGGTCGATAGAGCGGGTGTTTTGTATTGTCTATCACTATTTTTTTTTAAATAACTTATTCTTCTTGCTGGACGTGTTTAGAGGTAATTTTTCCAGTACAAAAAATACCACAGACGTGAATCAACATGTTTGTCCATCTTCAGATGTTTTGATTTTCATAAAAAGCTGCGGTCGGCTTTGCCCTCCGGTGTGGGGCAAAGGCGACGAAATATAGCTTAGTTAACTGGTCGGCGCTGCCTCTCCTTACCCTACTTTTTCCCTCAACCATTTTTTGATAAGACTTGATACTTTGGTTTTATTTTTAGAAAATAATATGCAAAAAATCGAAAATTCAAATTTTGAGCCAAACGATGCAAAATATAGGAAAAAGTCTTAGTGAGTAATTACAGGGTGCACAATCTTCCCCTTTTTTTCTTAGTTTTCCCTTTTTTCTTCATTACGCGCGAAATTCTCTGAAATTAGTAAGTGTACCCATTATTGAATAATATTCAGGCCCACAAAAAAAGTGGGTTGTGCGAGAGATCAGAGTATGGTACATATACATATTTTGGGGCGCTGAACACGAATCTGACATCAGATTTCCCCGAGCGCGTCAAGATTTTCCCCTCGACGCGGAAAATTCCCTATAAAATCAGCTCTGTCGAGTATGAAATAACCCTTGTTATTGATATCGTCTGGAAAAAGACCAGGCATGATGTTTTATGTATTTTGGTGCGCAGAATACGAATCTGAGACTACTTTCTCTCCAACACATCAGGGTTTTCCCCTGGACGCGGAAAATTCCCTAGAAAGTCAGCTTTGTCGGGTATGAAATAACCCTCGTTATTGATATCGTCTGGAAAAAGATCAGGCATGATATTTTTATGTATTTTAGGGCGCTGAGCACGAGTCTGTCATCATTTTTCCTTGAGAACGTCAGGATTTCCCCTAAACACGGAAAATCCCCTATAGAATCTGGTTTATCGGGTATGAAATAACCATTGTTTTTGAAATCGTCTGTAAACAGGTGGAAGTATAATATCTTGATATATTTTGGTTCGCTAAATACGAATATGACGTTAGTTTGCCCTAATCCCGTCAGTCTTTTACACTAGACCCGAAAAATTCTCTAGAAAATCAGCTTTTTTATACATGGAATACCCGCGGTATTGAAGTCATCTGGAAGATGGCCCGAAAATCATATCTTGATGTATTCTGGGGTGCTGAATACTAACCTGAACTTGGTTCTTCTTCAGCAGTTCAGGGGTTTCCGACCTATTTGCAGACGATTTCAAAAACAAGGGCAATTTCATACACGAAAAAGCCCCGATGTGATGGCGGGAAATTAGTCTCAGATTCGTGCTCAGCACCCTAAAATACATAAAAATATCATGCCTGATATTTTTCCAGACAATTTCAATAACAAGGGTCATTTTATACCCGACCAAGCGGATTTTATAGGGAATTTTCCGCGTCTAGGGGAAATCCTGACGCGCTCAGGGAAAACTGATGTCAGATTCGTGTTCGGCGCCCCAAAATACGTATAGGTACCATGCCCTGATCTCTCGCACAACCCACTTTTTTTGTGGGCCTGTGATAATTAAAGCAATTATAGCACGCAAATAAATTATTCATTAATTTTTCCCATTGGTTGAAAAATTATGACGAATTTGTTATATTTACATCTTTTACTGGTGAACAATAATAAAAAATTATGAAATTTAAACATAATTTTTTTGCTCAATTAAACTTTTGTCGTGATTTAGGATTTTTGGGATTTCTTTTTTTTTGCGATATTGGAACGTTCTAAACACCAAGAAAAAAATGTTTTTCATGAATAAAAAATAATAACATGTTTCTTTGGTTTGAGCTGAAGAAATTTCAGGTTCGAATATTTATTATTATATTAATCGATTTCAAATTTTTTTTCTCTACCTGTTTTGGATGTCCACCCACAATTTTCTATTTGCTCAAACGATTCGATTAATTTTAGCATTTTTACTTCGCTTTACTGAAGAGAGTAGTTTTAAATTTACATTGAAAGTATTAATTATAGTAAGGAAGAAGTGACAAATCTTGGAAAGAATTTTTTATGAGAAAGATGTTCAACATATTAAAATGGTGCATTTAACTAATTTCTTTTTGGACTTTTTTCACGTCACTGTAAATGTATTTCCAACGACCTAAGTATATCCAATTTTTAAAAATGAGTTTTGACTGGCAGAAATCATTGAAAAATCATTGAAAATTATTTAAAAATATAACATTTCTCATAAAAAGGTTGTTTGCTCTTTTCGATATGTGAAAATAAAGTTTAATCTTTCCCCTATTGTCCCCTTTTTCGTGAGAAAATTACCCTATTTCCCCTTTTTTGAGCTCTATTTGCGCTCTGATCCCTGTACTTATAGCTTCTGAAAAGTCCTATAATATTTTTCAAAACTATTTTTTAATAGGAATTCTCATTTCGATTTTATTTATCGAAAGTTCCATGAAAAGAAAATTCAAATTTTGAGCAAAACGACGTGAGATGTGGACAAAAGTTTCAACGATGAATTGCAGCTTCTAAAAAGTCCTACAAAATTTCTTTCAACCATTTTTTTATAGGAGTTGTTATAACAATGCGAGATACAGGAGCAATTTAATCTTTAACTATAGTACACACTTAATTGGGCAAGAATTCAGAAAAAGATGTTTTTGATAAATTTTCATTCAAGCATTCCAAGTGCAAAGAAGAAGTATCCGAGCGCGAAGCGTGATGTAACCCATTAGCGAGCTCGAAGCGCGAGATCCGACAGACGCACGCAGCGCGCGATGAGAATGTGCTCACGCAGCGGGCAAATTTTTTAAACTGCAATAAGACACATTAATTGAATTTTCGATGGTCTCTCTGATTTTCTGGAAATAAGATTTTCGGTATAAGATAGGAACGTGAAGTTTATGAAATAAGTGTCATTTTTTGTTGTTGGAAATAATTCTCCCTCTATGTGCAAGCAAATTTACGTATTTGATGCACGGGAGGAAGCAAAGTGGTCATAAAGTGAACACAAATAAACGCATCCATAGCGAATACACAAATTGCACTGCGGAGCGGCATTTTGATCAATCAAACCATTTCATAAAACTTAAAAAACAAACCATGAAATACATTCTGAATGAAAACATAGAATCAGTCATTAGTAATTAATAAAACCTGAAAAAACGCACGATTTTACGAATATTATCTATCGTCAAGTGAACTGAGAAATTGAGAAATGGAATTAGGTCAGCTTATCGCAATAGCGGAATAGTTTGCAAAGATGTACATCATATATGTAATCATGTAGGTATAGAAAATAGAAAATGTAATTTTATAATGTAAACCTGATCTTCTATCCTACTTTAGAGTTGGCGCATTCGTGTATATTAGAAAGCTTTGGATTCAATCTGAAATATTTGTACCTTGTATTATGTTTGCACGGTTACTAGGGAAACGTTGTATTAAATCAGTTTTCTTCGAAGTCGAAGTGAAGTCCATTCGAAAACTTTTAAATTCTTCCACTGAAAATCTGAGAACAAGAGTAAATTCGGTATCTACAAAGGGGGTTGATAAAGTGATGCCCAATATGAAATTCAGCAGTGTGGTTGCTCTTTTTGTGATCTTTTTAAACCTTCCCGAAGTGTCAAATGAGCAAAAATGGCTAAAAAATCTCACGAAGTACTTAAAAAAAGACGTGCAACTGTTTCAAACATTACTCATCGTTAGTGAAGACGCACAAATGCAAGATAAACAAATTTCTGACATTAACAAACAAATTCAGCAGGAATTTCCTAGTCAAGTAATCAGTTTACGGCATTTGAATACTCTCGACACTAAAATTAATGCGGCAAGCTTATTACATCGAAGTTTTGAAAAAACAACTCTCTTCATTATGATTCCATTACTGAAGGAAAACGTATAGCAATTGCAAGCTACCGACACAACAGACTTTTTAAATCAGTTATCAACACCAAAAACTGGACTAAAGTGTCTGATGATTGCCTTCCCAAAGAAAGGAAAATTCAGTTACAGAAAGTTACTCCAAAACATGTGGTCAAATTATTTTCTGGATTTCACGGTTCTTGAGGTTGTAGAAAAACCAGTCGAAATAGGTGGTTTGCGTCGGAATCAAGATCACTTTATCACGACGGTCAATAATTTTAATCCGTTCAATGGAATCTGTACAGAGCAAAAGTACACGAGGAAAATTCAGTTATTTAAAAATAAACTGCTGGATCTGAACGGAATCTAAATGAGTGTGAGATCCTTTCATTTACCACCCTACGTTTACGTAAAACGAAACTTATCAGGATATCCCGTTGAAGCTTCTGGCCCTGATGCTCTAGTCGCAAAAACCCTTTCAGAAAAGATGAACTTCAGATTATCGGAACTTCATTCTGAAGAGGAGTTTCGTGCAATTACTTGTGAACAACACAATTCGGTTCATTACCAAGCATGGGGGAATGACTCCAAACTGTTAAAGAGGAAGTTTAGGCAGTAAATCTGTTGGATCAATACAAGTCTGCGCCTTAGTACCAATTCGAACTCCCAAGAATGATACTGTTTCTGACATACGTCCCACAACAAAATGGATCTACTTTGCTTCACTCGTTTTCATCATCCGGATTATCACCATTTTGCTCAAATTTGACAACAATTTTTGGCCCTGGTTTAAAATATTACGAGCCTGTTTGGGATTTACAGTACCTCGTGAACCTTCGCGATTTGCGGCAAGGATTGCATTCATCTCAATTCTTATGGCGCCCCGGATATTCTCTTCCAATATCTTCGCAATGCCAGTTTTTCGAGCACTGGCGGCGAAATCTAGCGTTGTTAGCGTTGGTATTCTTATGCCACTGACTTTTTTCGCCACGTTCGGATGCTCTCTTTCAACTATTGTTTCAATTTGTGAATTGCTCCTGAAGTACGTCGATAACCGTATCCATGGCTGTGTCCTCGTCTTCACACAAGATAGTATATTTTAAAGCACGACTTGATTTCTCCTTGAGATATCACAAGATCTCAGTTCATACCTTATTGTGATTTTCGTGGATAATTTAAATACAAAAATTGATAAAAATACAAAGTTTGAATGGACTATGCATTTAATAATTCTTGTTATTGGCACTGTCTATTATTACGGAATTTCCCGCGAGACTAACCAATCAATTATAGCGCCGGGGCTAGTATAATGGAAATTTCCGTAATCCGAATGAACTGGAAACACGTTAGATGTCGGGAAACTTTCGTAATACTAAACAGTACATTCTTTTTTCTATTTTGGTGCCCTGTAACTAGTTATAAGTTGCAGAAGGATTTTTATATTATGGCTGAGTGCAAAACGAACATCTTATTTCAAATCCCAATGCGGCTTGCAAATGTATATGTTTGCAAAAAAGATTTGCAGAAAAATTAACAGGTAAACAAAAAGCTTTCATAGGACACGCCTTCATATTTGTACAGTGAACGAATTGAAATGTTGAGAAATAAACATTATAAATTTTTGAGTAATTGGAATTGAACAATTAAAGTGCCTAAAGTGTAATTACTTATTGAAATTGATCAGTTAAATATTTTAAAACGTTAAGAAAATTAAACTATTTCATTGTTTAATATTTACTTAGATTAGCAGATCGAAATTTGAACTATTCCAAAACCAAAATGTCAAAGTTTACTTGTTTTTAATGTAAAGTTTTAAAAAGTTCACTGTTTTTTTAATAACTCGAAATTAAGGGATGTTTAACATCATGCGTTTAGCACGAAATCATAATAGATTAATTGGAGCGATGTATTTACCATTAAATATGGTTAAATGTTATTTACGGAGTTATTATTTACATTAAATTGTTTTCTCTCATGGACAGAGGTTTTAGGTTTGTAATGATCTAAATTTTCTATTCTAATTTTTTGGCATATTTCGATTTAATTCAAACCAAATATATGTTTTGATCTAGCAATGCTGATTTCTAAATGAAAAAAAAAGTTTTATCTTGTTTGTAAGTGAAGGACTTTTTAAATATTGAAAATACGGAATTGATGTAAAGGAAGGTGTCTAGGTGTCTAAGGTGTCTGACCCAAAATAGTTGGAAAACCAACAATTTTACGGGAATTTCGTGTACCTTGAAAAAAGTGCGGGAAATTTCGAGAATTTATTGAAAGTTCCGGGAAATCTAAATAATACATTTTCATTTTCTGCGTAAAATTTTTATCATTATCAGAAACTGGAAAATCTATAACAATTTGTAACAAAAACACGCCACAGGCTATAAATTCATCACCACTGATGCCGGGATAAAAGTCAAACTCAGACAAATTTCGTGTTTCGTTTTTTCTGCCTTGTTTCTCTTATTTTTGGTCGATAACTATGTTATTCATACACACTGCATTCGGGAAAAAGAATTTTTCACTTTTTCTGGTAAATTGATAATAGTATTTTGGTGCTAAGTTTTTACATGCAGGTCGCTACAGCGAACCATAAAAATTCCTGGTCATCATCCTGTCTTTTCCTGGCTCATCAAGAGTTGGTCACGGTAATTGAAATTGATAAATTTGAACTTTTGAAGCTGTAAACTTTTTATCAAAAGTATTTAAATCAAAACTAAATTGCAAATTGAAGTGCTCACAGTGAAACTCATTTAAATTTTAAACTTTTAAAATTTATGGTTAAAAGGTTTTAATTCAAGCGCTCAATAATAATAAGTATTATTATCATTATTATATCATTAAGCCGTTTCCCTTTCGGGGTAGGCGTGAATTGCTCGGTGGTAAAGTAGTGATGTGTGTCACGTAAATGCACTAAGGTGCTTGCAAACATGCATTTCATATGAATAAATTCTGACAACACAGATCGACAGTTGGAGAAGCATGGCGTCTGATCAGCAACGGCCGGTCGCCATGTGAGAGCTCCTGTGGGCCATAACTGTGACTATTGACTGCTTACATGGTTGCATGACATTTTTGAATTGTAGAAACTGATATTTGCTATGAATGCCGGGTATATGCGCCTGTGGGCTAAAATTTGGGGAAACATCCTGACCACAGGATGTTTCTCGCTAGCTCTGGTTAGTAATATAGCTGGTAGAATTCGTCCATTTCAGTCTAAGCGAAAGAAGATCACATCCTATCCTTCTATACTGTCATAGATCGAGAGTTATAAAATTCCTTTCACACGTCTAGCATTTTAAAATCTACTGCCCTGTTTAAAAGATTGGACATCAGAGAAAAACCCTCAAGTTTCTCAGTTGCTTGAGAAACTTTTTAAAAAAGATGCTATCGTTTCGAATAATTCTCAACCTAAAAACACTAAACAAATTTATTCCAACGCTGCACTTCAAGGTAGAAGACGATAGAACGGTAACTTAAATTAATAATATACGTTGTTTTATGGCCACGCTAGACCTTCAGGATGCCTACTATTTGGTACCGGTGTATAAGCCGCAACGTAAATATTTGCGTTTTTTTAAGGGCCGAACGTGTGAGTTTACGTACTTACAATTCTGGCTTTGCATAGCGCCTAACGTCTTCACAAAAACTCTGCAACCGGTAATGTCATATCCACAAGAACTAGGTTTCTCATCTGTTATTCATTTAGATGGTTTGCTATTTTTTGAAACATCTTATGCCGAGTGCATGGATAACATGACAGTAACCGTATCCAAACTAGAGGAACGGGGATTTGTAATTATTCTTCAAAAAAGTCAACGGACACCAGCTCAAACTTGTTAAGTACCTGCGATTTATTTACAACTGAAAGGAAATTATAGTTCAGCTTCCGGACTCTAAGATGAATTGAATAGTAACAGAAGTTAATAGGGTTCGTCCAAACCAACACGTAAAAATAAGGGAGTTTGCTAGAATTTGAGGTATTTTAGTGTATTGTTGCCCTGCGGTAAATTTTGATTTGGGTCACACAAGAAAATTCGAATTTCAATTGGCCCGATAATATCATCAAAATTTTTGTTAGTTCCATAAAATTTAGGGATTGTTTCTCAATAAATAACGAATATTTTCTAGGAGTATATTTTCACCAACAAAACAAAAATTTAACAATAATATGATTTAACATTAATTTATTTATTTTCAGAAATTAAATTCTGTACATTTGTATAGAATTTTTTTTTGGGAAAATGCATCTTCATTCAATTTTTAGGTCCTAAATTTGTACTTAAAAAAATTGAAAACCAAGAAAATTCATTCTCAGACCAAAAACGGGCTAGCGCAACTTCTCAGAAATTTTTTCAAACTAAAAGAAGATTCATGGCCGTATCTTTTCACCAAGAGGAATAAAATTAGCGGGTAGCGATTGCAAAATTCAAAAACTCACTTTTCTGGGCACCCTTGTGGCCACCCTGCAACCAATCAGTTGAATGTTCAATAAAATAGTTGCATTTTCAGAAGAACAAATAATTTTTATGAAAAAGAAAGGAAGAAGAATTTTCAGCAAATTACACAAATTTTAAATTTGAAAGTTTGAGCAATGGATGTAATGCTAATTTCTTAAAATTTCGAAATGAATATTGGAATTTTCAAAATGAAAAAGATCAATTTTTATGCAAAAATGGTGTAGTTATTATATGAATTTTTAAGAAAATAGTTACTTGTCAACCAATCAGTTGAAAAATGTTTTAAACCAATATTTGAAATGTATGATGTTGCATCAACTTTGAATTATGTAAGTAAAATAAACTTGCTAAAAAAGCCTTTCTTAAACTTTCTAATATGCTGAAAAAGTGAAAATTATATTCTTAGAAATCCTTTGTTCAGTTTTGAGATATCAGTAATGAAAATAGGCCTTCAAAACCGGACAAAATCATCTGGAACCGTCAACCAATAGAGTTAAGGATAACTACCAAAAATAAGACCAGAGTATAGATAATTCTCATTTTTTCAAAGTATATAAAAATTGTTTCATGTATTAATGAAAAATTTGACTAACATTGTAACTAATAATTATTCTAGTGCTTTGATAATGTATATAGTATATACTATAATCGTTATCTCGTAGATTATACAAGCCTGAAGGTTTGTCTTCTGAGATATTTACATTTCAAGAAATTAATCTAAAGAAATTAACTTGGATACCTCAAAAGTGGTTTAGGAAAAAAGGCGATTTTTGTGAATCGCATATCGATGAGAATCTAAGTTTCAACTGGCAATTTCTTAAACCATTCACCAATTTTGAAGGTTATGATGGAAAATATTACTTATTTGTTAATACAGCTGAACAATTTTTTTATCTAGGCTACATGCCCATCTTCCACTAGGTATCTTTAAGTCGAATAAAAAATTTGTTCAAAAATATTTCTTTTTAGAGATATGTTGCCCCAACAATGAATATTATGTATTGAAAAACTTTTATCTTGGACCGAAATTTTTATTCTTATCGCTTGAATTTATTATTCTCATCGTTATATGCTAAGATCTTATTGAATAAAAGCTTATACGCATAACAAAATTATTTTATAATACTGAAAGAACATCGAATTTTTTATTGACTGTAATCAATAGCAAATAAAGTTGAAGAGAACAATAATTGTTAACTATGTTAACTATGTCGCTTATCATTTATGTCCTTCGAATGTTACCAGAATTTTTTAAACAATTTATATTTGTAAAAATGTTGTTTTCTTTCACAGTAAGTCATTTAATACTTGGTACTCTTAATACGAATGCATTCCAGAAGAGTAATATTGACTTCTGTTGTTCTTCAAATGATTTTTGCTCTCAAAATCACTGCCGTAGGCTGATGAGTCGTATCCTGATGATGGGAAAAAAATGTTTGTAACAACAATTACAGTGATTAATCACAAGAAAATCTAGCTTTTCATGAGATTGTGACGAAAACTCATTATTTAAATAAATGAGAAGTGTGAAACACTTGAAAATAATTTAAAATATGTCGATTGTCTGATAACAACCACTGCTGCCAAAAAAGGAAGAAAAAGTACTCATGAGTGCCAATTTTACGAAATAGTCTCGTTCTTGGCTTTTGGATCACTATTAGGGCCCCGTAATAGGAAGTGGGGGGGGAGATTTGTAATTCTTTTAACAGAGATCATTTCGTAAAGGCTCCTCTGCTAACGCTAACAAAGAATTATCTTATAGGGCATGCATTTTGTTATTATTCGTTTCCGATGAAAGTTGGGGATATTTTGTTTCTCCAGCATTGAAAAATATTGAGGGGTTTGTTTCCCTTTACTAAAAAACAATTTTGTAAGATTTGAAAGACTTCGAGCAACTGCTGTTCTACGAAAAAAGGCAGTAACTGCAATATGTGGAAAAATGAGTCTTTTATATCGATGGAATCGTGAAAGGTAGATCCATTTTAATTTCACTTACTGCCTTTCTCCGTAAAAACGCCTGGCGATTCAAGGCTGCATTCAAATATTCATTAAATGGAATACGGAAAACCAGATTCCAAAGTTTTTACCAGAACTTTTTTAATTGATTAACGTGGAACGGAGGAATGGAGGCACTCTGAAGAAAGAACGCAGAAACACAGAAAAAAAGAACAAGGAATACAGGAAAAAGCAAAAAAGGAAAGAAAAAAGTAAAAACCCATGAAAAAAGGATCACCTTTTTACATATAGCAAGACTGAAGAGATTAAGAGAAGATTGCCAATTTCGGATCAATTTAAGTAGTATGTATTTGGAAAAAATAGAAATTATAGGATAGAATGCAGATTCCGTTGGACAAATGGTTATTTGTAAAAAGCTTAAAAATGTTGTTAAATTTTTGAGTATATTATATTATTATATTCACCAATAGAGTTCAGGATAACTGCCAAGGATAAGACCAGAGTATAGATGATTCTCATTTTTGCCAAGTAAAGAAAACGCGTATTAATGTTTGAATGGCCAATTTGAATAACAGTTTAACTAGTGATTACAATGGTGCTTCATCAGAGTATATAATATATACTGTACTCGTTATCTTGTGAAAAATACAGGCGTCATGGTGCTACTTCTGAGATATTTACATTTCATTAATTGATGTAAAGCAAAAAATGTTAGTCGCCTCAACCGTCCTTCGAGAAAAGAAAGCGATTCGTTCGGATTGCACATCGATAAAAATCTAAATTTCAACCGCACTTTTTTTGAGCTATTTACAAATGTTGTGGACCATAATGGAAAAAATTATTTATTAGTCAATAAATTCAAACAATTTTTTGAGGCCTAGGCCACATACATACATATCGTTCACCAAGTATCGTAGTATGAAAAAATCAAACTTTGTTTAAGAATCTTTATTTATTATGTATTGAAGAACTTTTATTACAGGCCAACCATTCTATTCTTATCGCTTCTTTCATTCTTAAACTAATATCATGATATTTCTTTAAATAAGAGCCTATTTTCTTGAAAAAATATTCTCCACAACTTTGAGGCAAACAATTTTTAAAAATTAATTTTTAATTAACTAAAATCACGGGCAAATAATTTTACAGAAAGAAAAAAATTTTCGAAAATAATATAATTTGAAAATAAATAATAAGTTGAATATAATATTATTTGAGATGTGCACATTTAGAAGACTCTCAACTGTGCACATCGAAATTCAGACGTGCACATATGAGCCCGTGCATAATCAAGTACTTCTGCCCTTTCGATCGTTCTTAAAATTAATTTTGTTATGAAAGATGAATTAAACATTTTTTTTGTTGAAAATGGTGGCAGTACACCAAGCACATCTTATGAAGAAATTCCCAAAAAATGTTTTAAAAATTGTTAAACGGTAATATTTCAATAATTTCTTACCCAAAAAAGATCTACAAATTTATTATTTTGAGTTCCAAGGTGTTTGTGAAATTTTATGCCGACTTCCAATAATAAAAAACATCATATTTCAGCTTAACATTTTCTGTAATCGAGTTAATGGTGTGGAGGATTTCGGTTTAGACCAGGATTTACATATTCTATTTTATAATGCAAATACATTGGGCAGAGTGATCCTACTGGAGTTTCCATGATTTCATCTCGGGTCATTCTGGTAACCGTGCCGCTTTCCATGTTTATTTTCACCCGTCTTCTGCCACTTAGATCATAAAATCTAGCAAGACTTCTAATAGTCTCCAATATTGCAAAGACGACACCCTAAATGTTGATAACTCAATTTGTTCTTGGTTTGGAATAGACCCAAATTTATTACTTCCTATGGCTACTTCAATTTTTTTTTAGCAGGAAAAGTGTATCTTCGAAATTCGAATACCCGGTGCGGATTCTTATTGGGAATAAGCCGGAGAAATTCAAGTTCTTCAAGTTGATATCCAGATTCGCCAGAAGAAGGAAGCATCTGCTGAAAGAAAAATCAAAGAATACAAACAGCATTAACGCGCTGTGACCCTCATAACACAATAAAAAAAGTATGAGGAGGCATGAAGAACTATTCCGCTCCAGAACCAGATGGTATCAAGACCTTATGTTGGAAGCAGTTTTCTTCAATCCACCTCATACATTCCCTCATATCTAAAGTCGGAAGAGCCTATTCCGGAGTGGTTGGTGGATGGGCGCATAGTGCTTCTGCCGAAGAGGGGCAACTTAGCTGACCCTAAGAATTACAGGCTAATAACTTGTCTGAGCACAATGGCCTGGATTGATTACTGAAACGCTTTCGATTCAACCTGCCATAGACTTATTATCTGTCGGCTGAAAAGCTTAACATTTCATCCACTTATCGTGACGTGCATAGATATATTAAGGCCGCTTTGAAAAACTATATTTACTATCTCATCTGGAAAACATCGTGTGATCACTATTAGTTTCTCCTTTCGGAGAGGTGTTCCTCAGCGCGACACCGTGAGCCCTCTCCTCTTTGGCCTCTCATTACTGCCGCTGTCTCTCGTACTTCGCCATTCCGAAGGGTACCTCTGCAGCGAACCTGGGAATCAAAAGCATAAGGTAACTTATGTATTTTACATAAACAATTTTAAGATCTATGCTAAAAATAAATAGAAACTACATCTAGCTCTAGGCATTGTCAAAGAGAACAGTAAATAAATTGGAATGGCATTCGGGTGAGAGAAATGCGCCAAGGTTTATTTGAAGAAAGGAAAAATTAATTACATCCCCGAAGACCCTAAGTCTTCCGAACTGTCGGCGAGGAACAAAGTATCTGCGATGAACATGCTTGCCGTCCCAGTAGTACTCTATTGATTTGGAGTGGTTTCATGGACGAAGGACGAGCTTAGATCCCTCGATATCGGATTCCGAAAGGTTATGGACATGAACAAAAGCATGCACCTTAAGTCTTTTTTTACGCGACTTCACATCTCACGCCTTTAAGGTAGTCGCAGAATACTGAATCTTGAATGTCTTTGCAACAGGATTATTCTAAGTACAGCACATATAGTCGCAAATGGGCAAGACCCTCTTCTTAAAACTGTCAGGAAACACGAAGAAGTGGACAAAGGGGCATTTCTGTACAAAGAAAGGGAGGAGGTTGCTGAAACACTCGGTCTTGACTTCAATATCAAGGGTGAGCAAAATGCATCAAATCTTCTCCATCTCAAGTACTCACTCCTGCAGGTCCGGATTAAGAAAGCACAGGAGATAAGCTTCTCCGAACAGTTTTTCGACAAGACCCCTCACTTCTGAGGTCCCTATTGTTGTGAAATAGATACTTGTTTCTAACACTTTTCATACGTTGGCTATTTTCATTATATTCCGAAATATACGTAAAGGCTTATTTCGCAAAATATTGATCATATTTCATTTCTTCAAATTGCACTTCAATCATGTTAAAAAACTGCAAAACTTGAGCCATAAAAAAACCTCCTTTCATTATTTCTTTCCAAGATGATATGTTCGTGGTAAACGCTCCTAGGGAAATAGATTCAATTTTCGAAAATGAGAAGCGCCGCATATACTGGAACTTTATATTCTCAACAATTGTTTCTCTTACGTACTCGAGGTCTGACATAGTTCTCCTTGACTTCGAGAAATATACCATGCTCGTTACGCTCGCCACCTCACGGTCGTGATACGTGGTTACGGCTGAAATTTTACCGTGATTTCGCTGGAAGCGGATGCAATATTTCAGATTAGCACCCGCTCCCGGCAAAATCCTCCTGTTGTCTTCATGACAAACTTTTAACTATATACATTTAATCATTTCTTCTATAGTCTTTATCTCGTAAATTATACTGTCCTGAAGGTGGTACTTCTTCCATACTTCCATTTCATTAATTAATTCAAAGAAAAAAAATGTTAGTTAAATCAACTATGGACTATAATGAGAAAAATTATTTGTTTGCAAACATAGATAAAAACATTTTGCTGGGCCCAGGCCACATGCATACCTGTTTCGAAAATAATTTTTTATTAACTAAAGTCATCAGTGAATAACTTTAAAGGAAAAACGATGCTGGTAGAGAACCTTTTTCCAGGAGAAGTAAATCTTCATTAATGACAGCAATAGTTCTTCTTTCAGACATTTCGCAGTTGTTAAATTAATTTTACAATCTACTTGTAACTTTTCGTGGAATGGAGGCAGAAAACTCTAGTTTTTTCTCTAAAGGAAAGAAACACAAATACACGGGATAAAGGAATGCAGGGAAAAAGGAAAAAAGGAAAAGAGAACGTAGTGCATAGAAAAAAAGTAAAAAAGGAACTTAAGAGAGACTTAGTCTCAGACACAAGTGTACAAACTTATATGGCTGTATAGAAATAAAAAATAAATAAATCCGTAATCCCTTTTCCAAAAATTAGTTAAAGTTACAGTTTTCAAGATATAAAATATTCAAACTGGACCAATCAGGAGCTCGGCGCTCGCTCCAATGAAACTGCTTTCGACTCCTGCTCATGCATGCACGTTTGTTTCTAACGCGCTCCTGGTTGGTCGAGGCCTGATGTTTTATAACTCAAAAACTAAAACTTCAACTGATTTTTGGAAAAATAATTTTTCATTCAATTTATTTTTTATTTTTATACAGCTATAGAAATCCGGACACTTGAGTCTCGGACAATATATAACGCAACTGATTTTATTCTTCATCTCAATTCAGCATCTTCTAATTTTCAACCCCTCCACCTTCACCTTCAAACGATTTCTTCTTTAAAAATGTAGAATTCAAGTAGGAAGTAGATCCTTCCCAAGGTTTGTGGTATTTTTTTACACTCCGCAGTGCTCACTATGTAGGGCGAAAACAACCCGACGGTCGTGGCCTGAATAATGGTTTAAATGTGAGTTAGGAAAAGGGCAGACGATGGGACGAAATTACAAAACATCCCCACTAAAACCTCAATATGTAAAAACTTCCCTTGCACAATCAAAATATCACAATGAAATTGGCAGGACCAATTTATGACACTTAAACATTATTCTACAGGCTTGACGCGTTGTAGGCAATTGGAAGAAACCAACCATAGAGCCTAAAAACACACATCAAATATCTATCCAACTTTTTATTTTTATTATCATCCAATTAATGAAATATGCTTTTGAAAATAATAAAAATACTGATTTTATGTCACATATTAATAAAGTCTAATTTTCCAGCTTAGAAGGCGAATTTTCCACATAACAGGAGAATTTTCAAAAAATTGCATAAATTTCCAACTAAATTGTTTGTACAATGGATGCGATGCTAGTTTCTAACTGTTTTTAAAGTAAATAGTTGAATTTCCAAACTAAAGAAGATCAATTGTATTTAGCACGTTTTCCGAAGTGAAAAAAATGTAGTACGCCTGCTTCTCGCCAATGTTGCCACGTTTTTCAAACTATCCATGGAGAAAAGAAGAAGAAGAAGAAGCTCATCCAGATCGTCGAGTTCATGTAGTTCGACAGATGAAGAGGATTATTTGAGAACACTAGTTCAGAAGATAAAAAAGAAGAGTTGGGAGAACAAGAAGCGGGATCAAAAAAAGCTATCAAAGTATCAGAAGCGTCGGAAGGATCCTTCCTCAAACAGCTCATCAGATTCGTCATCATCTCTGAACTGTAAGTACAAATATTACGCCACAGACCTGGCACAACTCCTGGCAGGACGTGAATTATATAAGCGAAGAAGTAATTTGATAAGTCTCTTTGATTGTTTGGCGGTGTTGCCAAATCTCACATCGTGGGCTCTAACCTGCAAGCCAATTATAGACTCTAACCTATAACCGCAAAGTAGGCTCTAGTCTTCAAGCCCATATAATACTCTAATCTATTACATGGAAACTTTTATTCTAAAAAATGATCCAATTAATTCAGAGCGCAAAAAGAAAATGCCTACCGTCTGACAATCAGAAGTAGTTGATCAAAAAACCTCCGTCCCCGTCAAATTGTCAGTTGTTTGATCCTCTCAAATTAAATGCGGAAATAAAGGTAGCTCCTGAGGATAAAGATGCTGTTTTGAAAAGAGATGGACGAATAGTCATGAAGCAAAGGAAAATAACAGCCTCTTCGGCAGCCATTACCGAGACCCTATCACTTCTAGCTGACAAAAAAGAAAGATCTGTAGATAAATTACAGTTAATGGAGTACCTAGGCGATGGAAGCAAATTACTTCCAGATCTGTATCGTGATGAACCTGTTGCCCGTACAAGCTTGGTCTTGGCGAGTGTCAACGTCTTCCTCAAAGATACATTACAAGCAACGCATATTGTTAGCTTCATTTTAGGCGAGAAACTTGTTGCATCCCTGAGGACAGCGAAGGCATGAGAAAATTCAGCGAGGGAATTAAGTAAACAAACATGAAACCAGGTAGACAAGCAGCCAAAAAACATACAGACCCGCACCGCACTCGTGCGGTGATGTCGGGTGGGCAGAGTAGAACTATCGAACATCGAAGAAAAATCGGAATCAAAAAACCTTATTATAAATACAGTCCACATCAGCAGAAGGAACCAGAAACTTCTCGGAAACGTCGCTAGCTCCGGTAAGTAACATAGCTGGTAGACTCTGTTGATTTCAAACTAAATGGAAGGAAATTACATCAGATTCTACTATACTGTCGCAGATCGAGAGCTTCAAAATTCCCTTTGAACCTTCACCATTTCAAAATTCATTGCCCTCCCCAAAAGAGTGGACATCAGAGGAAAAACCTCAAGTTACTCAGTTGCTTGAGAAACTGCTGAAAAAGATGCTACTGTAAAATGAAATACGCAAAAAAAAAACAGTTTATCTCTGATGTTTTTTTAAAACAAAACCAGACGGTTCGCCTCGACTAATCCTTCACCTAAAAGTACTTAACAAGTTTATTGCAATGCAGCACTTCAAGCTAGAAGACGATAGAACGGTAACTCAAATTATCATTAATTGCGGTTATTTCATGGCAACGCTGGAGCTTCAGGGTGTGTACAATTTGGTACCGGTATATAAACCGCAACGTAGTATTTGCGTTTTTTCATTGGATAAACTTATCAGTTTACGTGCTTACCTTTCAGGCTTTGCACCGCGCCTAACGTCTTCGCAAAAATTCTAAAACCGGTAATGTCATATCCACGAGAACTAGGTTTCTTCTCTCTTATTTATTAAGATGGTTTGTTATTGTTTGGAACATATAGTGTGGAGTGCAGAGATGACATAATAGTAACCGTATCTAAACTACAAGAACTGGGATTTGTAACTAATTTTCAAAAAATTCAAAGGACTCCAGTTCAAACTTGTATAAATAATTGGGATTTATTTACAACTCAAAGGAAATGACAGTTTAGCTTGCGGATTCTAAGAGGAATTAAATAATAACAGAAGTCAATAGGATTCGTCTAAAGCGAAACATAAGAATAAGGAAGTTAGCTAGAATTGTAGATATTGTAGTGTCTTGTTGCCTTGTATGAAATTATGGTTAGGATCACACAAAAGCCTACGAAAGAGAAAATTTGTAAGCATTGTTAAAAAACAATGATAACTATAACTCAAGGTTAATGATAACGAAATCAGCTATGAATAAAATCGCCGATGAAGAATCACGTCGATAAAGAGACGATAAAGTTGAGGGAAGTATAGTAGTACCAAACTAGCCATCGCAGCCAATGTATCTACTATTAAAGGCCGCCTTAATCGTAGACGTGGTTAAAATTAAAGCGAAATACAATGTTTTTGTCCCCAACAGGAAGAAAGAAACTTTCTTCAGAGAACGTTACCCTATTGGCTGGTATATTGTCCAGAAAGCGTTCGAGTTTAGGGAAGCACCATCGGTTTCGATGGAAATCTCAATTTAATCCTTAAGCGACTCATCCTGCAGGCAATATGACTCTTGTCGTAGAAAATGGTGGGTTTTTTGTGAGAAAAGGAACCTGAATCCCTTCTTAAGCTCAGTTCCAGATCTATTAGTTTTCTTATCGGAATTATTTGACTTCGGGGCAGCATGCAGTCGAATTAACTGCTATGGATCAGCCGTTGCATCGCTTGTTGAATCTGAGATAACCACAGATGACAGAATGTTACAATTTTCTAAAGACGTCTGTAAATTGCGTCTCTCGAAACCCAAATACGTATCAACATGGGACCCCCAAATTGTACTTACTCATTTCGTGTCGCTAATCTCAGATGAAGACCTGTCGTTGAAACAATTAACGAAAAAACCCTTCTGATATTAATAACGGGACATAGGATGCAAACTTTCGCGAAAATTAAAATAAATAACATAAGAACAACAAAAGAAGGAGTCGAAATCAAAATACCAGATTGCATCAACACATCTGGATCAAACAAAAAGCAACCGTGCCTGGTCTTGTTTTATTATTTACATGAGAAAAAAATTTTTACTGCCTCCGCACTAAGATGCTATATAGACGTAACAAAATATTTAAGAGAACAAAGCACTTTTTTTTTATATATTTTAAAAAGCCCTACGAAGCTGTTCTGACGCAAACCCATTGCCGCTGGGTGAATGATTCTCATAACGAGAGTGAAATAGACACAGAGGTCACTATTTTTTAAACTTTCATCTTCCGGCTTTCTCCTGGTTCTCCCGCTAAATATTCGCGATTTCTCCCTGCTTAGAAAAAATTATACTCTCTTTGCGAAGCCCGTTGTTTTTACATATATGATCAATTGCGAAAGTCGAAAAGCATCCGCAAAGGTTTTTGCAAGAAATCTATTGACTTTGAATCACATTGTAATAAGTACGATGAGGACATTGTTACTTATAATAAAGGAAAATACAGAGATGCGTTTCATTACACACTAGCAGTAAATGCACGCGCAAAAATTCTTTAAATTTGATGTTTTACATTTGAAATTGATGCAAATTGGTCACTATTCTGTTAAATGGTTAATTAATTTATAAAATATAATTGTACTTTTATAAAAATAGCCAGAATTTGTTATGTAATAAAATTTGAAGAAAAAAAAATCAAGTGTACTTACAAAAAAGTTGGATCTGTACATGTTTGTTTAAAATATTTATTTTTTTATTTATTTTAGTGAACAATTGTAATTTTTATTCAATCTTTATTATTTACAGTTTTTAAATAAAAGAGTTTAATTGAAAAAATTAAAAATTATGCAAGTTTTAAGTTCTTCAATTAATAATTTTGTAATTTTTAAGATTTGCATTTTAAATTTCTCCAAATCGGTTGATAATCTTCAAAATTGTTTATAAAATCGCGAAAATAGCCAAATTTTCTTGTATAACAAAATTTTTAAAGAAAATCCCAGTGTAATTTAAAAAAAAACGTATTTGAATATGCAATTGTTTATTTAAAACGAGTCATTTGTAATTTTTTTTTCTTTTTCGCTATAGACAATAATTGTCATTATGATTCAATCTTTATTATCGACGGGTTTAAAATTGATGAGTTTTAAATTTTTTGTTTAAATTTAAAAAAATTCAAGTTTTAAGGTTTATAATTAAAAATTCTATAATTTTGATGATTTACATATAAAATTTCTGTAAATTTATTATTATTCTTTTAATTGTTTATAAAATCGAGAAAGATAGCTAAATTTTGTTATATAATAAAGTTTCAAAGAGAATTTAATTGTACGTAAAAAAGCTGGATATGTAATTGTTTATTTAAAATGAGTTAATTGTAATTTTATATTTTCTTTCTTATAGATAACAATTATAATTTTCATTCAATCTTTATTATTGACGGTTTCAAATTTTAAAAGTTTTTAATTTTATAAATTAAAAACTATGTATTTTGATGGTTTACATTTGAAATTTCTGCAATTTTATTAAAAATCTTTTAAATGGTTTATAAAATCAAGAAAAAATGAAAAAAATTGCACAAAATTTGAAAGAGAATTTAATTATACTTAAAAAGAAAGTTGGATATTAAATTGTTTATTGAAAAGAAGTTATTTGGCAGTTTTTGTTTTTTCTTTCGCTTTAGATAATTGTAATTTTTATTCAATTTTTATTATTGACGTATTTAAAATTAAGGAGATTTTGATTTTTTTCAATAAAAAGTAATTCAAGTTTTAAGCTTTTCAATTAATAATTCTGTAATTTGGATGATTTGTAATTGAAACTTCTGCCAATTAGTCAATAATCTGAAAAATTGTTTAAAAAACCGCGAAAAATAGCCAAATTTTGTTATATAGCCAAATTTGAAAGAATACCCAAGTGTAATTTAAAAAAACAAACTATTTGAATATGCCATTGTTTATTCAAAATGAGTTATTTAACAATTATAATTTTTATACAAACTTTATTATTGACGTGTTTAAAATTAAGGACTTTTTATGTTTTTTCAATTAAAAAATAAAGAATAATGCAAGTTTCAAGTTCTTAAATTAATAATTTTGTAATTTTGATGATTTACATTTAAAATTTCTGGAAATTAGTTAATAATCTTTTGTTAATTCTTTATAAAATCGCTAAAAATCCCGAAAAATAAAATTTCTGAATAATAAGATTCCCGAAATGAAAAATTCCCGCTTAATAAAAGTTCCTAATTATAAAATTACCGAATGATAAAATTCCCGGCTTGGAAAATTCCTTAATAATAAAATTCCCGACAGATTATAATATTACCGAATTTGAAAAAAATTTCATCTAAAAACATATTTTTTGTACAATTATTGTTATTTTAATTTCAAATAATAATTTTGTAAGCAGTAAATATTAAAAATAATTTTTTTAAATAAAAACATTTGATGAATGTATTTTTAATAAATAAATAATGTTTATAAAAAATTTAATTGTTTAAATTCGGGAATTTTCTAGTTCGGATATTTTATCATTCGGCAATTTTCTTTCGGGAATTTCATAATTCCGGAAGTTTATTATTCGGGAATTTTATAATTCAGGAATTTTATTATGCGGGAATTTTCCAATTTGGGAAACTTATTATTCTGTAATTTGTTTATTCGGGAATTTTACAGTGTCGGGAATTTTATTTTTCGTCATTTTTCAGTTGTCCTGCTATTTTTTCAATTTTATCTCTAATTATTTAAATATTTACTATACGGTATTTAAATTTTTCTGAATTGGAAGAGGGATATTTTTTGTTTGTTTTTAAGATTATTATTGAGTTGAAAGGGAGGATATTTTTGTTTTAAATTTTTTCTGAATTGGATGATGGCAATTTTTTAATATTTTTATTGAGTTGGATGAAGAAAGAGAATCTAATTGTACTTTAAAAATTTTGAATATATAATTGTTTATTTAAAATAAATTATTTTAACTTTTGTGTTCATTTTGAATTATTTAAATGAAAAGCAAATAGTTTTGAATTTTTTTAACATGACATTTCAATTTTAAACTTTTTTATTTTGCAATTATCTAGCTATAAAGGATTTCAGTTTAAAATGTATTTATAAGTATGAAATTGTTTATGTAAAATGAAATACTTTCATAAAAATCTTAAAAACAAGAAAATATCCCTTTTCCAATTTAGAAAAAATTGGAAAACAAAGTTTCCTCCTTTCCAACCCAGTAAAAACCATAAAAACAAAAAAATGTCCCTTTTCCACAACAAAACAAAAAAAAATGTTACTTTTCCAATTCAGAAAAAATTGAAGAACAAAATTTCCTCCTTTCCAACCCAATAAAAATCTTAAAAACAACAAAAATGTCCCTTTTCCAAAAAAAAAAAAATGTCTCTTCCAATTCAGAAAAAATTGAAAAAAAAATGAGCTGGAAGGGAGTATATTTATTTTTCAATTTTTTCTGAATTGGAAGAGGGCAATTTTTAAAAATATTTTCATTGATTTGGACGAGAGGAAATTTTTGCCTTTTAATTTTTTATGAATTGGGAAAGGGACTTTTTTGTTTTAAAGATTTTTATAAAGTTGGAAGAGAGGAAATTTCGGTTTTAATTTTTTTCTGAATTGGAAGAGGGCAATTTTTAAACATTTTTATTGAGTTGTATGGGAGAAAATTTTGTATTTTGTATTTTTTTTGAGTTGGCAGAAATTAAATTATAGTTATTTTTTTCTAAATTGAAAAAATTACATTTTTTGTTTTTAAGATTTTTATCAAGTTGGAAGGGAGAAAATTTTGGTTTTAATTTTTTCTGAATTGGAAGAGGGCAATGTTTCAACATTTTTCTTGAGTTGGATGTAAGGCAATTTTGTTTTTCCATTTTTTTCTGAATTGGAAGAGACATTTTTTTTGTTTTTAAGATTTTCATTGAGTTGGAAAGGAGGAAATTTATTTTTCAATTTTTTCTGAATTGGAAGAGGGCAATTTTTTAAATATTTTGATTGATTTGGATGAGAGGAAATTTTGTTTTTCAATTTTTTTTGAGTTGGGAAAGGGACTTTTTTGTTTTTAAGATTTTTAAAAAGTTGGAAGAGAGGAAATTTCGTTTTTAATTTTTTTCTGAATAGGAAGAGGGCAATTTTTAAACATTTTTGTTGAGTTGTATGGGAGAAAATTTTTGACTTTTTTTTTTAGTTGGAAGAGATTAAATTATAGTTATTTTTGTTATACATTGAAAAAGGGACATTTTTTGTTTTTAAGATTTTTATCGAGTTGGAAGGGGGACATTTTGGTTTTAATTTTTTTCTGAATTAGAAGAGAGCAATTTTTTAACATTATTCTTGAGTTGGACGGAAGGAAATTAAAAAAAAAATTTAATTGGAAAAGCGAAGTTTTGTTTTGTTTTTAAGAGTTTTAATGAGTTGGAAAGGAGGAAATTTGGTTTTCAATTTTTTCTGAATTGGAAGAGGGCAATTTTTCAAACATTTTTATTGAATTGGATGAGAGGAAATTTTGTTTTCAATTTTTTATTAATTGGGAAAGGGACTTTTTTTAAAGATTTTTATAAAGTTGGAAGAGAGGAAATTTTGGTTTTAATTTTTTTCTGAATTGGAAGAGGGCAATTTTTAAACATTTTTATTGAGTTGTATGGGAGAAAATTTTGTATTTTTGACTTTTTTTGAGTTGGAAGAAATTAAATTATAGTTATTTTTTTCTAAATTGAAAAAATGACATTTGTTTTTATAGATTTTTATCAAGTTGGAAGGGAGAAAATTTTGTTTTTCCATTTTTTTCTGAATTGGAAGAGACATTATTTTTGTTTTTAAGATTTTCATTGAGTTGGAAATAGGACATTTATTTTTCAATTTTTTCTGAATTGGAAGAGGGCAATTTTTAAAATATTTTTATTGATTTGGATGAGAGGAAATTTTGTTTTTCAATTTTTTCTGAGTTGGGAAAGGGACTTTTTTGTTTTTAAGATTTTTATAAAGTTGGTAGAGAGGAAATTTTGGTTTAAATTTTTTTCTGAATTGGAAGAGGGCAATTTTTAAACATTATTTTTGAGTTGGATGGAAGGAAATTTTGTTTTTCAATTTGTTTTTAATTCGGAAAGCGAAATTTTTTTGTTTTTAAGATTTTTAATGAGTTGGAAAGGAGGAAATTTCGTTTTTCAAATTTTTTCTGAATTCTGAGAGGGGCATTTTTTTTATTTTTAAATTTTTTATCAAGTTGGAACGGAGAAAATTATGGTTTTAATTTTTTTCTGAATTGGAAGGGGGCTATTTTTAAACCTTTCTATATAGTTGTGTGGGAGGAAAATTCTTTTAAAAAAGTTTCTAACTTGGAATAGAGATATTTTGTAATTTTGTCAATTTTATTGAGTTGGAAGAGACGAAATTAATTTATTTTTTGTTTGAATTTGAAGAGGCCTTTTTTAAATTAATTGATTTTAATTAAATTTTTAAAAGTGTTGTAGAAAAAAGAATGTTTAAATCAAAACGATTCTTTAATTATTTAAATATGTAGTCCATGTTATTTTAATTTTCCATGTCCATGAATAATTTTGTACATTTCAGTTCATAAATGTTAAATTATTAATACGATTAAAACGAAATCTGTGCCGGTTTTCAAGTTTCCACGGCAAAGAGTTCTATTTATAATCTGGCATGTAACTTAAATGAGCCCAAAAATATGTTGCCTTATTGCATAAGTCTCTCTCTAGATTGTGATTGGTGTCATAATTTGTTATGGGTAAAACAGGTGGAACTGAAAACTTATTTCTTATTACAAATTTAGTTTCTCCCGCGTCCATAAATAACAATATATCTCCCGCGACAGTATTACTCACGACTTACAGTAACATTTATTTTTAGTCTTGAAATTGCTCTCCTACTGTCTACAACAACCGAAGCATATTTCGGTAACCTTAACCTTTCCTCAAACAACAAATCACTTTTTGATTTTTAATCATTTGAAATAATTTTCAGTTTTAAATCTTCAAAATTTAACCGTTCCAAAAAAGTAATCAAAGTTGCATCATTTTCCCTGAAGAAAAAGTCAAAATTACATGATTTTAAACTATAAATATTTGAAATTAACGATTCTTGCATTATAATTTTGAAAATTGAAGAATTTTTAATCGCAAATCATAAAAATGAAAGAAATATAAATATGAAATCGTTAAAATTCAAATACTTTTTTTAAAAAACGTTCAAAATTACACCATTTCAAAAGTTAAACATTCCAAACTAATGAATCTTCAATTCTAAATCTTCAAAATTAAATAATTTTAAATTGCAAGTCATTAAAATTGAAATACTAATTCCAAAAAAATGTTTAAAATTACATCAATTCAAACTATAAACATTCCAAACTAATGAATCTTCAATTCTAAGTCTTCACAATTAAATAATTTTCATTTTAAAAGAATTACAATTGAAATACTAATTAAAAAATAAAATAGTTTTTCTTCTTCAAAATTACACCATTTCAAACTGTAAACATTCAAAACTAATGAATCTTCAATTCTAAACCTCCACAATTGAATCATTTTAATTTTCAAATCATTAAAATTGGAATCCTTATTAAAAAATAAAATAAAATGAATTTTTTTCATCAAAATTACACCATCTCAAACTGTAAACATTCCAAAGTAATGAATCTTCAATTATAAGTCTTCAAAATTCAATAATTTTAAATTGCAAATCATTAAAATTGAAATGCTAATTCAAAAAAAAATGTTCAAAATTACATCATTTCAAACTATAAACATTCCAAACTAATGCATCTTCAATTCTAAATCTTCACAATTAAATAATCTTAATTTTCAAATCATTAAAATTAAAATACTAATTAAAAAATAAAATAAAATAATTATTTTCTTCAAAATTACACCATTACAAACTGTAAACATTCCAAACGGTATATCGGTATATTTATAGTTTAAAATGATATGAGTTTGAACTTTTTTTGGAACAGTTCAATTTCGAAGATTGACAATGGAAAATTCTTCAATTTTGAATATTTTCAATTAAAGATTCTACAATATTTAATGTGCATAATAGAAAATGATGCAATTTTCAATGTTTTTTTTGTCATAGTTTAATTTTGAAGAATTAAAATAAAAAATAATTTAATTTTGAAGATTTAATTTTATTTAATTTTGAAGATTTAAAATAAAAAAATAATTTAATTTTGAATATTTAAAATAGAAAATGATTAAATTTGGAAGACTTTAAATGGAAGATTATTTAATTTTGAATATTTAAAATTGAAAATTATTAATTTTGGAAGACTTTAAATTGAAAATGATTTAATGTTGAACATTTAAAATTGAAAATCATAAAATTTTGAAGATTTAAAATTAAAAATTATTAAATTTGTAAGACTTAAAATTGAAAATTATTTAATTCTGAAGATTTAAATTTGAACTTGATTTAATTTTTAAGATTTACAATAAAAAGTTCTCAAGTTTTTAATATTTTAATAAGATTTATTTATTCTATCTAATTATAATTTAAAATTATGTGATTCTGAACTTTTTTTGATTTATTCAAAATTGAAGATTTACAATTAAAAATTCTGCAATTTTTAAGATTTACAATTGAAGATTCACTCATTCGGAATAGTTTATAATTTAAAATGATGTAATTTTGAACTTTTTTTTGGAATAATTCAATTTCGAAGATTGACAATGGAAAATTCTTCAATTTTGAATATTTGCAATTAAAGATTCTACAATATTTACTGTGAATAATAGAAAATGATGCAATTTTCAATGTTTTTTTTTGTTATAGTTTAATTTTGAAGATTTAAAATAAAAAGATTTTAATTTTGAAGATTTAAAATAAAAAAATAATTTAATTTTGAAGATTTAAAATTGAAAATTATTAAATTTGGAAGATTTTCAATTGAAAATTGTTTAATGTTGAACATTTAAAAATGAAAATCATCAAATTTTTAAGATTTAAAATTAAAAATTATTAAATTTGGAAGATTCTAAATTGAAAATTATTTAATTTTGAATATTTAAAATTGAAAATTATTAAATTTGGCAGACTTTACATTGAAAATTATTTAATGTTGAACATTCAAAATTGAACATCATGAAATTTTGAAGATTTAAAGTTAAAAATTATTCAATTTGGAAGACTTAAAATTGAAAATTATATAATTTTGAAGATTTAAGTTTAAAATTTATTTAATTTTGAAGATTTACAATTGAAAATTCTTCAATTTTCAATATTTAAAAAAGATTCATTCATTCGGTATATTCATAGTTTAAAATGATGTAATTCTGAACTTTTTTGTATTTATTCAAAATTGAAGATTTACAATTGAGAATTTTTCAATTTTTAAAGTTTATAATTGAGGATTCATTCATTCGGAATAGTTTATTGTTTAAAATGATGTAATTTTGAATTTTTTTTTGAATAGTTCAATTTCGAAGATTGACAATGGAAAATTCTTCAATTTTTAATATTTGCAATTAAAGATTTTGCAATATTTAATGTGAATATTAGAAAAGGACGCATTTTGATTTTTTTTGTCATAGTTTAATTTTGAAGATTTAAAATAAAAAATTATTTAATTTTGAAGATTTAAGTTCATTTAATTTTGAAGATTTAAAATTGAAAATTATTAAATTTGGAAGACTTTAAATTGAAAATTATTTAATGTTGCAGATTTAAAATTGAAAATCATTAAATTTTGAAGATTTAAAATTATAAATTATTGAGTTTGTAAGACTTAAAATTGAAAATTATTTAATTCTGAAGATTTAAATTTGAACTTGATTTAATTTTGAAGATTTACAATGGAAAGTTCTTAAGTTTTTAATATTTTAAAAATATTTATTTATTCGGTATATTTATAGTTTAAAATGATGTAATTCTGAACTTTTTTTATTTATTCAAAATTGAAGATTTACAATTAAATATTTTTCGATTTTTAAGGTTTATAATTGAAGATTCATTCATTCGGAATAGTTTATTGTTTAAAATTATGCAATTTTGAACTTTTTTTGGAATAGTTCAATTTCGAAGAATGACAATAGAAAATTCTTCAATTTTGAATATTTGCAATTAAAAATTCGACAATATTTAATGTGCATAATAGAAAAGGACGCAATTTTGAATGTTTTTTTTTCATAGTTTAATTTTGAAGATTTAAAATAAAAAATTATTTAATTTTGAAGATTTAAATTTATTTAATTTTGAAGATTTAAAAAAAATTATTTAATTTTGAAGATTTAGAATTGAAAATTATTGTATTTGGAAGACTTTACATTGAAAATTATTTAATGTTGAATATTTAAAATTGCAGACTATGAAATTTGGAAGACTTTAAATTGAAAATTATTTAATTTTGAATATTTAAAATTTAAAATTATTAAATTTGGAAGACTTTGAATTGAAAATTATTTAATGTTGAACATTAAAAATTGAAAATCGTCAAATTTTGAAGATTTAAAATTTCAAATTATTAAATTTGGAAGACTAAAAATTGAAAATTATATTATTTTGAAGATTGAAATCTGAAATTTATTTAATTTTGAAGATTTAAAATTGAAAAATAATAAATTTGGAAGACTTTTAATTGAAAATTATTTAATCTTGAAGATTTAAAATTGCAAATCGTTAAATTTTGAAGATTTAAAATTAAAAAATAATTTAATTTTGAAGATTTAAATTTAAAATTTATTTAATTTTGAAGATTTACAATCGAAAGTTCTTCAATTTTTAATATTTAAATAAGATTCATTCAGTCGGTATATTTATAGTTTAAAATGTGATTTTGAACTTTTTTTAGAATAATTCAATTTTTAAGATTTGCAGTTGAAAATTCTTCAATTTGAACGATTTGATTCAAGTAGAACTACTTTCTTACAAGTTTTTTTTTTGTTCTGTTTGAAGTTTCATAATTTTAACGGACTACTTTTGTCCGAGGCTTGAAATCCTTCGATTTATTTTTGATTTACAGTTAAAAATAAAGTTCTTTCTCTTTGTTCAGGTACATTCATCACACAATCAGCTCGGATGATATTTACCTGCGAATTCATCCCGGACAAAATGATTCGATGCCGGAAGATCCTTCTCATGCAGTTATTACAATCGAGAGCACGGATCCGGACACAAATCAAAAACACATCAGCCGATACAATTGTGAATATGATGGTTGTTCTCGAACTTACAGTACCGTCGGCAATTTGCGAACCCACATGAAAACTCACAAAGGTACTATTTATCGATTTTATTCTTCGGATCATTGCTGATCATTTGCTTTGCTCGCTTTTGCATTGCTTTTTTCATTTTTCTCACTCATTACTCTATTTTTTAGACATCAGGCCTCGGGCTCTCCACACTATTGACACTATTTGACACTTTTTTTGATCGATGATACTATTTTGATATTATTTTAAAAAAAAGTGACTAAAGACACTATTTTCTCACAATTGTCCGTTAAAATGATGAATCTTCAATAAAAAAAGGAAAATCAAATCGTTCAAATTGAAGAATTTTCAATTCTAAATCTTCGAAATTGAATTATTCAAAAAAAAAAAATTCAAAATCACATCATTTTAAACTATAAACATACCGAATTAATGAATCTTGAAAATTAAATCAATTTCAAAATTAAATAATTTTCAATTTTAAGCCTTCCAAATGTAATTTTTAATTTTTAATCTTCAAAATTCAATGATTTTCAATTTTAAATCTTCAAAATTAAATAATTTCCAATTTAAAGTCTTCAAAATTTATTATTTTTCAATAATAAATCTTCAAAATTAAATAATTTCCAATTTAAAGTCTTCCAAATATAATAATTTTCAATTTTAAATCTTGAAAATTTTTTTTTTTTAATCTTCAAAATTAAGTAAATTTAAATCTTAAAAATTAAATAATTTTTCATTTTAAATCTTCAAAATTAAACTATGACAAAAAAAACATTCAAAATTACATCATTTTCTATTATGCACAGTAAATATTGTAGAATCTTTAATTGAAAATATTCAAAATTGAAGAATTTTACATTGTCAATCTTCGAAATTGAATTATTTCAAAAAAAGTTCAAAATTACATCATTTTAAACAATAAACTATTCCGAATTACTGAATCGTCAAAATTAAATTAATTTCAAAATTAAATAATTTTCAATTTTAAATGTTTAACATAAAATAATTTTCCATTTAAAGTCTTCCAAATTTAATAATTTTCAATTCTAAATCTTCATAATTAAATAATTTTTTATTTTAAATCTTCAAAATTAAACTATGCCAACAAAAAATATTTAACATTGCATTATTTTCTATTATGTGCATTAAATATTGTAGAATCTTCAATTGCAAATATTTAAAATTGAAGAATTTTCCATTGTCAATCTTCGAAATTGAACTACTCCAAAAAAGTGCAAAATTTTATAATTTTAAACTTTAAAATTCCGAATAAATGAATCTTCAATTGTAAATCCTTAATATTGAAGAATTTTCAATTGTAAATCTTCAAAATTTAATTATTCCAAAAAAAGTTCAAAATCACATCATTTTAAACTATAAATATTCCGAATTAATGAATCTTCTTATCCAAATATTAAAAATTGAAGAATTTTCCATTTTCAATCTTCAAAATTGAACAATTCAAAAAAAAAGTTCAAAATCACGTCATTTTAAACTATAAACATTCCGAATGAATGAATCTTCAAATGTAGATCTGAAAAATTTAAGAATTTTCTGTTGTAAATCTTCAATTTTGAATAAATGAAAAAAAAGTTAAAAATTACATCATTTTAAACTATAAATATACCGAATTAATTAACCTTATTTAAATATTAAAAATTGAACAACTTTCCATTGTAAATCTTCCAAATTAAATAAATTTGAAATTTAAATCTTCAAAATTAAATAATTTTCAATTTTAATTCTTCCAAATTTAATAATTTTCAATTGTAAATCTTCAAAATTAAATAATTTTTTATTTTAAATCTTTAAAATTAAACTATGACAAAAAACATTAAATATTGTAGAATCTTCAATCGCAAATATTCAAAATTTAAGAATTTTCCAATGTGAATCTTCAAAATGGAACTATTCCTAAAAAAGTTCAAAATTACATCATTTTAAATTATAAACTATTCTGAATGAATGAATCTCCAATTGTAAATATTCAAAATTGAAGAATTTTCAATTGTAAATCTTCAATTTTGAATAAATCAAAAAAAAAGTTCAAAATCAAATCATTTTAAACTTTAAATATTCCGAATTAATGAATCTTCTTATCCAAATATTAAAAATTGAAGAACTTTTCATTGTAAATCTTAAAAATTAAATAAATTTCAATCTTCAAAATTAAATAATTTTCAATTTGAAGTCTTCCATATTTAATAATTTTAAATCTTCAAAATTAAACTATTCGAACAAAAAAAAGTTCCAAATTGCATCCTTTTAAACTATAAACATTCCAAATGAAAAAAATCTTCAATTTTAAATCTTAAAAATTGGCGAACTTTTAATTGCAAAACGTTAAAATTTAAGAATTTTCAATTGTTAATCACCCATTCCTCTACTATTTAGACATCAGGCCTCGGACTGTCCGCACTATTGACACTATTTGACACTTTTTTTGATCGATGATACTATTTTGATATTATTTTTAAAAAAAGTGACTAAAGACACTATTTTCTCACAATTGTCCGTTAAAATGATGAATCTTCAATAAAAAAAGGAAAATCAAATCGTTCAAATTGAAGAATTTTCAATTCTAAATCTTCGAAATTGAATTATTCAAAAAAAAAAAATTCAAAATCACATCATTTTAAACTATAAACATACCGAATTAATGAATCTTGAAAATTAAATCAATTTCAAAATTAAATAATTTTCAATTTTAAGCCTTCCAAATGTAAAGATTAAAAAGATTCTAAAGATTTCAAAAGTTTCACAAAGATTTCAAGTTATTTTAAAAGCATTTAAAAGTTTAGAAATATTTCAAAGATTCGACAAATATTTAAAATGTCTCAAAAGTTTCACAAAGATTTCACAAAGATTCCAAAAGATTTCAAAAGAATGCAAAGATTTTTCAAAGACTTCACAAAGATTTAATTAGATTTGACAAAGTATTTAAAATATTTTAAAGATTTGACAATGCATTACATTTTTTTTAAGACTTCACAAAAATTTCAAAGGTTTCACAAAGATTTCAAGTGATTTCAAAGATTTCAAAAGTTTCACAAAGATTTCATAAGATTTTAAAGATTCCACATATACAATAAGATTTCGAACGCGATTAAAAAATAATTGGTGCAGCCGATTGCAAGTAAAAATGGTTGTCCAGAATTAGAATAAAAGACTTTATTAAAGACTTAAAAATGATGATGTTCTTGATGCTCTTAAAATAAAAATATGTTTAATTTGTATTCTTAAAAAGTGAAAAAATTCAAGAATTCAAAATTAAAAAATTTGAAATAGGAATTCTTCATTTTCAAAAGAGTGCACAAATATTTCAATTATGTCGCAAAGATTTAGAAAGTAAAGACTTAAGAATGTCCTAAGTGTATAGTCGACTTCAAAATTACTTAATCCTTAACTTTCAACTGATAAAAATGCATTAGAAAAAAAATTAAGGATGTTCTAGGTGTTCCGTCAAGTTCAAAATTACCTAATCTTTAACTTGATCTATAAAATTAACAAAAAAAAGGCTCTTTGATTATTGTAACAAATTTTAGAAGAAACTTCCAAGCGTAAATAATAAAAAAATAGTTGTGGTCATTATTGCTTATTTAAATGTAGTTATTTGCATATTTGTTTTTTTTCCTTCCGCTTTAGGTGAAAATCGTAATTTTAATTTACAAGAGGTTCTTTGCAATTGCATTCGTCACGTTTTAATGGAAATTATTTTATTTAGAAATAATACGGACAATTTTGGTTAGTAATTTATTGAATAACAAAAATTTGCTTTATAATATTTAATAAAAACGTGACGAATAAAATTGTAAAGAACCTTTCAAGGAATAGAATGAGCTTATGTAAATTGAAATTGAACAAAAATTACGTCTTTTGTCTAAAGCGGAAGAAAAAACACAACTATGCAAATAACTATATTTAAATAAATAATTATTCTCTTCTGAAATGTGTTGCAAAAGTCAGAGGGCCTTTTTTTGTCAATTTTATCAATTAAGTTAAAGATTAAGCAATTTTTCAATTTTTCATTCAACAGTTTTCAATTCCCAGCATTTAAAATTTAAAACCCCCGGACGTAAATATGGAAGTTACATCTCCAAAAAATTATTACTTTCAAAATTTGAAACATATAAACTGTAAGAATATCATATTATAACGAATAAAATTGTGCAGACTGAAATTGGAAACTTCTCAAACAAAAATATTTTAGGTGTTGAAAATTTCTAAATTGATAAATTCGTGTAAATTAAAAAATTGTGTAATATTAACTTAGACAAGTTTTAAACTTTGAGCTAATGAAAATCATAATTTAATAATTTAAACATTTCAGTCCAGTGGCCACCCAGAATTTACTTAAATTTAAATTCGTCTTTGAATATATTTGAAACTAACAAATTAATTTTTACAGGGCGGAGAATCCAAAGACAGTAACTCACGCGTTGCGAAATTTCGCGCGACTCTATCGTTGAAACAAAAGAAATGCTCTTTCAGAATAACTAATTTAGCCAAGAAAATTCCTATTGTCTTCAGAGAATCGAGAAAGATGTTTGTAAAATTGAATACCATATCGTTTACCAATTTTTCGAAATTATTCTAGCGTATACTGAAATTTTGTTTTCGGTAATTTTGCATTTCTTAAAATTAGAGTTTTCTTTAAACTAACGCTGAGACTCATCTGGCTTTAAGTTTTACCTATTTTTTCTTATTTAGGTAATTTACTTAGTGAAGTAAAAAAATTTGAAAGAGAACAATTGAGTCTAAAGCTAGAATAATGATAAAAACCTTGATAAAATCAGTAAACGAATGATGGTATTCATGACTTTTTTACGTTTTATTCAGACAATCACTTTCAAAGTATTTCTGTTATTTCTCTAAGTTTGCTCTTTTAAACGAATGTCAGAGAATTGTTTTTATTTTTTTAATCAAGACGAAAAGAGATATTGAATTCAAATTAAGGAAATAACATAGTACGTTGTACAATGTTCACATCAAGTAGGATCGCTAGTTTGTGGTATGGACTAGAAACGAACCAAATTTGTTACTGAATAGTAGAAATAGAAACTAGATATTAGTTTCTATAATAAGGAAAAAAGGAAAATACTCTAAATAGTCTATTGATTATATTAATTGACGGGTTTTTATTAACTCTTTGCTTGCCAGAATGCCAGATAGCCAGATACAGCTTTTGTCTCATTTCAGTAACAATTTTTTGCATTTTTAAAGACTTTTAGACAATTTTAATTTTAATTCATACAATGTTGGTTCTTTTTGATCCCAGATCACAAAAATACCCTTTAACGTTTCCTGGTTTTAGGGAAACGCCTTGTATTATATTAAGATCGAGTCGGTAGCGCTCATGGAACTTATACATGTATAGAAAGAAAGAATGCGAGTGCATGAGCGGAAAAATAAATTGCTGAGTGGATTGTTATGAATGAATTTTGTGTCTGTGAATGTATTATATGATGTAAAAAAAAGCAAACTAGGATACGTTGTGCGATAAACGGTCTATGTCCTTATCGCTTTTCTGCAATTATTGTTAATATAAGATTCAACAGTATTGGATTTCTTTTCTTGAAGATTTTTACACTCTTCCTTCTTTCCTTGATTTTTATTCAAAAACTGGATTCTAACGAGAATTGCATTGGAAATTTTGTTTTTTGAATTTTCATGCATATCGCCCGAAAATTTGTTCGAATTCACAAAAAAAAAATCCATTTTTTCGTTTTAAAAAGAAAATGATATTGAGAGGTGGCGCAAGCCTCATGAAGTTTAACATGGATTTCCCATAAGAAAAAAAGATGTTTTTGTAAATTTTATTCAGAATCGTCAATATTAGCTGAATCGAGTTGAAACTCAACTTTTGTCTTCACAATAATCTATAGAATACGAATAAAATATTACTTTTTAAATATCACCCCATAAGTCTGTTTTATAGGGTACCAAAAAAAACCCCATAAGTGAAAAAATGGGTTTTGCGAGTTTTTGGCGCTAATTATGATTTTTTTTTGCAGTCTTTTTAATGCAAATTGTAATACAAGAAATACTACTTTATACTGATAATTAGATGTTTGCATAAATTAATTATTTTTTTTAGAAATTTTCTTTTAGAGTAGGGATATAAAGTCGCGGTTTTCACAACAATTTTCAACTTTTTGTCCAATTTTCAATTAGAGTAAGGTTCACTGTTGGTTCATTGTAATTGTTTAAACAATTTATCATTATTTTTCGTAATATTATCTTTGAATAATGCTAAAATAGCGGTTTTTTTCTGAAATTTTCAACTTTTTGTCACTTTTCACTTGGGGTGAGTTAATATTTAATTTAATATGGCAAAAATAATTGTTTTAATAAATTATTATTACCAATAATAATTAAACATTAAAGAAAAACATATTTTAAACAATCTCTTTCTTTTTCGTGGGAGTAGTTTGCTGGAGGGGAGATATTGTAATATGTGCAATTTCAAATTTTTCTTTTACGCTTTGAATTAAACTTCTTGTTATGATTAAAAACAAAACTTTTACAAGACATTTACTGACCTACTTCTGATTATTCCATTCTTTGTTTTTGTCTGTTGTGTAAGATAGCTGTTTTTGTTTAAATTATTTTTTTTTAATTTCGGGAAAAGAGCAAAAATAATTCACTTAAAAAAGTACAATACTATTTAAAAAATTATTTTTTTAGGTTTACTTATTATTTGTTCATAACTAAAAAGTCAAAGCAAAACTAAAGATTTCAGAAAAAAGCAACTTTATAGCATTACTCTAAGAGAAGATAAGTATAAACAATAATCAATTGTTTAAATAAGTATGTTTGTAGCAGTTAGCTAAGAGAAGATAGTTATAAACAATTATAAATTATTTAAAGAACTATGTTAACTATCATTATTTATTACTTTACTATGTAAAAAGTGAGTAAAAAGTTAAACATTTCAGAAGAAACTGCAACTATCTAGCATTAATAAAGAAGAAGATAGTTAATAAGAATGATGATTTGTCTAAATAATTATTTTTGCTAAATTGAATTAATTATGAACTCACCCTAAGTGAAAAGTAGACAAATAGTTTTAAATTTCGAAAAAAACGCAAATTTCTAGCATTATTCAAATTGAATATTATTAGCAATAATAATAAATTGTTTGTACAATTAATTTTGGTAAATTGAATTCATTATGTAACAATTTAACTCATTCCAAGTAAAAAGTGGACAATAAGTTTAAAATTTCAGAAAAACGCAGTTTCTAGCATGATTCAAAGATAATAATATTAAAAATAATAATAAATTGTTTTATGTTTTTTAACATTTATTAACTATTACCTCACTCTAATTGAAAATTGAACAAAAAGTGGAACATTTTGTAGAAAACCGCGACTTTCTATCTCTATTCTAAGATAAAATTGCTAAAAACAATAAATCGTTTAAACAATTTATGTAAACATCTAATTATCAGTATAAAGTAGTATATTATGTGTTAAAAACAATTTTCATTAAGAAAAACTGCAAAAAAATCATAATTAGCGCCAAAAACTCGCAAAACCCATTTTTTCAATTATGTGTTTTTTTGGGACCCTATAAAACAGACTTATGGGGGTGATATATAACAAGTAATTATTTATTTATATTCTATAGCTAATTGTGAAGACAAAAGTTGAGTTTCAACTCGATTCAGCTAATATTGACGATTCTGAATAAAATTTACAAAATTGTCTTTTTTTTGTTACGGGAAATACATGAATACATGTCAATCTTTTTCAAACAAAAAAAAAAAAATTTATTAATTTTTGTGTGGATTTGATCAAATTTCCAGGCGATATGCATACAAATTCGAAAACAAATGTCCCACCCTAGTGGCTGCTCACCTGGAAATCCTGGAATTGTCAGGGAATTTTTGTATACCAGGAAAAACCTGAAATTTCAGGGTTTTTGTTTTTAAATTCAAGGAATTTTTCGAGAGCGTGGGTAATTTTTTTTAAATTCTAATATACAATTAAATAACTATGTTTTTTCACTTGTAAAGTAGCTTTGTATTATTGGATTTAACTGCTGTTTAGTTGAAAATTTGTTTCTTTTTTTTAAAATTTAATTCTAATTTTTAATTATTTTATATTTAATTTAATTCTACTTTTTAATTTAATTCATTAATTTTTTTTTAATTTAACTAGGTTCTATTTTTGGTAGAAAAGTTATATTTTCTAGTTGAAAATTCATGTCTTTTGTTGAAAATTCATCCTTTTTGGTAGAAAAATAATGTCCTTGATTGAAAATTCATCTTTTTTGGTTAAAGTCAACAGTTTGGTTAACATTTGTTTTCACTCTTGACTGAGAAATCTTTCCTAGTTGAAAATTCGTCCTATTTTGTTAAATTCAACTGTTTTTTATTCGTTGTTGGCTAAAAATTAATTTCTTAGATTCAAAGTTGAACTATTTTGTTGAAAATTCATCTTTTTGGTTAAAAATTTATTTCGTTATTTGAAAACTTAAGTGTTTGATTGAAATTTCATGTATTTTGTTGAAAATTAGTCTTTTTTGGTAGAAAATTAATCTTGTTAGTTGAAAATTGAATTACTTGGTTAAAAGTTGAACTATTATGTTAAAATAACCTTTTTTAATTTAAGGATCTTTATTTTCGTTTGAAAATTTATCTACATTGTTGAAAATTTAACAATTTGGTTGAAAATTAACTTTTTTTTGAAAATTCGTTTTTTCCTGGTTGAGAATTAATTTCTTTAACTCAAAATTTAACTATTCACTTTTCGGTTATAAATTTATATTTTTTAGTTGAAAATTTAAGCGTTTGGTTGAAACTTTGTGTATTTTGTCTAAAATTGATTTTTTTTGGTTGAGGATTCATGATTTTCATTGAAAATTTATTTTTTCATTGAAAATTGAACTATTCTGTTAAAAATTCGTTTTTTGTTGTTGAAAATTCATTTTTTTAACTGAAACTTTAACTATTCGATTTGCGGTTGAAAATTTTAATTTTTTGCTGAAAATTCAACTATTTGGTTGAAAATTCATGTATTTTTATGAAAATTCGTAATTTTTGTAGAAAATTAATCCTCTTCGTTGCAATTCGGTTTAAAATTGAACTATTGCAGTTAAAAATCATTTTGGTTTATAACAATTTATCACTTCGGTTGAAAATTCAACTATTTTGTTGGAAATTCGTTTTTTGTTGTTGCTGAAAATTAATTTTTTAAACTAATAATTTAACTATTCGATTTCTGGTTGAAAGTTTTTATTTTTTACTGAAAATTCAACTATTCGTTGAAAATTCATGTATTTTGATGAAAACTCTTAATTTTGTAGAAAATTAATCTTCTTGGCTAACATTTGGTTTAAAATTGAACTATTGCAGTTAAAGATCATTTTAGTTTGTAAAAATACATCACTTCGGTTGAAAATTAGTTTTTTTGTTGTTGAAAATTAACTTTTTTAACTGAAAATTTAACTATTATATCTATTTATATCTATATATATTTTAGTTGAAATTTCATGTATTTTTTTTCAAATATGTCTTTTTTGTTGTCATCTTTTCGGTTTACAATTCTACCATTTCAGTTGAATATTCATCATTTTAGTTTTAAAGAATTCATAAATTTGGTTGAAAATTTAACTATTTTATATAAAATTCGTTTTTTTTTCTGGTTGAAAATTTTTGTACTGAAAATTTAAGTATTCAATTGTTGGTTTAAAATGTATCTTTTTTAGTTGAAAATTCAACTATTTCAGATAATGATTAATCATTTTAGTTGAAAATACATCTTTTTTTATTTAAAATAAACTATATTCTAGTTGAACATTTATCATTTTGTTTGAAAATTCATCACTTTAATTGAAAATTCAACTATTTGTTTGAAAATATATGTATTTCGTTGAAAATTTGTCGTTTTTGGTAGAAAAATAATCTCATTGGTTGAAAATTAATTTTTTGAACTGATAATTTAACTATACAATTTTTTATTTAAAACTGATCTTTTTTAATTGAAAATTTAAAAAAATTAATAAATTAATTAGTACAAAAATAATCTCTTTGGTTGAAAATTCGTCTTTTTGGTTAAAAATTCAACTGTTACATTTGAAGATTCATCATTTTAGTTTAACAAATTAATTTTTCATCTTTGTAGTTAAGAAAATTCATCACTTTGGTTGAAAATTCAACTATTCTGTTTCAAATTCATCTTTTTTGGTTGAAAATTAATTTTTTCATCTTAAAATTGAACTATTTCATTTTTGTTGAAAATTTATCTTTTATTTGAAAATTCATGTATTTGCATCAAAAACTGAATACTTAAAAACTGGTAAAAACCTACTAAGCCTAAATCATTTACTTTTCGGCAATCGTTTTTTTTTTTTTTTTTTTTTTTTTCTGTAAATCGATTCTTTGTTGTATTTCTCGAGTAGTTCCTTCACAAATGACTCATTTTTGCTTTAGTTATAGTTCAATCGACGTGAATCACCTTCTGCGCGAAGAATGTCGGTGCAACGCCCGCAGACTGCATTCTTTTCCGCTTACTGTGGGTTTCACATTTCCAGTTCTATAAAAAAAAAAAATTAATTGAAAAAAAAACATGTTGTTCATCTTTAATATTATAAAAAGTCATTTAGTTTTTTTAAAGAAAAAATCCGTATTCAAAAATGAGAATTTAGTTTTATGATTAAATGAGTTTTTATAACAAAGTGTGCTCAAATCCGGGTAAAAAAAATTTCCTCACAATTCCAGGTTTTTTCCAGGTATCTCTAGATTTTTCCATGTATAATTTATCATAGTATTTTTTAAATCAAAAATCCGTATTCAAAAATGAGAATTTAGATTTATCATCAAATGAATGTTTATAACAAAGTCTGCTCAAATCCTGGTAAAAAAATTCCTTCACAATTCCAGGTTTTTTCCAGGTATCTCAAGATTTTTCCAGGTATAATTTATCATAGTATGGAGATTTTCAAGTATTTCGCATTTTTTAAACAATCGACTCTGATACAATTTCGCGCGTTTATTATAAATAATTATAATAAATTAATATGTTTAATTTTTAAATATAATACTAAAAACATAATTAATCAGTTCTTGACTTGTTCCATGAATTTGAATAATAATTAAAACAAAATTTTATTTTATCTTCATTTACTTAATATGCATCGCATATTTAACTAACATATTAATATTTTGAATAAAAGATATTTTCCCGGTGAAATAAGAAAAAATAAGGAGATTTTTTTACTTTTAAGTAAAATTAATTTGAATACTGTATTCAATTAAATTTAAAAAGTAAAAATATTGCATTTTCAACATGATGATGCTTTTTTAACCAAACCGGGAGCACTCAAAAATCACGAAAAATAAAATTACCGAATAATAAAATTCCGGAATTGAAGGGATGACTAAAAAATCCGGAAAAATAAAATTCCCGAATTGGAAAATTTCCAAATAATAAAATTGCCAAAATATAAAAATCTCGAATTGGAAAATTCCCAACAGAAAATTGCTGAATTATAAAATATCCGAACTAGAAAATTGCCGAATTTAAACAATTAAAAGAATTGCTTTTTTAAAAATAAATATAATTTATTTATCAAAAGTAAAATAATCAAATACTTTTATCAAAGAAATTTTTTTATTATGTTGAAAGTTTTTTAAAATTATTTTTTGAATTTAAAATAACAATATCTGAAAAAATATATTTTTGGGTGAAAAATTTTGTTTGAAAATGTGCATAGTATTTTAAAGAAATTACAAAAAGCGTTTTTAAAAATCGAACTGTTAATTTAAAAAAAAAAATAAATAAAAAGAAACTTCGAGATAAATTAGTGCTGAATTGAATCCTTCTTTGTTAGAAAAATTTAAATTTATAAAAGTAATTAATTTACTCAATTGAATATAAATTTTAGGTTCAGAAAAAATTTAGGGAGAATTTGTTTTTTTCGTTCGAAACGAATGCTTTTGTTAATTAATATTGTTATATAATTTTGATACAATTATTGTTATTTTAAATTCAAACAATAATTTTAAAAAACTTTAAACATAAAACAATATCTTTGATAAAAATATTTTATTATTGTATTTTTAATAAATTAATTAAAATTAAAAAAAAAGAAAACAATTTTTTTAATTGTTTGAATTCGAGAATTTTACAGTGTCGTGTATAATATTACCGAATTTTAAAATTCCCGAATAATAAACTTCGTGACAGAAATTCGCCGAATTTTAAAAATCCAAACTATAAAATTCCCGAATTTGAACCATTACAATTTTTTTATTTATAATATTAATTATATTATTACAATTAAATTTTTATTTATAAAAAAAAAATTTTGTGTTTGTATTCGGGGATTTTCTAATTTGGATATTTTATCATTCGGCAATTTTCTGTCGGGCATTTTATTATTCTCGAATTTTCGAATTCAGTAATGTTATAAACTGTTCAGGAATTTTCCAATTCGGGAAGTCTGAAAAATCCCGAAAAATAAAATTCCCGACACTGTAAAATTCCTAAATTGGAAAATTCTGGTATAATAAAATCCTCGAATAATAAAATTTCCGAATAATAAAATTCCCGAATTGGAAAATTACCGAATAATAAAATTCCTGAATTATAAAATTCTCGAATTGGAAAATTCTCCAATTATAAACTTCCCGAACAGTTTATATTATTACCGAATTGGAAAATTCCCGAATAATAAAATTCCTGAATTATAAAATTCCCGAATAATAAAGTTCCCGAATAGTTTATAATATTACCGAATTGGAAAATTCCCGAATAATAAAATTCCCGACAGAAAATTTCCGAATTATAAAATATCCTAAATAGAAAATTCCCTTAGTTAAACAATTCATTTTGTTTATAAATATTATTTATTTATCAAAAATACAATAATCAAATATTTTTATTTAAAAAAATATATTTTTAATGCTTAAAGTTTCTAAACTCATTGTCAGAATTTAAGATAACTATAATTGAAAAAAATATATTTCCGGATACATTTTTTTTTTCAATCATTACTATTTTAAATTCAAATAATAATTCTAGAAACTCCTAACATTAACATTTTCTTTCGATAAAAATATTTGATTATTTTATTTTAAATAAATAAATGAAATTTATTTAAAAAATTCTTTTAATTGTTTAAATTTGGCAATTTTAATTTTCGGGAATTTGATTTTTCGGGATTTTTCAGTTGGCGCTTCATTATTCGGGAATTTTATTATTCCGGAATTTTATTATTCGGGAAGTTTCCAATTCGGAAAGTTTACAGTGTCCGGAATTTTATTTTTCGGGATTTTTCAGTCGACCCCGATTAGGTTTTCAATAAAAACATTAACATTGTTAATCTCCTAGGTGTAAGCTTGTTTTCATACCTGAAAGAGAAATTTATAACGTTCAGGGAAAATGAAAAATTGATCAAGGAAAGTGAGGTAATTTCGAAAATGTGATGTTGTAGCAACCCTGCATTTCCAAAACTGTTCTCAATCTTCAGTATGATTGATCAATCTTTGACATGACAAATAAAACATTACATGGACCAGTATAACAAAAAAATATTACCTCTTCTTTATTTAACAATCAACCTGATTAATAAACTCTCGAATATTATTTTATCGCAGTGTTCACGTCATTCAAATTATCATTAAGTCCCTCACTCGTATTTACTTCCTGAACATTCAGATTTTCAAAAAACTTCATATCAAAGCCTGGAAAAGAAAGAAATTTCAATTGAAACAAAAATTGAAAAAATTTTCCTGATTCAGGAATTATAGTCACTTCCCCCTTTTCGAGAAATTTCCTATATTTGCATGATATTTCCTCTAGTTTTTCATACTTATATACTTTTCTAAAGCTTCCTTCAAAAAAATACTTCTTTGAAAAAAATTATGTACCAGACATTTAAGAGAATATTGTCCAAATTTGATCGTTAGATTTTTTTTAATTTCCAAGAATATTGTAAAGATGGAATGATGGACGTTAAAGAAGATTTTAATTTTTTACTTATTTTGAATTTAATTTAAAAAATTTTTAATGATACGAAATTTCTTTCCCATTACTGTTGTTAGAAAGAAAAATGTTGAATGGTGTTTAACATCTATAGAGCATCTAATTTTGTGATAGACTTCCGTTTTAAGGGTCATATTTATCCCTATTTTCTTTTTCAAATATGAAGCACATGGAGAATCGTTGCTGATCGTTATCGTAATAATTTTTCAATACAAAAATTTCAATATACTGATTAAATTGGTCAAAAAGATTTTTTAAGATTTCAAACAAAAATTTCAACAAAAAAGTTAATTTTAAAGGAAATAGTTGAATTTTTAAAAACAAAAAACAGAATTTTTATGCCAAAAAGACATTTTTTCACAAAAAGTTGAATTTCAACCAAAAAGGATGAATTTTACCAAATTTAATAAATGTTCAACCAATAAAATAAAATTTTACATCAGAAAAGATGAATTCTCAACAAGAAATCTAATAGTTGATATTTCAAACCAAAAGATTTTAATTTCAGATAAAAAATAGTTAAATTCAACCAAAAAAGAGGAATTTTCAACAAAATAGCTGATTTTTAAACTAAAAAAGATTTTTCAATCAAGACATAACAAAAATTTCAACTAAATTGTTGAATTTTCAAACCAAAAAGATGAATTTTCAACAAAAAAGTTCATTTTCAAGGAAATAGTTGAATTTCTAAAAACAAAAAAAGTATTTTTATGCCAAAATGACATTTTTGTACAAAAAGTTGAATTTCAACCAAAAAGGATCAATTTTACCTAAATTAATAAATGTTCAACCAATTTAATAAAATTTTAAACCAAAAAAGATGAATTCTCAACAAGAAATCTAATAGTTGATATGTCAACAAAAAAGATTTTAATTTTAAATAAAAAATAGTTTTATTAATCAAAAAAATATTTTTCAGTCAAGAAAGAAAAAGAATTCTACCAAATTGTTGGATTTTCAAGCCAAAAAGACGATTTTTCTACAAAACAGTTAAATTTTCAACATGTAAATATAAATTGTAAAAAAAAATCAATTAAATCGTTGAATTTTAAACAATGTAGTTACATTTTTAAACAAATATCATTTTTTAGATGACAGTTGCTCCCAGTGGGACCCTGCGGTGGTTGTTAACCTTTAGTTTTTAATTATATATATCTGGATAGCCTATTCACTAGCGACGGAAAAATAGACGAGGAGTTAGACAGGCGCATAAATGAGGGTAAGAAGGTTATCTGTAGAGCAGGGTCCATTTTCAGAGATAAAAACAAATAAAAAAAACTGAAATGACCGTATATAAATCTTTATTTGTACCAGCTGTACTATACGGTAGCAAGACACGGACATGTCAAAAAAAGGACAAAAGTAAAATCAAAGCGATTGGCATGAAACCTCTGCGCATAATATGCGGAAAACACTGATGAATAAAGTCCGAAACGAGATAATCCTAGAAGAATGTGAAAAAGAAATCAGATAAGGTAGTTCGGACATCTTGGAAGAATGCAAGATGAACGACTGACCAAACAGGTGTATAAAGGTAAAGTAAATGGCAGAATGTCCAGGGTTAGACCGCCGATAGAATGGTTAGAATCTGTAAATGAGACGTTAATCTGAAGAGACATAAGAAGCCATAGAAACACGAGAGCTTGCATGAGAAAATTCATGGATGTGAAGGAAGCTAGAGTAGTAAGCCAGGACAAAAAAGTTTGGCGACACATAGTTGATAAAAAGAATGTGGGTGGAGTGAATTACGCCTGAAACAAAGACCTTGGATACTAATGGGCCCAAGTGGGGAACCATGCATAATAATTTTGTGAGGCTCTCCACGTGGGATGATCGCCAGAGAGATTGATCAGCAACCTGGATCAGAGCAGTGTTGCAGAATGAACGTGTTATTCAAATAAATAACACGAGAATTCTAGATCAGTCTAAAATATCTATACCTTACACCTATATATCTATCTACCCTATACCTATATACCCATCCACACATTAATACTTTCCAACCAAGGAATTCACGCCTACCGCGAAAGGGAAACGGCTTAATTGTATAATAATAATAATAATAATAATAATAGTCCAAATAAAACTAGGTTCTTTGGGCTCGCCGAAAATATTTGTTTTGAGCTCAAAACATTTTGGCGAACCTACGCACCTTATAAACAATTTATAAATTTGATTTTTGTTCTTTTCTTTTGTCATCATATTTAAGACCAAATTTTAACTTTTCTATACTGACAAGTTGCAGAAAACTTCTTAACTTGATATTTAAAATTAAATCTTCAGAGTTGTCAAAAGAAATATTTATTTTTATCCAGTGAAAAATTATGTTTTTTAGGTGTGAAAATCATAGAAACAGTTTATAAATGACTTGTGAAAAAATCGTAGAAATATATTGTAGATGAAATTTTTTAAATAAATGTTAATTAAACAGCATGTTTTAATAAAGACATTCGTTGAAGAATATATCTTAAAGATTATGATTCGATTACTTGAAATTAAAAAATTAGAATATATAAGGAACGTTTCTTATTAGACTGGTCTTTCATTGCATTTATACTTTCAAATATTTATAATCCCCTTTCCCTATGTATTGAGACTTAATCAAACCTTGAAAATTATTTATTGAACATTTTACACCAAGTGAATGGTAAAAATAATCATATTGCTCAATCGTGAAATCAAAGTAATATTTCACCCATATTTTGTCGTGATACTGCATGGTGGTGCTGAACCAAGCTTGAATGAAACTTTCAAGTGAATAGGATTTTTTGACTGTTTATGGTAATGCAGCATCCCACAAGCATTTTAGGCTAATAATACAAATAATTAGTCCAGCGCTTTTTAAAAAAAGTTGATTTTAGTATTAAATTATTCAGACATTTTCATAAGATTATATGGTAAATATTGGTTAACATTTTTTTAAATAGATTTCTTTATTGATTGTGTTTGTAACATTACGAAACTTCTTTTAGGTGAAAATAATCACAAAAATCGTTATGAAAAAATTTGATTTTTTATTTAATTAAAATGACACCTTCACTGCACATCTAATCAAAAGCTGTATTATTGGCATCTTTTTCATGCGATAATAACATTTGATTTATTGAATATGAATATCAACAAAGAATAGTTTGTTCAAGGGCATTTAAAAACGTATATTACTTGAAATTGTTATTTCTAACGTTTAATTGTGAGTCACAATAAAATTTGAGACTGCAATAAAAATAAATTTTCTAACTCAAATGTTGTTATTCTATGTTAATTAAATACTAATCTTTTCAGAAAGCGCCCCTCCAATGATTTTCATTCTCATTTTGAAATATTTGTGGTTTGATGGACAACCACATTCTATAAAAGAAATTATTAAAAAGAATGTTAACCAATATTGACCATATAATCTTATCATAATTTCTTCATTTCTTAGTGATTAAATACAAAAATCGAGTTTTTTAAAGAAAAATCCTTCCAATTATTTTTATTTTCAACTTACACCATTTTTAGGGTAGAAGAGAATCATATTCAATACAAAAATCTGTTTAAAAGAATGTTAACTAATATTTACCGTATAATCTTATGAAAATTTCTTCAATTCATAGTAACTGAATATATGTTAAATAGTACATTGCGTATCAAGGGCCACCCGAGCGAAGCGAGGGTCGCAGATACACGAGGCAAAATAGCCGTACGGCCTTGATACACACGATACTTTTTTTCCTACCTTCCTTGAAAAAAAAAAACTTGTGAAGCAGATAGAGGATGTTTTGTGTACTTGACAGTTTTAGATTATAAGTGAAAGGAAGAAATATCGTACTTTGCAGGGGGGAGACTGCGGGGTCCAGCGATACAATTTTTTTTAAAGATAAAGATAATTTCCTCCATATTCTCACTTGCGTGGTGCAGTGTAAGTATGTGGAGCGTCCGTAAAGTTTCATGTCGGTCCGGCGGCGGAGTGCGCATGTGCGAACGTCAGGACTGGCAGCGGCCACATTACGCCTGCTTCACGTGCATGCAGTGGCGCGTTTTCAAGGGGGTCGGACAAAATAGTATATTGTGTATTGAGGGCGTAAAGAAGGCTATTTTGACGAGTGTGAATTTGCTGCTCGAGCGAAGCGAGGGCTGCAGTCACACGAGGCAAAATAACTTTACGCCCTTGATACACACCATACTTTTTGTCCCCCTCCTTTAAAACAAGCATGTGTAACAGATAGATGATGTTTGATGTACTTGACAATTTTAGATTACAGGTGAAATGAAGAAATAGCGTACTTTTCAGAAGGGAGACTGTCGGGTATAGCAATACAATTTTTTCAAATATAAAGATCAATTCCTTCATGTTCTCACTTTCGGGGTGCAGTGTATGTGTAACGGGCGTAAAGTTTTATGTAGCGGGCGTGAAGTTTCATGTAGCGGGCTGGAAGCGGCCACATTACGCCTGCTTCATGTGCATGCAATGGCGCGTTTTCAAGGGGGGTCGGACAAAAACCTAATTTTGTCCTCAAAAAGCGCCCGACCGATTATTTTGGCTTACATCTTAAAATGTTTGTGGGATGTCATATAGCCATAAATAATCGAAAAATCTCATTTACTTGAAACTTTCATTTAAACTTGGTTCAGCCCCACCGTGATTGATGCATTTCTGCAGAAGACTATGTTTACAAAAAACATGAAAAATAAACTTCTATTGAAAAATGATGAATATTTAGCGTATTTCATCTTGGGCCAATTCATGTCTCACCTCAGAGCCTAAGGGAACGATGAGACATGTGCACAATTAATAATTTTCATATTTTTATCGTAATTTATGCTTTTGAGAACACTTATTCTTTCATGAAATTGATAGGTGAAGGTTCACTGAATATAAAGAACCACTTGCATTGAAAAAAAACTGCCCGCATCGCTGGCATATTCTCATCGCGCGACTCGCTTCACTCGCGAGTTTGACCGCGCCTAGGGCGCGCGGTTGTTGTATCTCGCGCCTCGCGATCGTTAATGTATGTACCTCGCGCTACGCGCTCAGATACTTTGAGCCTCGCACTTAACGCTTTTTTCAGTTTTCGCACATCATGCTCGCCTTAGATAAAAAGAAGAAATTTATTTGTAAATATTATAAAATTGACAAAACATCTACGTTTTAAGTGATTTTGAACTTGATTTTTATTTTAGAATAAAAAGAAATATTATTCACTTAAGTCTCTATCGGGCTTAAGGAAAAGATTCTCATTACAATACCCGCGCATTTTTTTTGAAGTACAAAGAAAAACGCTTAATTTCTCAAGGAACAGTTTTGGTTTAACTTACTGAAAATGCTACAAAAAAATCAAAAATTCCATTTCTGGTCGAACAGTGTTTGTTTTTTTCATAGAAAACTATATCGAAAAAATTTCGAAAATGCTCTAACTTTTTGAATTTTTATCAAAAAAAGCCGGCTAACGAACTTGTCCCTTTTTTTCAGATCTTGAAAAAGTGTGCCAGAGCTCAATCCAATCTGATCATTTTTTCGAAAGTCATCGTGCCTACAGACTACAGACTACATATACAGATAGATACCTTGGTAAAAATAGTTTTTTTTTCTGGCTCAGGGAGTCTCAAAACGAGATTTGATGAAAGCCGACTGAGTCAAATTTTACATAAAACCATTGCCTTCTCATTAGGATGGGAATGTAAAAATTAGATTTTTGGTTTATTTTGTAATGTCGTTTTTCAAAATTATAACTTTTTTCATGTCGTGCGTTGTTTGGCTTAAAATGTTCATTATCGTTTTCGTTTTATTTTGAAAACCCTATAACTCTGATATTTTCTTTTTTAATCAGAAAAAGCCGGTAAAATAAATTGTGGAGATCTTTGAGTACTACAAATTGCCGTACATAAAATTTTTAAATTTTGAAAATGCTCTAACTTTTTTAATTTTGATCAAAAATAGCTGGCTGACAAGAGTTTCCTTTTTTCTTAAGGTTTAAAAAAATGTGCGAAAGCTCAATCCAATCTGATTATTTTTTCGAAAGTTATCGTGCCTACAGGCAGACAGAATACGGAAGAACGACTACAAAAGACAGATTACAGACTACAGACTAAAGACCACAGAGTGCAGACTACAGATTACATACTACAGACTACAGACTACAGACTACAGACCAAATACTACAGGCTGCAGACTACAGACTACAGACTATAGACTGCAGACTACAAACTACAGACTACAGAGTATAGACTACAGACTACAGACTACAGACTACAGACTACAGACTACACGCTACAGACTACATACTACAGACTACAGACTACAGACTACATACAACAGACTACAGACTACATACTATAGGCTACAGACTACAGGCTACATACTACAGACTACATACTACAGCCTACAGTCTACAGACTACAGACTACAGACTGCAGACTACAGACAGACACCTTGGTAAATTTCGGTTTTTCTAGCATAGGGCGTCTCAAAACGTGGAGATTTGATGAAAACCGATCAAGTCCAATTTCACATATAACCAATACTTTCTCATCAGGATGAGAATGTAAAAATACTATAGATTGCAAATATTTCACTAAAAATTATAACTGATATGCTCATGTCGGCTCAGTCTCTCCTATTTATTCTTTTCAAGTTCAATTTACCTATCCACTGTAATTGTATTTTTTTCCAAAGAATGCCGTTTACGTCAATCAATTTTCATTTAATTCCCTTCTTTTCAGATTTGCATAGAATTAAATGTTACATAAAAGAATAGAATTATATTTTAATGGGACAAGGGATCGAAACGGATCGTAAATTTTAGAACTGTTAATGAAAGGAATGGGATAAAGAGGGATAGGAAACAACACATCTCTTAATCAAAGGGATAGGATAGGGATATTAATATAGAAAATGGTAGAATTATAGAATAGAGGAATACGATAAAAACAGATACAAAGGAAATCAATTGTAAAAACGAATAGAAGAAACAGTGACGAAGCTAAATTTGAAATAATACGATTATTGGAATCAGCGATTAGTCTATCCTTTCCTGTCTATTGACATTCGAAAATTTCTATCCCTTTCTGTACACTTTTACAAAAGAGTAAAGGAAATTGATTTTTATGTAGATACATGGATTTTCACAGCTCCAGTTTGGTTATGAAGATACCTAAGAATAGGGATAATAATAAACTGGGTTAAGGTCAATATTGATTGGAATTCGAGAGTACTTATGACACTCAAAAATGTTAATATTTTTAAGAACAAAGACTTGATTATTATTTTATTTCACATTTTTAACAATACTGCGTCGACATTTAATACCTTTACTGACATGGTTTAGTGAAGGGATTTTTTACATTTGCAATTTTTTTTCATGTTTTTATATGAGTACAAAAAATCGAAAAATTATTAATTTTCAAACAAATTAAATTTTAATCTAAAAATCATTCAATTTATACATTATCGCAAGAAAGTTTCAACCAAGTTACTTCTTCACGTAGTCTCACGAATTTACACGCACGAAAATGTAAATTTGCGTACCTGAATGCCACCGTCCCAGACAGTGGAACAACAGAGGAGACATCTCGTGGACCATTTATATAAGCATATATACGATTATTTTTTAATTATTCATTCTAGTAATTCGCAAATTGTAAATTTATATTCCCTTCTCCTTCCATTCATTATTCCTATAGTCGACATATTTTTATATAATATGAAAATGGTTTATAATTAATTTGGAATGAGCTAAAAAATACAATCTATGTAAAAATATTATTGAATAAACATTAAACAAACTTGTTTTAGTCATTTAATAAAATATTAAATCCAGGAAATACTGAATCGAGAAGAAAGCGTCAACAGCTAATTGATGTGATCCTGGATGACCACACATAGTTTCTTCTACTGCGAGCAGTCGTTGAGTTTTAAACTGATTTTACTCCACAGATTTCAGCTATAGGCTATTTTTTCGCAAAGTATGGATTCATGTTTCAAAAAGGGAGGACCTATATGTACCAAAAAAAATCTGGCTATTCGTACAAAAATTTCGGTAGAAGTAGGTACGGACTTTCAAAAATAATAAACAGAAATTGAGGACTTTAACAAGTCAGACGCTTTTAAAGAGATTATTTTTTATGATAATTTTCAAGACGTCGAAAGATAAATCAATTCAATAGTTTAATTTCAAAAATATCTTATACATAAAAAGTTGCCTTTATCCAGAAAATATCATGAAAGTCGTAAATATTAAATGTTAGTGTAGACTGTAGGTAGCAGTAACAAAATTTGGAAAATCAAAAAAATATTCTAAAAACGTAGCGTTTAGGGGCCCTGAAAAGTATAATTGATTTGAAGTATATATAAGTATAATTGATTTGAAACTCGCTGGACCTACCTTACAATAACCTCTGAGAATGGTTTTTGACATTGAAATTGAAAATGAATACTCCATGAAAAAAAATCTGCCCGCTGCGTGGGCACATTCTCATCGCGCTCTGGGCACGGGGCTCGCTTCGCTCACAAGTTTCAGCGCGCCAACGGCGCGCGTCCGCTAAATCGCGCGCTTCGCGCTCGATTTGTAAATGCATATGTGTTTTCTGAATTACCCTATAATAAAAAACTTCAATCTTTTCTTCAGACATTCTTCTCTACCTCGCGTTCTTATGTTAAAAATAGGATTTACATTTTTATATTAGTTTTGATGGATAAAACAAAATATTCTACGAATCATCGTTTAGATTTTTTACGTATTTTGCGTCTTTTGGCGTAATATTGGAATTTTCTATTTTTGCATATCAATTTCGATAAATAAATTAAAAACGAGGAGTTCTATCAGAAAATGGTTCAAAGAAATATTGTAGGAATGTTTAAATGCTGAAATTCCTCCAAAAACAAGTCCTATCAAAAAATGGTTCAAGTAAGTTTTGTAGGACTTTTTGAAAGCTGCAATTCCGTGTGAGAATTGTTTTCCTTATCTCACGCCATTTGGTTCGAAATTTGAATTTTTGATTTTCTGCATAGTACTTTTGATAAATAAAACCAAAATTACAAGTCCTATTGAAAAACAGTTACAAGGAATTTTGTAGGAATTTTCAAAAGCTATAATTGCTCTTGAAGACTTCTTCTCGTATTCTGCCTCGTTTGATTCAATATTTGAATTTTGGATTTTCCCATAGTATTTCCAATAAATAAAACCAAAATGAAAGTACTATCAAAAAATGGTTAAAACCAATTTTTCAAGACTTTCTGAAGGCTGTAATTGTTCTTCGTGACTTTTTCTCGTATCTCACATTGTTTGGCTCACAATTTGAATTTTATATATTTATCATGGTATTTTCGAGAAAAATAAAACCAAAATATTCAGTCTTGTAACAAATGGTTGAGAGAAAAAATATAGGTCTTTTGAAAAGCTACAATTTTTCTTGTAAACTTTTTTACTTATCTGTCGTCGTTTGGCTTAAAATTAAATTTTTCGACTTATTCATTTTCGATGCATAAAACAAAAAAAAAAAAAAAAAAAAAAAACGAGTCCTATCGCAAAATGTTTAAAACAAAAATTGTAGATATTTTGAAGAGCTTCAATTTTTTGTGAAAGTTTTTTCCCGTATCTTCAGTCGTTTGGCGTAAAAACCGAATATTCGATTTTTGGAAATAACCGTTGGTCAAGGAATGCTGGTTAACGAACTCGTCCTTTCTTTTAGGTCTTGAAAAAAGTGTGCCAACGCTCGATTTGATACTTTCATTTTTTGGAGAGTTGTCGTGTTTACGGATGGACAGACAGACGACATCGCCAAAACTTGATTTTTGGCTTCAGGGGGTCTAAAAACGTGGAGATCCGTTGAAAAACTGCTGTGTCAAATGTCAAACAATTCTAATACTTTCTCCATCATAAATGATGAGAATGTAAAAAAAACTTCTGTTGTATCAATTTGTATAGTTCGATGTCCTGACGTTGCGAAAACGACGATAAAGTGCGAGCCCGCTAGGTTGTGGGGTATTAGGGGGGTCATGGTTGGTTGGAAGTGGGTGTTGGTTGGGTGGCCGGGCGGGTCGCTTTAGTGGGGGGGGGGGGCTCCGGAACTCCAGGCGGACGCAACTCCTCGTCCCCGGCGACACGGTCGAGTCCAACGACGGGTCTTAAGACGCCTTTTCTCTGGCCGAGGATCGATATATGTATGAGTGTGTCTCTATATATATGTATGAACGACAAGGGTGAAGGACGGGCGCAGGGATGGTAATGCCGAGAAACGAGCGGTCCGCCCCTCGGGGGCTGATATTTAAATCTCCCCTTTTCTAATTTCTCCCCTCCTGCCACCCGGCCACCCTTGCTCCTCGAGTGCACCCCCGCAGCTCACGAATTCCCCCCCCCCCCTTCCACTGCTCCAACGAACGCGCCGGCCGCCATCATGAAAATATTAAGAACTCGGGAAAATGGCCGCCCCACCCGCGCGAGCTAAGGAAAAGCTCTCTGCCGCTGGTGCCACCAACCTAACCCACCCCCGGAACACTCCTCACGCTGGGCAGGGGAGATGCTGGGGGGTCGGATGGGCTCCGGGAGCTGGGGATGGGTGAGAGCACCGACTACGACGATCCATGGGGTTGAGTACGCTAGACTTTCAGGCCAGAAACTCGTTTTCTCTCTTCTCTCTGCATTCCCCCCCCCCCAAACCCGCCCACCATCTTTTCTCGTCCTCTCTACTTCCAACCCGTTTCTAACCTAACTTTGTTCACCACGACCCCTTCTACGAGATTTCCAGTTTTTAAGTTGAAGAGGGTAATAGAGGTTGGGAAGATTATTTTCTTTTTGATTAATTTAAGTTGGAATTGAGTCTTATAGTGATTACGTGTAGTAGGGATAATGTAGTTCAATTATTAATTTCCTAGTAATTATTTTAGTTATGTATTGTCAAGAATAGATTGCCTATTTTAGTACGACTTAATTGTGAATTAATCTCTTTAGAGACTAAGGGTAGGACGTGGGGGGTTGTCAAATTTTGAATGAATTTTCGTGAATTCTATAAGGTTCTAATTTTTAAAGCTAAAGAAGGTAATAGTTTTTGCGGAGATTATTTTCTTCTTATTATTTTAGAGTTTTCTTAATGATTGTCCGTAGAAGGGTTTCTCAGGCTTTAAGCAGTTTTGTAAAAACAATTTGAAAATGATTTGGCTATTTTTGGTTAACTTTACTTTCATCAAACACTTTGATTCTTTTCAGAATGAAACCGCACGTAATTGTACATTTTTATTTAAATGATTATTCTTCTCTAGTATATAAACTCGATCACAGGCGCTGGGACATTACATAACTTACTTGAGATTGATTACCTTGTATCAGCTACTAACTACAAATCGTCTGCTCCTGATCTTAATTCCAAGAATATGAAACCGGAAATTCATTCAGACATTGAAAATCTACATTTATAATTGAAAAGGTTTCTCAAAATGATACAGATTCATCGCTTGCCCTACAACTCCTTACTTTTGCAGAGCTAAGTGTAGAATGAAAACAAAATAGCTGAGACGCAGTAAGGCTAGCCGAAAAGAGTTTAAATTGAGACTTTATAGAAAAGTCTCAAAGTATGAGTGCGATTATTGCCCTGAATTGAGACGAATTTCTGCCCTTACTTCAGAGCTACGATTTTCATCTTTATTTAAAGATGAAAATTAAGATAAAAACTTGAAAAGTAAAATCATATCACCTGCAAGTAAGAAGTAAAATTTATTCCTTCCAAATTTCAAGCTTAGGTTATGCTTCACTTGAAACTTCAAAATGGGATTATGAACTGTCAAGTCTAAAAAATTGACAAGTCATATTGCGATCTAAATTTAAAACTTCAGAAAATTTCCGACTCAAAATTAGACTTTGAAATCATGAAGCGTAGCAAAAATAAGTTTACCTTTTTCTGTGTAGATTTCCAATGTCTGACTGGACTTATTGTTTCATTTTCTTGGAATTAAGTTCAGAAACAGGAGATATGTAGTTAGTAGCGGTTACAAGGTGATCAACTTCAAGTTTGTTATGTAATATTCCAACGCCTGTCATAGAGTTTATAAACTAGAGTATTCATTTGTCATTTAAATTATATTCATAAATTCATTTGTATTTATTTATTTTATTTTAGAATGATTTGCTAGTTGTCTAAAATTTTCCAAAATTTTGATGTATATAACTATGGTTGTTGTGAGTAGAGGCTAATTAACCCGAACATCCCTAATATATAACATAACACACGGACAAAATTATATCAGCTGTTTATAGATACCAACAGATTACTTTACTAATTAACAAACATAAATAAAATAAATAATCGTATTTTTATTTGAAACTGCTTCATACTTTATGACATGAATATTCTGCTTTCCTAAATTTATGAAAATTTGGTTTCTATACATTGAGTAAAAAAATGAATTTTTTTCATACAACATCAATTTTGCAGATCTTCAGATTTGCATTTTCCACATTAGTTGTCAAGAAGATTTTCTTGGTTCTATGATCTCTTCATATCAAATCAGTTTTCATCATTTAAACACACATTTCTGTGAGACAGTCATCTTTTCTCTTCAGTGCATATATTACAAAATAAAAAAATGAAAAGAACTCAGTTTCTGATACGAAATTTTCAATATTTGGTAACCTTTGATAAATTGGTACATTTGTTGAAATTGATTTATTTGGGCTTTACAAAAAGAAACGTGTTTGATGAAAATTTTAATTTTGCAATCAGACGAATTTATGGCATGCAAAAAAACTTCTTTTTCAGAACAATAAACGATGCTTAGGAAATGAAAAATGCAATTATAGATAAACAAAACTGCAGAAACCAAGATAGATAGAAAGATTGGATTTCATGAAAGGAATGAAACTGAAATCGGGGAAAAATATTGAGGAAGAGGGAAAAGACTGTGACTTCCGGTAGAGTAGATATGTGTACTGTGGCAGGTCGATTGGGGTGAGTTTGTCCCACATTCGGATTGCTCTTCATCCCCCTTTGCATGTATGCGTGAGTAGGCCCGTACGTGCGTACGCTCTATAGAGTCTCCGGATTATCTCTGTGTCGTTATATGTATCTGTTGTGTAAGGGCAAAGATATGCAGGCGTATTTGTATTTTGCGTGTGCAGAAATCAACGTGACGCAAATACAGTTACATGAACTAAGGGAATTAACAATACCCTGTTTCAAAACTATTAAGAAGGTATGGTCGCGCATACTATCTGCAAAAAGTTAATCCTAAGTCTATGTCTGAAAATAATACTGTTTGAGTGAAATAAGTTTTATTAACCCTTAAATGTATGAAATTTAGCTTATCTACGTCGAAGAGAGTCAAAAATTAGATCATTATGCCGGTATAATGTTTTATTAATTAATTTCCTGTCAGGCCTAATAGTCCGGGAGCTGGGTATGATTCCGTATGCACTTAGGAGGCAAAAGGTAAAAACCATGTAATCCCATGTGTTTTGACTTCAACATTTTCTATTTTCTTTCCGATTTTCAGGTTACACCGTTACAAAAAATCAAACTTTAGTATTTTAAATTTTTATTGTTTCTCAAATTCTGGGAGACACGACTTTCCTCTAAAAAGGCACAGATAATTCTGTATTTATAAAAATTTAGTGCATGCATTTTCAAAACATTGAAAAAATCAAAACCACCAAAAATCAATAAAAAATAAAAACCAGGGGAATTCTAAATCCTGGACGATTTTGAATTTTTTTTTGTTTGAAAAATTTGTGGACTTAAAAGGTACAACTCGAGCTAGTGTGCTTGTATAGATTCGAAAATAATTCTTTTCCTTATAAAATGAATCACCCTAATATACATATGCGTCCGAGTTCGGCAAAATAAAGCTTGTGCTGACTTCGATAAAATTGTATCATACTAATCCCCAATTTAGAATAACACGAATAAAAACCGAAAATTCCAAAAAATTCAATTTTCAATAAAACAAGAGTTGTATTATTAGCTTGCATTTATTAAAAAAGCACTTTTTTCTTCCACAAAAGCTCAAAAATCAAAACGTCCTAAATTTGTAAATACGAAAAAGCACGAGTTGTTTTAATTTATTTTTTCGAAAAGGTATCGCCGTGGTGAGTTTGCCACAACTCTTAATTTTTGAAAATTGGTGTATGTATGTATATATATATAATTAAAAAATAAGGGTAACAACCACCGCAGGGTCCACTGGGAGCAACTGCCATCAAAAGAATGACACCTGCGCCCAGTAGGACCGCGGTAAATCACACTCATATATATGTATGCATATTTAAATACAATTTTAAACAAAGTTAGAAGAAATGTCTGTGGATTAAAAATTCATTGGTGACATTTTTTAAATGTCCTTTACAAAAATGTATATTGCTATGCCCTATGAAGACATTTTGAGGAATCAGAAGTTTATAATTAATTATTATGTGCAATTATATTCAATTATCGCCTTTATCCTTGAAGACAGGTTTTGTATAAGAGAAGGCAATTTTGTAATGTCCTGATTTGTATTCAGTAAACCCCAGGAAGCCACGTTTGGAGTACAACGGAGCGCTTTTGAACACAGCCCTAAATTTGAGGGAAGGCCAGGAAGCAACTATTTCCTGCGTTTCCAGATACGGAAATCCGCCAGCCCTCATAAAATGGTAAGTGTATTGTAATGTGCTTTTAAATACCACATTGCTCTAATTCTAATATAGACCGTTATAGCTTATAAATTCCTAAAACCACAATATTATAATTATGGTTTTCTAATGTGTGGTCATGTCTCATTCCCTCGGAGCGGTGGCCGGTGATAAGCGATTCGTTAACGAGCATTTCGATTCCATAATTGAAAATGAGGTTTTCATATTGTTTTACCTACAATAATAATTTAGACTCATTCATCATGATAGAAAGTATAGTTATTAGAATATGACGTGTTGCGGAAGTGATCCGAATTCCGAATTCCTTTCCTGTTAACCACACAATTTCAATATCATGCTCGATTAAATTAAACGTCCAATCACGTTCGAATGAGTCTTACAGGCATGAGTTACTGAGAAAGGTTCTACATGTGCTTTTTACCATATAAATAATTAAAACGATGATTTTCATTTCTTAAGGTACGGGTCGGAATCGAACAGAATTCTATTAGCCTTCTAGGAAACCTGGAGTATTAAAATTTTTTAAACAAAAGAATAAGAAAGTAGAAAGAAATGTAAACGGCCATGCAATAATAAATCGCGAGTTTGATTTTAGTACATACAATGCTGTTTTAATTTGGAAATTTTGAATGTTTTACATTAGAAATTGTTCGATTCTTCGAATAAAAAATCTTTCACCTTCATGTGCTTAATATTTTCTTATTTTTTCAAGAGACAGTGTCTACGTGTACTGAAAAAACAGACTGCACCGAAATTTCGATACATGTAGTCCCTTTTCGAGGTCCCACTATTCGTAACGAAAAGATCCGGCTATTCGTACCGAAATTTCGGTACACGTAGCAACGACCTTTTCAAAAAACGATTAAGAATTTTTCAATTTTCTATTTGTTCAATTTTAAATGCCTTGCAAATGTAATTGTTTAATGCCTAAATTTTTCAAGGTTTAAGTCAGTTTTTTGTGCTTGCAATGTTGCGATTTAAATGGACTTAGTATAGACTATTCCCCAGTGTAAAATTACCAAGACTCAACATTCATTGTCGCAGTATTGGCCCAATGCTGGCAGCCATTGTAATAAATTATTAATTTTATTTATTTCCAGATTAATTGTTAATTAATTTTTTTTTTAACTTCTGAACAGTTTCATTTTGGTTTACAATTTCCAATTTTTTACTTTCATAGGATTTTTATTTGACATTTTACAAATTTGAATGATTCCTTGAAGGAATTCAGTTTTTAATACTGTAAGGTCGAATTTGAAATTCGCAAGTGAATGGATTTCAGGTATAAATTATTAAAACTTGAACACTTTATTCGTAGAAGTATAAGCTTTTCAATCTCGCAAACTGAAATCTAAAGTTCTTTCAAGTAGCTGTGGTGCAAAAAAATCAGATTTGTGAACAAAAATAGTTTTTCATGATTTTAAAATCAAAACAACATTAATGATAATGTCATTTCAAATAAAAAATATTATTTTTAATTAACAAAATTTTAAACTTGAATAAAAATTATTTTATAAATGTTTTTTTGCAATTGCATTTTTTCTGTCTATTACATCTGACCAAGTTTTGAAAAATGGTTGAATTATAATAAATGATTGCTTATTTACTCGAAGGAAAGATTCTCTACATTTCTACTGTTTTCAATTTCGAAAGTAAATTTTTCTGTGGCTGAAATCGTTAAAAAAAATTTTTTTAAATAAGAAATAAAAAAAAAAACTATATTTGAAGATTATTTTCTAAATTTGAAAAATAAGCCAAAAAATAAGCCATGCTTTATTAAAATACAACCATTTTAAAAAATTGAGATAAAAAAAAATACATGACTGTTAATATCATTTTAATTTTTTAAATAGCAGAACACTTTTTTCCCCTCGAGACGCGATTCTCTGCTGACCTTAGTGCTGAGTGATTCAAATTTCATAATTGTTTAATTTTTAATAATTATTATTTTGAAACCCACACAATTTTAATATCGGTTCTAAATTTTTTAAATTTGAAACCGTACAAACTGTAGCGATTGTATTGTAAAAATTGTCAATTTTGAAAAGCTTTTCAATTACACTCGAAATTAACATTGTTCTATTTTTAGTGTTTGCATACACAATTGTTTCCCTATTCAAACTTAGAAAGTAAAAAATGATTAAATTTTGAAAACATCTGATATTGAAATTTTCATCCCTGAATATTTCAAATTTGGAATTGCATCCTTTTGAATTGAACCTGTTCATCAAGAAATTTGCAAATTTTCGGGTTTTATGAAATTGCAGTTTAATTCCATGGACTTTAAATGTTTCGGTTTGAAACCAAAGCATTTTTCGAATTCACTTCTAAACTTTTAATTTAAAAGCGTACCAACAAGGAAAAAATGGCCAAATTTTCTTGAGATAAGAACAATTTTCATGGATCAAGATTCAATGCTAATTTTTTCAGTAAATTTAAAATTACTTCGAATGGTTTTAAAACATGCAATTATTCCATTTTTACCATTAGTTTTAAAGTTTTTCCATTTAGAACCTTAAACAAAAATTAAATTTAAAGAACCTTCAAATTCGATTTATTCTTAATTTTAAACATTTAAGTTTGAGTATCGTATGAACGTGTACCTTTCTAAATTAAAAGATCTAAATTCAATTGTTTTTTAGTCATAAAAATGACTCATCCTGCAACTAAGGAGCCATCCATAAATTACGAACACATTTTTTGTCATTCTTTTACCCCTCCACTCCTCCATGTGACAAGTCGTAACAAAGAGGTCTGGACCCCCCAATGGGCTACTCACTAGGAAATCTGGAAATCTTAAATCTATGAATGCGGCAGCCTCAATCGAATTCGTATAGAGTTCGAAGATTTCTTCGAGATTGCCGGGAACTCCGATGGAACTCCCGGCGTTCGGACGGAGTCGGCTGTTAGTTCGTCTCACCGAGGCAGTGTGCATCAAAAAAGTGTGAATGTTTCCTGGTGTGAATGTTCCACACTTCGCGAAAGATTTCCAAGATTTCTAAGAGTTCCAACAGTTTCTCAAAGAGTTCTCCTAAGACTTCCAGCGCGGCAATCTGAGATTTCTCAGTGATAGCCCCTCGGGACCCCCCACCCCCTCCTATGTGACGTATTTTTTCCAAATACTTACCAAATAATCGAAAGTTAGTAAAATAAAAAGAAAGAAAATTTAAACAATATGAAACATGCAACACTTATCGAAAATTAAAACGTAGAAAAAACTGTGTCATCTAGTAGAAAAATATGAATAAAAAATTGAATTTTTTACAATTTTTTTAAATTAGTAATACATATTTCCAATTATTTATTATTTGTCACGTATTTTTCTAGATTTTTGGACAAGCTGAACGTGATCTAAAATAATCTAAAGATTTTAAACGATTGCGATCATAATAAACACTAACCAAATGAAATATAAAACGAGATTATGCAATTCGTTCAAAACTTGTATCAAATTACTCTATTTAATTTATATATTTAACAATAATTTAGAAAATCGAAACCCCTTACTACCAAATTTACGTATATTCCTTGAAATTTGGTAAATCTCTTTGAAGTTCCCTGGAATGTTTAAAAATAACCTTAAATCTTTCAAATCATTTGAAATCTATTGAAATTGCTTGGACTTTTTTAAAATATCCGAAAATTTTTGAAAAAATTTAAAATCTTTTAAATCTTTTTAAAACTGTGGAAATACCTTGAAATATTGAGAATCTCTTAATATCCCTCAATTCTTGTGAATAAATTCTTTGAAATTGCATTAAAATATTATAAAATCCCTTGAAATCCTGTGAAGTTACATGAAATCTGATGTTATTCCTTGAAAATCCTTTAAATTTCTTGAAATATCTGAAGTTCTATGAAATCCTTTGGAGATCCTGCACGAAAAAAGAATTAATTTTGAATCAAGAAAATTTCGTTACGAATACGGATGATACAATATTTATTTGATATAAGAAAATACTTCTTATCTCAAGAACATTGTACTAAATCGAAATAACCTGATTTTCTTCATTTATTTTCTTGAATCATGAAAGTATTGTTCGTTCGTATTTGTACATACCGATATTTTCTTAATTCAATGCTAATTTTTTGTCATGGTGGGAAATCGATAAAATACCTTTACGAGAGCCTTTAAAATCCCTTAAAATTACTGATATCCTCGGAAATCTGATATAATTCGATAAAATAACTTAAAAGTCCCTTGGAAGCTTTTAAAATATCCTAAGACCTTGTGGTATAGAATCCTTCCAAATCTTCCGAAATTCTTTAAAACCGTATGACATTTTTTTTAAATCTCTTGAAAATTCCTGCGAATTCTTGAAGATTCCCTGAAAAATTTCAAATCTTTTGAAACCCCTTGCATTTTTTTAAAGCTTTTGAAAATTCTTTGGATTTTTTTAGAATATTCCAAAGCCTTTGAAAATTTTTTAATTTTTAAAAAATTGTTGAAAATATATTGAAATATTTGAAATTTTCTTCAAATCATTGAAATCCTCTGAAATCCCTAAATTCTTGCGAATAAATTATTTAAAATTTCATTAGAATATTTTTAAATCCCTTTAAATCTCGTGAAAAACATAGTATCTGACGATATTCCTAGGAATCTCTTGAAATATTTGAATTTCTATGAAATCCTCGGAAATCATAAAAAATCCCGTGAAATCCGTCTAAGCTTTTCAAAAGTTATCTGAAATATTTGGAAATCTTGGAAATCCTCTGAAATCCCTTGGAATATTTTCTAATATCTTAGCCTAACCAAATAAACTTGAAAAAGATGAAAAGATTTTTCCAGTAGTAGTAATTTCAGAAATTAAAACAAAGCTTTGTTTTTATGGATATGTTTTTACAGAATGATGGGAAAAATAAAAATACTAATCTATAATTATACCAATAAACTTTAAAAACATACATACATGGATTTCCTATGAGGAAACCTATTGCAAAATCCCCCCCCCCCTCAAAAAAAAGAAAGCTGTTACGTAATTTATGGATGGCCCCTAAAGAAATTGAAAGAAAAGCCAGCCGTATTCAAATAATAGGGTAGGACTCTAGGACCAGAAGGGACGTTTCTGCGGATATAAATACACTTTTCTAAATGCAGGATTTAGCGAATGGGGATATAATTGAAGATAATTGAATAAAATAACAGTACTGTTGTCAACTACGTGTCCTCCCCTAAACCATAAACTGTGAATCCGCAACTTTGTCGTTCCATTTTTTCCCGCGGTTAGTCGCAATCGGCAGCGTATAACGTATATGCTGTATATATTTTTCGAATTAATTTTTTCTGAAGAAAGCTTTATAATTTTCTTGCAATTGCAAACCGTGGCTCATATTCCCGTAACCGTAAGCAGAGCAAGATCCGGAACGTCGTCTTTATGCAGGAAAGGGCTGTCCATGGTCTGTCTTTTAACTTCACGGTCTAGTACTCTAGTGGTTTAGCCGCGCCTTATCTAAACTCGCCTAATAGTGGGTGCGTACTCAGGCATCTTGCACCTCTTCGGTCTTCAAGAGCCCTAGAGTTTTTTTTACTATTTTTTTAACTCGCATTCCCTCGTCCGACTGTATAGCTCTGTAGTATTATGTTTCAGTTTCAGATTTAGAACTTAGAAGAAGACTGCATTTTTTGTTTTATGACTTTGTTTTCGTAACATTCCTACGAGAAGGTCCCACTTCAGAAATAGAATTTGGTTGTAGTCTAAATTAGACTGATTAGCGATTAGAATAAACAAAGCAGCAGAAATAGAATAGTTAAAAATATCTATTTTACTCGAGGAAATTCGAGAGGAAATTGCTAGGAAATTTTTGTTTATATCTTCTTTATAAATCATTATTTTAAAATGAATATTCGCAATTTGTTTATTTATTGTTTACAATTTTTACTATACATTTTTTGTAACTTTTTTTTGTATTAATTACATTTTTTCTAAAAATCAGCTCAATGATTCAGAAGGACAGACAATGAGTTTTTAAATAATATCTTTCTCGTAAATGAATATATAAATAAAAATTGAAATTAGCATGCTCCACCGGCTCTGTATGTAATTAGCCAGGCAGGTCGTCGACATGTTATGGAATCGTCCGTTACTGAAATTCATATATTTACCTCGATTCTAGATTATAGTATAATTAGGGTTTGATTCTTCTCAGGGAATTCTAAATTTTTGAAAATTTGATTTTAATAAACAGTTATTTTTGAGTTACACACTATAGGGAATTAAACAAAAAATCCAAAATGAAATGGATAAGTTAAGGAAATGATTTTAATTAAGGGATTACAAAACTTTTTATGCTACCCAATATTAAGGTAGTTGTCGTATATGATTTTAAGAATTGAAAATTGAAACAATCTTATCAGACATTTCTTACGAAACAAAAAACATTATTTTTTATGAGAAAAGGACAAAATTAGAACATATCTCTATATTTCTATATCAGAATATTTTCCACGAAAAAATAAACCATCATTTATTAAAATTCAACCATTTTATAAAAATTAGTAAGAAAAGATAGTAAGAAAATATTCAGTTGCAAAAAACTTTGTTAAAATAATTTTTTTTGCAGATTTAAAATTGGTTGCAATAAAAAAATGTTTATATTTGAAATTGCATCATCAGAAATATTACTTTGATTCTTGAAATCATACAGAAACTATGTTTTTCAGAGATCTGATTTTTGGTACAACTACCTTAAGCAAGATGGTCAACCATTTTATTTTCTTCAAAGAAGAATTCTTCTTATTTGTTAACTAATCTTTTCGGCAATAACTGATAACTTTAAAAAAAGTAACAATCTTTTTCCTGAGTTACAATTTTTGTTATCTTTGACTGGAGAAAGCTATGATTATGTTAGTCATCGAGATAAAAATCTACCGGTCAACTAAGTGGCTAATAAAAGAAACCATTAAATTGAGGAATTTTAGCTGAGGAATTTTTCAGAGGACATTTTTTTTAGAAACTACGGTTTATTTCGCCCGTCTGAAACCAAACTACGAAGAAATTTATTTTTAAAAATGCAATTTGACTTTTTTAAATATGAAATTATTTAAGACAACTCTATTTTTGCCGATTTAACAAAAAAACTGATTTAAAGCCCTTTAAAAATAAAAAATAAATATATGATTTAAATCTAAATCCGAATTCATTAAATTCGCATTGATCATGAATAATTTTCATAAAGAAAACACCTGGGGTAAGAGCACCATTCTTGACCCCCCCCCCCCCAATCAAATGTTAGCAAACTTATCTAATTTATTAGATAATACGACTGTTTAGGTGCCGTGAATAAATTACATAATCCTCTATCTTACGTAATTTTTACGGACTAAGGTTTTTTCGTCAATTTATTTTTGGGGTCATTCAAAAACGACGTAAGATATTTGGATGGATAGGGGGTTTGATAAAATCTGACTGTATCTTATGAACTAACAAAATAGTTAACAGTTGAATTTTCATTCAAATAATTGAATTACCAACGGAAAAAATAAATTTTCAATTAACAACATTAATTTTTTACTAAAAATGACGAATTATCAACAAAATACATAACTTTACAACTATATAGTTCAATTGTCAAACAAGAAGATTAATTTTCTACTAAGAAGTTTGAATTTTGAACAAAATACATACATTTTTAACCAAATACTTGAATTTTCAACAAATTTAATTAGATATCTAATAAATAGTTGAATTTTTAAACTAAAAATATCAATTTTCAACCCAAAATGGAATTGTTAAATTTTCATTTAACTAAAAATGGAATAGTTAAATTTCTGATTCAAGAAATTAACTTTCAACCAAAGAAATAAATTTGTAAATAAAATGATGAATCCTTAAGGCTTAAGTAAAAAATGAATGTTTGAGAAAGTAGTTCTACAGTTCGTTAGTAGTTAGTTATCAGTTATACAGTGCAATCAAATATTTATCGTAAATCAAAAAAATTCACTTCGGTTTTTGGAATGTCAGTATTTGGGTTAAGGTGCTAAGAATTGTCGCTCTTACCCTATCTCTTAATTTGAGAAATTATAAAAATTTCTATAATTTATGACATTTTTTATTTTATTTGTAGGTATATTGGCGGAGATGAAGTTGAACCACTGAGAGATCAAACAAATGCAACAGAAGTAGACAATCCAAAAACTTGGGCTGCCCACAGTCTTTTGAAAATTCTTGGAAAAAGAGAAAACCATGGAATGCCAATTAGGTGTATTTCCATACATCCTGCGAGTCCAGTTCCTGCAATTGCAGAATCACGTTTGGAAATTCACTGTACGTTATTTTCATCAAATAAAAATAATTTTTTCTTTTAGTAACTATCTAAGATTTCATGAACATTATATATATTTTAAACATGCAATTTCGAAAACTTTCGTCACTCCTCGCCTTCTATTTCACAGATCATCACACAAAGCTTGACCCCACCCCCCCCTCAAAGTGACGTCACAAATACAAACGTCACCCCCGCTTTATGTAAAACTTTTGTCTTCGATTTGATTTGATAAATGCCTAAAATAAAACACAAAACGTACTTACAAAGGTCAATTTTCAACCAAAAAGTAATGGTGGTATTTTCAAACAAAAAAAGATTAAACTTCAGCCACAAACAGTTGCATGTTTGCACATATAGTTGAATCTTCAAGCTAAAAATACGAATTTTTTAGAAGACATTAGAATTTTCAATCCAAAAGGACGAATTTTATATTTAGAAAAACGAACGCTTATCAAAATCGTTAAATTTGAAATAAGGTGATTTTTAAACCAAATAGTTGTATTTTCTATCCAAAAAGACGGATGATAAAATAAAACAGAAGTCTTTTAACCAAATAGTTGAGTTTTCAAGAAAATAATTAAATTTTCAACTAAAATAATAACTCTTCATCCACAACAAAATTAATTTTTGACAACAAATTTCAACTTTCAACCTAGTAGTTGAATTTTCAATCAAACAAGAATAATTCTCAACAAAAAATGTAATAGTTAATTTCAATTAAAAAAAATGTTAATGATAAATAGAAAACAATCGAATTGAAAAAAATGAATTCACAAGGAAAAATGTAATAGTTCACGGTACAACCACAATATTTTCTACTTTTTAATTAAAAACAGTTGAATTTGACCATAAAGGCCAATTCGCTAAAAAACTGTCCAAGAAGAATAATTTTCTACAAAGAAAAAGAATCTACAACAAAATACAATATTTATCAACCAAATACATAAATTTTCAACCGAATAGTTGAAATTTCAACTAAAAATGATCAATTTTTCACCGAACATGGAACAGTTAAATCTTCAGTTTAAAAAAATAATTTTATCAGTTTAACTTTCTACCAAGTATTTGAATTTTCTACTAAAAAAAGCAAATTTGCAACAAAATAGTTCAATATTCAACCAATAAAATGAATTTTGAACAAAGTAGTGCAACTTTCAACCCAGTAGTTGAATTGTCAACGAAAAAGATTAATTTTTAGCAAAAAAGGATTAGATTTATAAATTTTCAGTTAAGAAAATTAATTTTCAAGTAAAAAAAAGGAGATTTTCAATAAACTAGTTCAATATTCGCCTTCGGCCAAATAGTAGAGTTTCTTGGAAACAGTGAAACACTTGGAAACAAATTTTGCTTTAACCCCTCCCCCATTACGTCACAAAACCTGTTAACCCCCAACCCTCTGGCAAAGTGACGTAGTTTTTGAACGGCCACTTATAAGCCTCCATTGTTATTTAAATTGAAGTAAAGTACGGAATTTTGTATTGTAATTTATTTCTTATGCACATAATAAAGTAAGAAAATTTTGTTTTCAGATTCACCGGAAGTGAAGATAGAAACGAGTCCGCGAATGTTGGCGGCTGCTTTGGAAGATTCAGCAAGTTTTATGAGTCTTAAATGTATTGCTGATTCCAACCCAGTGGCTTCCATTAAATGGTTCAAAGATTCCTCTCCCATAACTGCACCAAATAGTGTTGTGGTAGCTCCCTCGACTAACAGGACTTTTCAAAATAACACTTTGGTTGTATCGGAATTGAGATTCGAACCCGTCAAGAAGAACGATGCTGGTTTATATTCCTGCAAAGCTAGCAACGTTATTGGCGACAGCCCCCCTGCGAATTACAGGATGGATGTTCAGTGTTAGTAAAATCATTATATTTTTATAATTAATCCTTAGTAGAAATTGTAAATTCCATATAGAAATTCGACTAGTCATTTGTGTGAGAGCTTTTTGAATTTCTTATAGAATTTTTAAAAGAATTTCTATTAGTTACTCACAATTCCATCACGGAAAATTGCAACGAGGGTGGCCTTAAAACTTCATTTACGAAATTCCCTAACGTTTCTTTGATTTTTCCTTGACTAATTTTCCATTTTCCCTGATATACCAATAATATTGAAAGACCAAACTTCTAATCCTGAAGCATTTTTAATATCGAATTTTTGATAAAAGGGGGGAAAAAACGAATTAAACAAATTTTAATTTATGACTCAAAAGTGACTAATTTCTAGTCCAAAATGTGACTAAAAGTGACTAATGTGTATTAACAATGTGACTGATGTTCTTTTGAATTTAAGATAATTCAAAAGAATTCGATGAAATTTATAAGAATTCCAGGTGAATTTTAACTAATTCAGAAAAATGCATAGGACTTCAAAACAATTCAAGTTAAATTCAAATGAGTGCGAATTTTTTCTAATTCCATTAATTGTAGTGAAATTGGCGTGAAGCGAGTTGAAAACGTTAAAAAAATATGACAAAATTAATTGAATTCAGTAAGTTTGAAATTACTCTAGAAGAATTGAAGGCAATTTAAAAGAATTTGACGAAATGTCTAACAATTCAAGTTGAATTTAAAAGATTTCAGGATGAATTAAACAAAAATTAAAAACATCCATTGAATTGAGTAAAATTGAAAAAATTTAGAAGCATTCAAGTGAACTTAAAAAATTCGAGAAAACTCGAAAGAATTCAAAAGTATTTAAAAGAATTCAGGAGAAATCAATAAGAATTCACGGTAAGTTCCATATGAATTGCCACAAATATTTGAAAATCTCTTCAAATCTTTGAAACCCTACAAACTCTCTCACTTATTGCGCATAAATTCTTTGAAATCACTTTAAATTATTATTATTATTATATCATTAAGCCGTTTCCCTTTCGGGGTAGGCGTGAATTGCTCGGTGGTAAAGTAGTGATTGTCAGCAGCTTTGACTTGTTCAGTGTGTGATTCAAGATCCTCAGTTCTTGGGCGAACTTTCGAACCCTTTCCGGGAATGGTCTACCAGATGTTATGTAGTCAATCACACATCCTCATCTTCGGCTGCAGCTTGATCAAGCAGCGGTTGGGGAAGCGCTCCGCGTACATAAAGCCTCGATGAACAGGGATAATGCTGGCATCGCAGCAGTTTAGCAAGTCATCCTGGAGTTGATTCGTCCACTGTGGGCGTTCAAGACACCTCACCCAGGTGCCATTTAGCTTTCAGCACGGTTGCTACGCCTCCGCTTAGGGGTTATTCCTTCGGAACCATCCCTGGACAATTGTCCGTGACTGCTTATTTATTATTGTAACCATATTCAGCAGAAACTCTTGGTACAGAGGCCCTCTATCCGCAACTCGAGGACGCGTTCGGTGGCTTTGTCATAGGCCCTTCAGTTCTATTCCAAAGGAATCGAAACCAAAACGAAATATATATATACAATAATTAAATGTAGATTGTTAGATAGAAAGCAGGTAATCTCCAGGTGTATACAAATTAATAGACACTCTGCAAAACTACCGACTGAAGGCCGCAAGAAAGGTGACAACAATGAGGTTATGTTTGTAGATCTATGTATATTGCGTGATAAGTTTTTTACTTAGTTCGTATAAAAGGTGCGTGCTCCACAATTTGTCCAAATCCTGATGCATGCCGTTAACGATCAGGTTAACAAGTTGTTTTAACGAGGTGAGAAAAACGCACCAAACAAAAAAAACCTCTAAATTTCCCATGGGAAATTATGCAAAACGAGACGTGACCGCGGGATGAGAAGTCGCGAAGACAGTCGTGAAGCGTCGGGCATTTCCGTTGGATCGATGAAGGCTGCTGCGCCATTTATGTATTATTCAACGACAGCGCGCGGTTTTTCGATACCATTAAAAATTAAGGACGCATTTTTCTAATTTATTAACCAATTTTCTGAAAATTGATTTTAAATGTGATTTTAAACTTCATTCAATATTAAACGTGAAATTCAAACTACAAATTGAAGTTATAAAAATAAAAAAAATATTTAAAGATGAAATTATTCCAACAGTTTCATCTTTAAAAAAAATTCCAATTCAAATTGAAAATTGTTGAAATATTATGTAAATACAAAACGAAAATTGCTGGCTAATTGGAATTTTTTACTTTGGAACAGGGTTTAATATATTTCACTTCTTAACTTAAAAATTTTTTTTTGTTCTTCTCAACTTTCGGGATAGCCATAAAAAAAATATTTAAAAAAATTCTTCACTCGGTGTAACCATTTTTAGAAATATTTCTTAACTATTTGCTTTTACACGTTATTCTTTTATAGTTTTTTATGGTTTTGACATTTTTTGTGTAGTTACTCTTCTGTAAGAATGTTATTTGATGTAAGAATTTTTTAAAATATTTTTTTGTGGTTATACTGGATGTTCAAAAAAGAACCAGAGATGATAGAAAAAAAAGTTTAAAAAGTTAGAAGTTATTTTTTTCTTCTTAAAAAGTTACAGAATAACCAAAAAATTTTCTTGGTAATCTTACACCGATCGGTTAAAGCAATATACTATTAAATTATCTTTCTAAAATAAATAAAATGCATCGCACATTAAGCAATTTTACAAATGCATTCAATAATATTATTCAAACAACTTTCCTAATTTATGCTTACGATAAAATTGGGAATGTTTCAATTTTTATGAATAAACAATTTTTACAATAATTATAGTTGAAATAATAATAATAATAATTATTATTATTGAAAACTACTATCACGTAGTGCGACTCATATGCCTCGCACGTGCGTGCCCCTTACACAGTGCGGGGTATATGCCTCGCACCGTGCAGGAAAGGCGTGCCTCGCATTCCGTGCGTGTAACGTGCCCCGCACGCTTGCTATCTGGGGAGATATATGAATATATTGCACATAGCGTCGTAACACACCATAATCTCGATCATCAGTAAAAGTTACATGGAAGACGTTTTACTTTCAATATTACACGACTCAAAGGATTATCTGTCAACCCAAAAATACCGAAAGTCACAAATGATTCGGCAAACGTTACTTTTTATCGTTTGTTGAATTTTATGTTCTGACGAGTTGACGAGCGCACCCGAACGAGGGGATCTGCCAATAAGGGGCAGTTGACTTACTGTCTTGTCATGCGTTAGACTCAGCACGCCCCCACTGCGGATTGCGTTGCTGGCAAATTGGTCTTTGAGCTTTAAACTATTGAAAAAAAAAAAAATGATTTTGCTTAACTTTTTCGTTACTGTACAGTTCTGCCCTGTTTGCAGCTGGAGTCGGCTTGCGATCGATGTATCATTTTTTACGTGGATTCAAATGTTGAGGAAAAAGTATGAAGTACATGCACAAATGTGTTGGAGAAAAATGCAAAAAGGGCCTTTTTCAAAAATGATTTCATCCATGCTAATGTATGATTGTGTAATGTATAAACTTTGAATAACGCGAATAAATGTGTAATCTATTGAGTTTGAATTTTTCATGAATGCATGTAACATTAGGGTGGTCCACAAACGCATTGGAAGTTTTTTTTCGAATTGCCATGCATATCAATCATAACATTCTTCGAATCCACAAAAAAGCAGCTGCCTTTTTTTTATTTTTGAAGAAAAATGATATTTCGAGGTGGCACGAGCGTCATAAATTTAAGCACGTATTTCCCATAAGAAAAAAGGATTAGCTGAATCGAGTTGAAATTCAACATTTATCTTTACACATGGCCATTTAATACGAATAAAGTATTACTTTTCAAATATCACCCCCATAAGTATGTTTGATAGAGTCTAAAAAAAAACACATAAGTGACAAATATGGGTTTTGCGAGGCACCAAATTTGACGACGTCTTTACGACATCGTTACGAAAACTTTACGACATCCTACGTCCATGACGTTAAGGTGTCTTTACCATATCGTAAAGACATCGTCAGATCGTACGACGTCTTTACGATATCGTGAAGACACCTTAACGACATGGACATAGGATGTCGTACAATTGTCGTAAAGATGTCGTAACTATATCTTACAGACGTCGCCAATTTTTGTGCTCACTGGGTGATCGTTATATGTATGATGGATTGTTCAAGCAATTTATTACCGTGTTTAACAATTTCCTCTTCAAATAGAGACAGAAAGTCGCGGTTTTTTTAACAAGTTCCCTGTTTTCGTCCATTTTCCAAGTAGAGTTAAGTAATAGCTCATCAATTTGAACAAAAATAATTGATTAAACAATTTATTCCCATTATTAATTATATGGTGTTTGAAGAACGATAGAAATCGCGATTTTTTTCTGAAATTTTTAACTTTTTGTGCACTTTTCACTTGGAGTAAGTTGATATTCAATTTATTTTAGGAAGAATAATTGGTTAAACAAATCATCATTGTTTATAGCTATCTTGTTTTGCAGTAATAGTAGATAGTTGCGGGTTTTCCGAAACTTTTAACTCTTTGTCCACTTTTCAATCGGAGCGAAGTAAAAATTAATTGTATACAATTATAATAATTTTTGTATAAATCCCTGGCGGATCGGCCAAACGCAAGCATTATGCTACAGCGTAATGTTAACGTAATGCTAAAGTAATGCTAAAGTAATATGGCATTATAATTAATAAAAGAAACAAAATGAATATGTAAACCCTGGCGGACCGGGCGAACGCAAGCATTACGCTACAGCGTAATGCTAAAGTAATGCTAAAGTAATATGGAATTATAATTAATAAAAGAAACAAAATAAATATGTAAACTGTTGCAATTACAATAATACGTTAAAATGTACGTTAAATGGTCATTTCGTAATTGTAGCAAGTTGTTTTTTCAGCGTTAAAAAATGAACAAATAATGTGGCTGTCATTAGAGTCTGCTAACGGAAGCTTCAAGCGGGTTGCCAGCATGCAGGGGCCCGACTTCAATGACAGCCACATTGTTTTTTTATTTTTTAACGCTGAAAAAGCAACTTGTTGCAATCACCTTATGACCATTTAACGTAAATTTTAACGTATTATTATAATTGCAAGATTTTACATATTTATTTTGCTTCTTTTAATAACTATAATGCTATATTACTTTAGCATTACTTTAGCATTACGGTATAGCGTAATGCTTGCATGCGTTCCTTCGGTCCGCCAGGCAACTGTTGAAATTATTATAATACGTTAAAATTTACGTTAACTGGTCATGCCGTAATTGCAACAAGTTTCTTTTTCAGCTTTAAAAAATGAAAAAATAATGTGGCTGTCATTTTAGTCTTATAACGGCGGCTTCAAGCGGGTTGCCAATATGCAGGGGTTCGACTTCAATGATTTATTTTATTTATTTATCTTATTTTGCTTCTTTGATTAATTATTATGCCATATTACTTTAGCATTACTTCAGAATTACTTTGGCAGCACGATGTAGCGTAATGCTTGCGTTCGGACCGTCCGCCAGGGAAATGATGTTTGTTAACATTAATCAAGTATCAACTCACTCTAATTAGAAATTGGACAAAAAGTAGACCATTTTTGAAAAAACCAACACTTCCTATCTCTATTTCAAGAGGAAATTGCTGGACATAGTCAAAAAATATTCAAACTGTACATCATACACCTAATTATCAGTACAAAGTGGAATTTGGGGTGTCTGAAACAGTTCGTAATACAAAAAAAGGAAAAAAGTCATAACTGGCGCCGAAAACTCGCAAAACCAATTTTTCGACCTGTGGGTTTTTTTTTGGGACTTTATCAAACAAACATATGGTGGTGATTGTTGAAAAGTAATATTTTATTCGTATTCCATGGCTATTTGTAAAGACAAATGTTGAGTTTCAACTTGAATCAACTCATATCGACGATTCCGTGTGAAAATTACAAAAGGATTTATTTTTGTGTGGATCTAAATAAATTTCCTCGCGATATGCATGGAAATTCGATGAGAATATATTTTGACCACCCTGGTGTAATACATATGCTGTCAAAATAAATTGATTAATAAATAAATTTTTCCTAATCAATTCATTGAAATAGTTCATTGTTAAGACTATAATACTTATTGGTCATATTATGGAAGTAGCATAAGAATCTTAGGACATGAAAAATTGTAAATGAAAGTGCTTGAAAGCATATTGAATAAAAATTATAAAAACAACTTGTTGCCGAAAGTTAAAGGCAAAGTGCCATTATTTAACTGTCGTATCCATGGTCGTATCTATATTTTAGGATTTTCGAATAAATGTGATTTTCAGACATATATCAAAAATGTCAAATTTTTTTACTTGTTTGACTCCCTGATTCGAAGGAAAAACAAGAGGAAAATGTTCGTACATTGTATTTGGAAAAATTCCATGAAAATAGTTTTTAAAATGCGTATAAAGAAACTATCGCCATATGGACGTAGGAGTTGGAAGGGCCCAACCAGGTGGAAAAGTTATATATACTTTATATGCAGTGGACAAAACACTGATATTTTTCATTTGTTTTATACAGACAAATTTATAAAGTAAATGAAACATATCACTGCCTTGTCCACTATATATAATCTATATATAACTTTTTTCACTTGGGTAGCCTGACTGTTGCACGGGGTAATCCGCAATCGGTTGGAGGGGGTGGGGGGAGCAGATCGTTAGAGACTGATAACACAATCAAAGCGAAGTGGCGGCTCATTCCCACCCTACACGGAGAAAATGTGTGTGGTAAATTTTACATAACTTTGTTCGGTAAACGGAGCACATTACGGCATTATATTTAATTTTTACTTTCAGTTATGTAAAATGAAATAGGGTAATGGTTGATGTGAAAATATGAATTATTAATATAAATTCATTAAAATTTAACTCGCGATTCAGTAAGAAATAATACAACGAGATAATAAAGATTACCTGACAGTTGAGTAAAATGAGATGTCGATTACCTACCAGTTAGGTAGAATCATTTGAACCGTTAGGTACAGTTTCAATCATAGAAAACTAAGTCTACCTCTCTAAATATGTAAATTCTACATCCTAGTTAAGTAAAATTTCGTGCGTCAGCAAAAAAAAAAAAAAACATTCTTGCAACAAACAGATTCTGTGGAAGGTCATCCACTACTAACAAGCACATGTTCATACATAACATACAATTCATAAGTGTATTGTTGGGACATATACACAATTTTACTTGAATAATTACCTTAAATTAGGATACATTATATACTATATACTCGCACGCTTTTAACGATATTAACGCTATTAAAAATCGAAAACGCTGTGACGGGTTTCGAACCACCTAAGCTACGTGTAACGCGTTCTGTCGCTAACAACTAAACCTCGCGGCTAACCTAACACTTAGAATATCGGGAAAAAAATCTCGGCTATAAAGTTAAAGTACATGTACGTCAGGGCCGTGCAAAAAATATCTGGTCCCCGTTTCATCGAAATTTCTTATTGTAATATTTTATTAATTAGCGGGGTTATAAATTCGTAGGCAGTAAATAAAAACATTATATCATTTTTTAATTGAAATTTTCTGACCTTAAAACTTTGAATTATTTAATTTTAAATACTTTAAACTTTTGCATGGTCTACTTTTTAAAAATAATAGAGAAAATTATGCGTGCTATGCGCGCACTAATTACCCTTTCTTTAGAAAAAGAACTTGGTTCATTTTCCAACATTTTGATATAGATTTTACAGAAAATCTTATATTATTTGGGAACGTTGTACATGATTTACAGAAGTTTTCTTATTATAGCGAGGAAATTCCTCCAGTGAATTCAATATGAATGAAAACTTTTTACACTTACTTACAATTCTTTCTTTTGGTGCAAAATCAGTTTTTTCTTATTGAAAAGAATTTTTTTTCAAGTAAAAAGTCAACTCAATTTTCTTTTGAATTTTTCTAGACATTTAATCTTTTCTAAAATTTCTGTACCTTAAAATTTAACTAATATATTTTTTGTTGAAAATTTAGTTTTTTCAGTTGAAGATTGATGTATTTTGTTGATTTTTTTTTTTTAGAAAATTCACCTTTTTAGTTAAAATTCATGTATTTTATTCAATTTATTTGGTTAAAAAATAGTTTTTTTTATTAAAAATTGATTCTTCAACCTAAAAATTCAACTCAATTTCTTATCAAGATTCTTTTTCATACAAATTTAATATTTTTGGTAAAAAATTCAGTTTTTCAGTTGAAAATTCATTTTATTCGCCTAAAAACTTATTTCTCTAACTAAAAATTTAACTATTCTATACTTTGTTGAAAATGTACATTTTTTAGTTGAAAATTCATTCATTTAGTTGAAAATATATCTTTTTTTCTGGTGGAAAATCAATCTTTTTGGTTGAAGAGGCAAGTTTTGGGTTGAAAATTCCATTAAAAATAAAAAATGTTGATGGAAAATTTATGTGTTTTCTTAAAAATTATTCTTTTTTGGTAGAAAATCAATCTTTTCGGTCGAAATTTTTATTTCTACATTTGAAAATCATTTTTTATATTGAAAATTAATTTTTTTTAAATAAAAATTTGAAAATTAATTTTTTCAACTAAAAAATTTAGTATACTCCATTTTTCGAATTTTTGTTGAAAATTTATTTTATTTTTTCAGAAACATATTTCTCTAACTGAAAATTAACATATTCTATTCTTTGTTCGAAATGTATGTTTTTAGCTGAAAATTTGTCTTTTTTTCATAGAAAATTCATCTTTATGGTTGAAAATTTACCTGATTGGTGAAATGTTTTTTTTTTTTTGTTTTTATTTGAAGATGCATTATTTTGGTTTAAAGTTCATTTCTTTTGTTAGAAATTGAACAAAATTTATAGAAAATATATTTTTTTTTTAAATAATTTTTACAACAAAAAAGGTAGCTACTTCATTTTTACGAGAAAATTGATCTTCTTAAATTGAAAATTCACTTATTTTGTTAAAAACATTTTCTCTTTCATGAGAAATTCAATGCTTTAGGTAGAAAATTCATACTTCTTCGTTATAAATTCAACCTTGTTTTCAAACATAAGTCTTGGGGGATCTCCCACCACGAAGTTCGAAGTCTTTTGTCCAGTGCCGTCCTATGTTTTTTCATCATCCGCATCTTCATACGTAAATTTTTAAATACATTCTACTTTTATTTAGTGACTCAATAAGCATTATCTACTGAGATAGAAGGATAGTATATATTTGAATATCTTCTCAAATTCAACAATATAAACCGAAACTTAAAAATGTTAAAGTGTCTACGGGGTACTTGGCTTTAAACTTCAACCCTGAGAATGTTGACGTCCCTGGCGATTCTCATTTTACCTTACTGTTGTATAATTCCTCCCCTAATGAAAGTTAAAATCTCTTTAAAAATTCTGCAATCTATACTTTCTTTTAAGTGTGTCGTTAATATCACACAAAAGAAAACTTTATATCATTCATTTGATGAAAATTTGTAATACTTTGCGTTATTTTATAATATACTGGTATGAAAAGAATACAACACTTTTATCAATTATAACATATCAGAATTTTCACTTTTGGACTTGAGCTTTTACATAACTCTTCTCTATTATTTATAGTTTTGTTTTGTATTAAATCCTAAAATAATTGTAAACTTTATCTAAATGCAGTAATGTCTTCCATTTGCCTAACTAATTGGGTAAATTTTATTGAAAAAATTTTCTCTGTGTAGTACACGAAGAAATTACAAATCCAAAATTCAAGACCGAGTCTCAAATTTTGTCCTTTCTTTGAAAGTTTTATTCATGGAGAATTATCTAATTTAGAGAGATTAAGACAAATTATTTTAGTCATACGTTCAATATATATGTTTATTTAGTGAAAAAACTTAAAATACCCACGTTTCAAACCGTCTTCATGTCTTTCCCAAGGTTAAAATTACAAAAGAGTCTGAACAAATCGTCATTGACACGAAAACACAAATAAAAGGTGTCGGAATAACGTGCGGATTTAAAAAAGAAATGCTGTAACTTTCATTTAAGTCTACTTTTATATTTCTGTGAGAGGAAAGCAACGCTTTACTGTTATTTAGCATGTTGTAACATATTCTTGCATATAATAATTAGAAATTTAAAAAAACTCCCGGTGATAGTGTTTTTCACAATCACATAAATGAAAACATGTTTTTAAAATACTTCTAATAAAAAGTTATGATTATAAAAAAATTGTAAATAATAAAACTGAAAACGCCCAGATTCTTACCATACCATTAAAACCCCGATTTTTATACATAACAAACATTTTATATAATTAATTATGCGAATATAAGTCAATAAATTATCAAGAAAAATTTTTCTAATTGAAAAAAACGTTACTACGCCGGGGGCGTTTCAAAGTAGCTAGAAAAGGGATAGAAGGAGAAAACGTCCCCGGTGTGCTTACATTTTTTAATTCGGACGATTTTTCTTGGTAATTTATTTATTGATTTTTGCATAGATAATTGTTTAAAATGTTTGTTTTGAATTAAAATCGGGTTTTTAATAGTATCGTCAGAATCTAGGAGTTTTCAGCTTTAATATTTACAATTTTTTATAATTATAACTTTTTTCGTTATTAGTATTTAAAAAAAATGTTAATTTATGTGACTGAGTAAAACACTAAGACCGGGAGTTCTTAAAAATGTTTAAATAATATATACAACAATATGTCACATACTGCTGAATAACGCTAATGTGTTGCTTCCCTCGTACAGAAATATAAAAGCAGACTTGAGGTCATGTGACGAGTGGGTCACGTGACCGGCTTCCTACACTGTTTTTATTTGTAAACTTACGTTCACACAAATAGCCACATCGAGTTAAAAATTTGGGATAATAAATAAGAAGCACTAAGAAACGCGGCTCTGGCCCTACATTTGTATAATGATGAAAAAGGAAACAACAAAAAATTATTTAAGAAAAAACTGTTTTCATAATTATAAAAATTCAAGGTCAGAGCCGCGTTTCCTAGTGCTTCTTATTTCTTATACCAAATTTTCAAATTGATGTGGCTAGTCGTGTGAAAATAAGTTTGCAAATTAAAAAAGTTTTGGTAAGGTAAGAAGCCGGTCACGTGACTCACTCGTCACATGTCCTTAAAATAAAGTAACAGAATTTCTTTTTTAAATCCGCATGTTATTCCGACACCTTTTGTTTGTGTTTTCGGGTCAATGACGATTTGTTCAGCTCATTTGTAATTTTTACCTTGAGAAAGGCCTAAAGACGGGTTGAAACGTCTGTTTATTTTAAGTTTTGACTGAATAAACATACATATTGAACGCATGACCAAAATAATTTTCCTTCATCTCTCTAAATGAGATAAATCTTCATCAAAAAAACGTTCGAAGAAACGAAAAAATTTGAGACTTTGTCTTGAATTTTGGATTTATAATTTCTGCATGTACTAATGAAATCGGCAAACACATAATTGAGGAATATATCATGAAATATAATATAAACCCAGCTGAAAAGATCTATATGAGAACCGCGAAGGATACTGAACAATGGTAAACATGTTTCTCAACATGTTCGCGCACAAGAATCCGTCGAGCAAACATTGACGTTTCCTGTACAGAAATTTATCATAGGAAACTGTACATGATCTTGCAAAAAAAACGTCACAGTAAAAATTAAACCTTAAAGTCCGCACATATATCGACGGATTTTAAGGTGTGATCAAAAGAAGAAGACGAGTACAGAAAATCAGCATCAGTCGAAAATCTTAGTCAGCTTGCTTCGCGGAAAACGTTCGTCATGTTTTGTTCGTAAAGTCAGATGTATAATTCGTAAAATTTTTCTTGGTAATTTATTTACTTATTTTTGAATTGCTTATTATTTAAAATGTTTGTTTTGCATTAGAATTAGGTTTTTAATGTTATCGTTGAAATCTGGGAGTGTTCAGTTTTATTATTTACAATTTTCTAATAATTTTATCTTTTCTTATTAGGAGTATTCTTGAGAATATGTTTTCATTAATGTGATTGTGAAAAATACTAAGACTGAGAGTTTTTAAATTTTTTAAAATTTTTCAGTTGTTTTTTTAATAAATTATTTAGTTATTTTTTGCATTATTTATTTTTTTTCAGATATATTTTCTTAATATATTTTTCAAAATAAATTATGCAGTTACTGTCTACATTATTTTTTTCAATTGAAAAGTTTTTTGTTTGAATATATTTTTTAAACATATATTTTTTTCAAATATGCTTTGAAATATTTTTTTTTTTCAAATTTTCATTAAAATGTTTTTTGATTAAATATATTTCTTTCGGAAATCTTTTATCGTCCAGAACATTATCGCCTTGCAGCTTAGATTTCCTTTTCTTTGCATGTAGTACATGTGCAAGTTGATCTTGTGGAGATAAGTCGATTCTGATCTCCAATATTTTGCTATGGTGATTTAGCTGCTGTACAGTACTATCAACATTCGTGTGAGAAATTTTATTGACTTTTTAGTTTTCTTAGATTTTCGACTGATGTTCTGCCTTTACATATAAACAAACACCAATATATGAAATAAAGTAAATATTATTAATGTGTGTTATCACGTAATCTGACATTTTTTTAAATTTTAAAACTATAGTACCTGCGAGTTATCGTAAATAATTATTTAGACGTCATAAAAATTCCAATATTATTATATAGAAACTCGTATTTGATTGAAATCAATCCTTTAGTATCAACCAATATTGTTTGACAGTAGTTACTGCATTCAAACAACGCAGGTTGAAGCGACTAGGCTCTTGTGTTGTGTTCTGCTCTACAAACATGCTGGGGAAAAATAAGGCGCGCAGGCATGCACAGATTCTTAAGAAAGGAGAGGGAAATATGGTAATTGAACAAACCTTCTCATTCACATCCTATTTTTAGAATTTTTATTTTGAGCAATCGTCGAAAAGCTTAAGAGAAAATATAAAAAAATTTACAATTAAACCTTCCTCAAGCTTTAATGAATCTTTTTGTCAACTTTAGACGCGTATGTACTATGATTTAGGAAAAAACTGGCCGCAAAGGATTTTTATATGAACCTTAGAATTGCCGATTTTCCCCCCTATTGGCGGGGGCCACCGGGAGTTTAAAAATCAGTATAATCAATTATATGTTTCAATATGTAGAAAAAGTGAAAAAATCCATATAAGAAGTATGCAAACCTATTACACTCTTATTTTTATAACATGCATTTAAGGAGGTACGGTCACGAACACATTTTCTTACGGATTTGTTCAAACTTTGACTATAGGTTCTTTTGAATGTTATAAAACGTTTGCGAAATTTAAAACATATTGTCCTCTTCTGAGCTGAGATAATTAAGATCAAAGTTGAACCCTTATACACGTAAAGCCTATCCCAAGCATAGGAAAATGTTGGTATATTCGAGGTACGGAAGATCTAGGATGATGACTTCGATGGATTGTCATCATCTTGCGTGTGCTTTGGTCAAGTTGCTTCAACTCATTGGTGTTTGATTTTACTGCACCAAACGTGTAGAGCAGTATAGGAACGGCCAGCATATTGGTTGCCTGGACCTTATTCTTTCCCGATAATTCAGAAGCCCAAATTTTTCTGAGAATTTGGCGATATCTTTTTGCAAGGTCCGTTTCAAACACGCGCACACTTTGAGTTTCCGCTAGCGGTATTCCAATATATATATACGTTCCTCCATTACAAAGATGTTAAATGGAATTTCCGCCTATGAGTTGAACATCCTGATCGTCACGCGATGGTGAAGTTTCTGGTCTTTCTTGGTAGGTGGACGCAGGTACACTTGCCCAGTCCGAAGCTCACTCCAATCGCTTCAGAGTACCAATTCGCTGCCTCCACAAGGATTTTAAGATTCTCTTTCAAGGAAACAAGGAGTTCAAGCTCGTTCATGTATAAAAAGTTATTGACCTTATATTCTCTTCTGTTCGGCGGGCCACATGGGTATACAGAGCTTTTGCTTTGCAGCACAATAGATAGAAGCAAGAGTGAGATGCAGAAAAGTATCCGACTTGGAGAGTCTCCTTGAAAGTGCCCTCTTATATGTGATATAGCTGCTATTGACTTGTATCTTGTCAGATGTTATGACAAATCTTGTCCGCCACAAGAGCTTTCGATCGTATATGCATCTCACTATATTGAATACACCTCCAGGCACTCAAAGAGCCTAATATAGATCATGGTTCGTGTTATCGAATGCCTCACGGGAGTCAATCCAAACTATGGATAGATTGCGTCAATACCTCATCAAATCCTGGATAATACACCCGTATATTAACGGGTTTGCCCTGCAAACTGCCAGCCCTCTCTTGCATCCACGTTATTCAACTATTGCACTCCATACAGGCTGATCGATGTTAATATCCTCTCTTTAAGGATGCTACTGAATAGCTTGCAGCTGGTGTTTAAACAAGCTATGGGCCTGTAGTTCTGTCAACTTGACAAATCTTCAGTCTTCGGGATCAATACCGTGCGTCCTTTCACCAGCCACTTCGGGATGGGTTTTTCTCCATTTTAGAAAGTAGTAAATATACGAGCTATATGTTGGTGCGTAGAAGTGAACTTCTTCCACCAAAAGTTTTCGATTTTATCTGGCCCTGGCGCTAAAAAGTTCTTAGTTCTAGCGATAACTTTCTTCACTTCTCCAGCAGTAATTAGTGAAAACTCTTCCTCTGGAGCCTGCAACCTTTGCCTTTGACCAAAGTTACTAAAGAGTGATATATCTGAAGCATCCTCATTTAGCTGATTAGTATCTTCATACACTTTCTCCCAGAAGACTTGAATCTCTTCTCTTCTGGGCGTAATTTTAACGGCACGTGACGTTTCATTAAACAGACGGGAAGGATGAGTTGAAAAGGTGGAATTTTCTTGAATCCATTTTACTCGCCGTTCGAGGCACTGTTTCGCTGTTGAAAGACATCTAATTTTTTGCGTCCAGTGCTCCTTGATGGTCAACAGTTTACACATGTTCAGCGTGTGATTTGCTTTCCTTAAGTTTCGAGCAAATGCCCTAACTCTTGCAGTGATTTTTTTATTTGATGTCATGTACCGAATCACGTAGTGAATATTTTATGCATGCCGTTTCCCCGTTTCAATTTTCAACTAAAGCTGTGCCATACGCTCGCGAGTCTTATTGAGGGGTACTGAAGTATCGTTACTTCTATTGTCGTTAAGCAGTGACAACTCCTTCTCGTAAACTACACAGTTCAGATTCCAGAGATTCACATCTTCGGGAAGCAAATCGGGGAGAGCATTATTTGCTTTAGATAATTTATCCATCCCAAGTAAGACTTTTTGGTGGATAGATCTCCTGCTTCTCATGTTGGCATTATCGTCTATCTGTAAATGTGTTCTTGCTCGAACGGGTGGTATGTTCGCTGGAGGATGTTGCTCTTCTTCTTGCCAATAAAGATCTTCATATCCGGTTTTGCGCAAAAGGGATATCTGATCTCTTAAATATTAAGGTGTTTTATGAGCGTACTCCGGGTGCATATTGACCCAACGTTCATTTCACCTCTGCATGAATCCAACTAAACCATGGCCTCCATACGAGAGATACCTATTGTGGGTGGCACTTAGCGATACTGGTGACTTAACCGCATGATTCCTTGCGTTGGGGAGTTGGCCCAATGCAACGTGGCTGACTGCAAGAGCCGTAGCTCTACGGTGATGGGGTCGCCACATTCCTACTCCTATCAAACTGTTATTCCTCATTATTACTATTATTATTATAATTATTCCTCTATAAAGTAAAAGAATGCAATTAGATTTTTACAAATGAGAAATGGTACATTACAAAATATGTACTAGATGTAAAAAAAAGAAATGTTTATTTTCTATTTGTTGAATGAAAAAGATTTTAACTAATGAATTTTATATAAATGCAACAATTTTTGATTATATTTTAAATACTTGAAATTGCATAGACATAAAATTGTTTTGCTTTCTAAATATAATAATATAATTATTTTAAATTATGCGTCAACCTTATAAAAACCCTTGAAATCTTTTGAAATATCCTATAACATTACAGGTCCTGTTAAAATCCTTCCATATTTTCCATAATTCTTTAAAACAGCATGCAAAGTTTTCGAATTCCCTAAAATCATGAAAACCGTCGGAAATCCCTTGAAATTGTTTAAATCTCTTGAAAATTTATTGGAAGCTTTTAAAATACCCTAAGATAATTCTAAGTCTTTGAAATTCCTATAAACTATTGAAATGAATAAAAAAAGTTCTATGAATCTTTTGAAACTTCCTAAAATGTTTCAAATCTTTTAATATCTTTTAAAATCCGTTTGCCAATTTGTAAAGCTCTTGAAAGTGCCTGCGAATCTCTTACAGTGCCCTCAAATGTTCAAAATCCTTTGGAACCTCATTAAATTACTGGATTTCATCAACAACTTTTCTGTAATCTTTTAAAATAACCTAAAATATTTAACATCCTTTCAAATCTTTTGAAATATTTTAGAGGTCTTAAAAGGAACAATTAAATAAAGACTTTTGAAAAATCAAAGAAAAAATCCATCGAATTAAATAGAAATGAGTGAAATTCACTCACTTCTACTTAATTTGATGGAAAGAATGCAGGATAAATTGATACGTATTCAGGTTGAATTCGAAAAAAATAATTTTTAATCTCTCAAAATCTTAGAAACGCTACGAAATACCTCACGCCTTTTCAATAAATTCTTTAAAACCTACTAAATTAACATATTTGTATAACTTTAATATGTGAGCTGAATCAAAAATTATTTGTTAAATTACCAATATAATAATAAATTAGGTATACTATTTAGAGGTTATAGTTTTTTGAACCAGGTACACACCAATTTTACCTTAGATCGCGCCTTATTTGAACTTTAGTCTTTTCAATGGGATTTTCGTTAATTTTTTACGTCATTCTCTTGCCGCCTTAGCTCCTTTTTCTTTTTTAAATATTTTCTCTTCTTTTAAAAGTTTTGGTAGTGGATTCGGTTTTCGTCCCTAACGTTTGGCTATTTCGCTGTTTATTTTATTATTGAGTCTCTTTGTTCATTTGCTCCGAGTTCAATAAAAAAAATAACAAATAAAATAGTAAGATCTTGAAACCTCACCCGGGTATCTCAAATTTTAGATCTTAACCCTACTTACCCGAGAAAAATGTGATTTCAACACCTAGACTACCAGGAAGAACCTTTGGAAGAACAATGAAATGAATAAACTAAAAGTATTAGTCAAAGAAATAAATAATCCGTTTAAGATCTCCAATGCGGAGAATATGTATTTTCAAAATGTTGCAATAGACTTACGGAGAAAAAAATTAGTGATAGTAGTTTTGCACCACCAGAAGTAGAACGTGATACCCTGCTAAAAACGATTAAAAATTATTTTGAACTAGTAGAATTTCCAAATATATTAAAGAAGAGTTATATTGTTCCCATACGCAAGAAAGGGACAAAAACTGAGGCAAGTGATTATAGATCGATATCACTATTAAGAGATTTCTTAAAAGTGAATGAAAAGGCAATAAAAATTAAACTTCTTGCTCATGGTAATGAAAATAACTGTATAGGAGCTTCACTGTATGGATTCCAGGGAAAAAGTATTACGCAGTCAACAATTACGGATTTTAAAGAATACATTTCAAAGAAGATTGATAAAACGGAAATAGTTACAGCAGTTTTTGGAGACCCAAAAAAACATTTGGACACAGTTAGCCACGATATACAAATTAAGAAGCTATCTGAAATTCTTTTTTTACTAAGAAGATTTTTATATAATTATTTTTGTGGGAGTTATAGGGAGTTATTATTTTAGAAGTGTATCAATTATTTGTTTATTATGAGTTTAACTTGTGTAAAACTTCTGTTTTATTGAAACTTCCACGATTTGTGTTTATTGTAGAGAAAATTTTAAGGTACGAAATAGGCCGCGTCAATGATAAATATTAAATCTAAAATTATAATTGTTATTTACAACGAATACAAATCGCAAACACCAACGAAGCTCTTTCATATTCAGAATGAACAATTCAATATTCAACTAATAATGAAAATAAGTACTTAAAACAAAATGGATTTCAAATTGATTTTCGAATACTTCATTTCGCATATTAGGTTTTCATAATTTATTTCTTTATCATTCTGGGGAACACTATTCTCGTCGCCTTGAATGCCCTTTTCTAGAAATTTTTCTATTACATATTTAAGGTTTCAAATGTTTTAAATGGTTTTCCATAAGAATTTCTTATCAGAATGTAGTCATACCTTTTTTTAAATTCAGATCAACTTCACTTGAATTCATGTATAAATTTTTGCCTAATTTAAGTTCATATCTGAATTCAAATACGTCATTGTAAAAACAAAGTATTATTTCAGGGATGGTTTCAGGTATTACAATAAGACTCAGAAAAAACATTCTCGAGTGGTACTAAAATGATACCGCCACCGGTGGGAACCCAGATTCATTTGTTTTATATTGAAAATAACAGCATGATATTATTATATTCAAAAAAAGGACACGAAACAAATTATACCATAGAAAAGAGATCTCTAGTTTTCAAAGTGCATTCCTCAATTTAAGATGTCCCATTTTTATATTTAATAACCTAGAAAATTGTGATGATAAACTTATTGTTCAATGGTAGAATTATATCTCTATTGAATAAACTCTAATTTGAAGTACTTTTTTGAAAACTGATTTAATATCACCTCTTCTGAATAAAATAAAAGTTATTTGAAAATATATATAAAATATAAAAATTACCAACTAGAAAATTTACTTTTCATCTTTAAATTTCATTGAACATGATTTAGAAGGAAAATTATTTTCCGAATCGACTTCAGGAAATTATTTTGGCTTCGAAGCATCCTACAATGAGTTACAAAGACTATTCGAAAATCAATTTTGTGTTAAGTATTAATTTTTATTATTAGTTGAATATTAAGTTGCTCATCGTACATATAAAAGTGCTTAGTTAGTGTTTGCGATATGTATTCATTGTAGATAACGCGTATAATTTTAGATTTAATATTTATCATTGACGCGGCCTATTTTGTTGCAAAAAATATTCTGTACGATAAATACGATTTGTGGGATTTTCATTAGAACAAAAGTTTTCACACGATTTGAACTTATCATAAACAAATAATTCATACACTTCTAAAATAATAACTGGCTAAAAATCCCACAAATAGAATTATATAAAAATTTTCTTAGTAATAAAGGAATGATAAAGTAAATGTACAAGAAAAGATAAAATCGGAAACACCAAATATCTCATTTCCAATAAACAATTACATATGCAAGTGTATAAAAAAGTTACTTTTATATTCTTCCAAATTATACAATACTGCACTTGGAGGTTCTGCCTCGTGCACGTCTTAAGAAAATAAGAAGTTTACTCAGCCGGACGCAGAGCTGCTGTACGGCAGAGAGCGCCCACTGCTGTGTGACCAATCAGAGCAATCCACCGGATATCAACATAGCGCCCGGCACCGGACATCTATGCACAACCAAATTTTTATGTTTGCAGATGATACAGTACTAGTATGTGGAAGCAATGACTGTAAATACTCTGAACAAATCATTAATCAGGATATAGAAAAATATTGTGATTGGTTTCATTTCAACAGGTTGACGATTATTAAGTTGTCGAAAAGTGCAAATATCTGGATGTCATTATTGATAATAAACTTACTTGGAAAGAACATATACAAGCAATATTTGGGAAAATATTTACATGAATCTGCGTAATGAGAAGGTGTAGAGAATACATCAACGAAAAAAATAAAAATTTGATGTATCATGCCTTCATTTAATCCATTCTCAGATACATTATAACAAGTTGGGGGGTAGCTTCAGAAAAATAAATACAAAAGATTTAAAGATCACAGAATAAAGCCATTAAAGCAATTTTCAAATTATCGCCAGATCAAACGACTAGGGAATTATACAAAATAGTTAAAGTGCCAGAAATTTGTACATTTGGAGACATAGAAAAGGCAAAAATGATATATAAAATGGCGAAGAAACTCATTAAAACTACAAATAAGATTGAAATTGAAGGAAATATACATAACTATAGAACAAGATTTGCAAATGAACTGCGAAAAATGTATCACAGAACTGATCCGGGACAGAACACAGCGATATACAGCAGTATAGACACATATAATAATTTACCAACGCATATTAGAGAACGCGAAAGTCTACAAGAATTCACAAAAAAACGTTAAGAAATATTATACAACAACCACTTATTTTTGGGTCATAAATTCAATAAATGAAAAAAAAAATAAATAAAAATTCAAATTTGCACTATATTCCTATATATAGTACTATATATAGTACTATATACGATATATAGTAATATTAGTAAGAAATGCCAAATGTTCATAGTAAAAAGGAATTCTCAAAAATCTTACACAATCGCATTCATTCATTGAACTTCAATACTATCACTAATTTTCACATTTTCAAGCAATGAGTCGTAAATACGAATTCTTAATTTTCTGTTTAACTTCAGACGCTCAGTCACTTTTCTCTAATTTGGTTACTAAAATTTCACTAATAATTAATGTAATTTTCATAATTTACATTTTGAGGCTAACCTCAATTTGTCTTCAAGATTGAGAATAAATCTTCACGAATAGAAAATTTTTGTTACTCGTTAAAATTTAGTGAGTTGAAAGTGGCAGGGTAGACAAGAAAATCAGATAATTTATAATGCACATTGTGACCACAGGTTTCCTTTTGAACGTCATTTTTCACTTTTTTAAAAAATATTTGCAACATTGTGGAACTTATTAAAATTTGTCTGCAACTTAACGGCTATAAATGAAAGTAAAAATTTTAATCCCGCCTAAGGTTGAAGAAACATGCACCAACTCTTGTAACGTTACACAATATGAGGGGCTACTGTTGGATTGTGCTAACACTAATATATTTTTTTCAAAAATGTTGAAGAATCATTCAAAAGTCTTGAAGTTATGAATAGCTGTTTTTTATAGGTTTGGGCTTTACCCATACTAACATTCGTAGCGATCTTAGGTAACTTACTTTTATCCCACCAAGATCTCCGGAGATATCTTTGTCATGAAGAATCCGTAAATCTAGTAGAAAAACAATATAAATACATTTTATTATTATATAGAGTACCAGCTAGAATTATCTGGCCACTAAAGAAAATCGTAATAAAAACAGTGCTCTCTTTTTTTGTGGCTATCTCAGCGATAAATTAAGTTAAAAAGATTTACAATAACGCGTTAGAAAAATTAGTCAATTTCGTGACGCCTGAACCCTACTTATAGTATTTTCAATAAACAAGGGCAGATATAGTATTTCAAAAAGACCGACCAATTTTCCGTTTTTGACAAATTTCAATACTCAACTTCCACTTTCTGCATGCTTTAGAAAAGTAAATGGAAACGATGAAATTCCGCCGAATTAAAGCCTAAATCGTCCTCTTCAAAATGAGACCAAGAACATAACGAAATGTTTACTAGTTCTTGAATTAGCTTGAAAATTATAATTTTTTGCTAAGATAACAACGTAAAAAGAGAGGCATATACTCAATACGATTTTTTTAGTGGGCTGAAAATTCTAGCCGGTATTGTAATATCCTTGAATAGAAGTATTATCGTTGATCTAGAAATACCTTCAGTTTCTTTTAGATTCTAAATCCCGACATCCTTGCATATAGCAATAATTATATCTCTGAATTTCATCACAACTTCAGGTCATCATATTGTAGAATTGTAAAAAACGAAGGAGGAGGGTCAATAAGGCATTATTCTTAAAGAAAGAATATCTGTTGATATTTTTTTTAATCATTCCATATTCTCCGCGGTTGTTTGCAAATTCTAAAATTTCCATATAGAAATTTAAAATCAGATCAGTCTGTAATGAGTCTATATGCACAACAATCATGAAAGTGTGTCGGAAAAATTTCGCGTCAATTCTATTATCGTAATCACGTAACACAAGCAGAATATTGAGTAAATAATCTGAAGACAGACCGAGTAATATACCTATCCTATGAAATTCAAATATAAGAAAAAGTTTGTTTGGTCTCACTCTTATCTTATTGATCTGGAGTTGAGAATTTTGTGTTATAAAATTGTAAAGATTATGAATATGAAGCAATTTAAAGCTGAGTCGTCAAATGCTGGTTGCTATATATGATAGCCGTGAATATATTATAAAATTATTAGTCACCGGTTTTAGTTATCTGTCAGTAAATCATCTTGAAAAATGAAGAACGTTTTTAAGACTATATTCCTTACGTATATGGTTATTCTTCACTCTATTCGTAAGTGTATAATATAATAGAAATATTAATGATGATCAAAAAGATTAGGAGTTCACAGCAATAAAAAGGAGAGACAAAAATGTATCGCCTTAAATTTAAAAACATACACTCAAAAAACGAGCTCGTTGAATCAACAAAATTTTTGTTTGCTCAATCATAGCATATGGCCATTATATGAAAAACAAAACGTGTGGTTGATCCTACTAAACTTTTTCGTTGTTTTAACCAAATCTTCGGATATTTGGAGAATTCCATAATTGAACAAAAAAATGTTGTAAGGCCAATCAAATATTTATATAATATTTTTAATTCACCTGATTTCATATGGAAGCTCAGAAGATTCGCAACGTTTTTTGAATTTTCCAAATATTTTACCAACTGATTAGCTAACAATATAATTTTCTTAGTCATCTTTCAATTGAGAATAAAAATGTATATCACTGATTTATGCGCCTCGAGCGAAAAAATACCCTTGGTCCTGTTTTTTTAACCTAATAATATTTCCTAATTGAAAGATGTTCAGATAACTTTTTCCCCTTATACGCTACACTTCAATTGTGCTTGCAGTATTACATTTAAAAAAAAAAAAGTTAAGAAATATTATGCAACAACCATGTTGTTTACTAGAAATGAGACTGCAGAATTTGTCGCTACGAAGTTACCTTAGTGAAGCGAAGTATGAATGAGTAATGAGTCGTAAATACGAATTTTTAATTATTTACTAATCTTTAGTGGCTCAGTCACTTTTCTCTAATTTGATTACTAAAATTTCCCTAATAATTATTGAAATTTTCATAATTTAGATTTCGAAAGTAGCCTCAATTTGTCTTCAAGATTCGGAATAAATCTTCACAAATAGAAAATGATGGTTACTCGTTAAAATTTAGTGACTTGAAAGCGGCAGGGTAAACAAGAAAATCAGATGATTTACAATGCACATTGTGACAAAAGGGTTTCTTTTAAACGTCATTTTTCACCTTTTTTGAATATTTGCAACATTGTAGAACTTATTAAAATTTCTTTGCAACTTAACGGCTATAAATAAAAGAAAAAATTGTAATCCCGCCGGAGGTTGGAGAAGCATGCACCTTTAGCCAACAAATAATAATATCTTCTTATTTTCTCCGAACTTCACATGATTTTCCAATCAAACTTTTCAGGCTTCAGTTCAGAATTTATTTGTAAGAACTTTTTTTAACTTTTCCAAAAAATTTTTGAAATGGTCTTGTGACGTTATACAATATAAGGGGCTACTGTTGAATTGTGCTAGCAGTTATATATTTATCTCAAAAATGTTTAAGAATTATCTAAAGGTTTTGAAATTATCAATAGCTAGCGAGTTTCTATCCTCAGGTCTACGGTTTTAGCTTCGAACATACTAACGATCGTAGCGATCTTAGGTAATTTATTTTTATTCGACAAAGATCTTCGGAGGGATCTTCGTCACAGAAAATCCCTAAGTCTAACAGAAAAGCAATATACATAAATTTTTATATTATATACAGTACCGGCCAGAATTATCAGGCCACTAAAGGAAATCGTAATAATAAGAGTGCTCTCATTTTAGTGGCGATCTCAGCGGTAAATTAAGTTAGAAAGATTGTCAATAAAGCGTTGAAAAGATAAGTCAATTTTGTGATGCCTCAACCCTACTTAAAGTGTTTTCAATAAACAGGAACCAAGATAGCACTTAGAAAATACCAGCCAATTTTCCGTTTTTGACCAATTTTTGATACTCAGCTTCCACTTTCTGCATGCTTCAGGGAAGTGAATGGAAAAAATGAAAACTTAGCCGAATCAAAACCTAAAGCCTCCTCTTTTAAATGAGAATAAGTACATAACAAAATGTTCACTGGTTCTTGAGTTATCAAAAAAATGATAATTTCTTGCTGAGATAACGACGTAAGAAGAATACGATTTTTTAGTGGTCTGACAATTTTAGCCGGTACTGTAATATCCTCGAATAGAAGTATCATTGTTGACCTCCTAAAAATAACCTTAGTTTCTTCTATATTTTAAATTCCTGCATCCTGGACAATTGTAATAAATAAATCTCTGAATTTCGTCATAACTTCAGTTCTTCATATTGTAGAATTGTAAAAACAAAGAAGGTAGATCAATAAGGTATTATTCTTAAAAAGGAAATATCTGTAATAAACCCAGATTATAAAATTCACATATCGGAAAAAGTCTTTTTGGTCCCACACTTATCTGATTAATGTTGAGTCTAGAAACTATTATCATAAAATTAAAAAGCTTCTAAATATGAAGCAATCTAAATCTGAGTCATCGGATGGTGGCCAATTTATATGAAAGCCACGAATATATTCTACATAACTATGAGTCACCGATTTTAGTTCCCTGTAAGTAACTCATCTTACGAAATGAAAATCGTTTTTGAGACTATATTCCATACATATATGGCTTTTTTCACTCTAATCGTAAGTGTATAATACAATAGAAATATTAATAATAATAAGACAGCTTAGACAGAAAAAGAATGGACAAAAATGTAACGCCTTATATTCAAAAACGTACACTCGCGAAACAAGTTGGTTCAATCGACATGTTTGTTGGCTAAATCATAGAATATGGTCATTACATAAAAAACAAAATATCCGATCAATCCAAACCAGCTTAATTTTTTGGTTCCAACAAAATCTTTTGGTCGACGGAGTATATGGTTGATTAAACAAAAAAGTGTTGTAAGATAAAATATTTTCAGCTGATTTTATATGTGGATCGAGCGAAAAAAAATTCTTCCTGTCCTTCTTTTAAAACCCTGATAATCTTTCCGAATCAACAATTTTGTGAATATTTCCCCCCCTTGTACACTACCCTCCAATTGTAATTGCAGTATTAGGTTTTTTCCGTAATTTTGAATAAACACTGAAAAGTAATAAATTTAGTAACAACTCCGGGCTAGCACAAAAGTTGCCCTGAACATTCCTGGAATATTCTAATGTCAGGTTCGGTGAAATCCGAAAAATATTCCAGGAAGGAGTTTGGAACAAGATAAATGACCGCGTATGAACAAAGTTTCCCGAAGAAGTTTCCAGGAATGTTTATAAGATGTTTGCATTATATGAATTTGATTCATTTTATCAATTCAATTCTTTAGAAGCATTCCGCGAAACTTCCTTGGAGACATTCCTTGATAGACGGACGTTTACCTACTTCCGGGAACCTTCCTTAAAATTTTTTTCAAATTTTCCAAATTTCTCAATTGCAATGTTCCAAGAATGTGCAGGGAAAGTTTTCTGCTGCACGGGCTATTTTTCCCAAGTACAAAAACTTGATAAATATAAACTTTTTCTTACAGACTTAGGTTCTCAGATGAGTAATTCAAATGGGGTTAATAATCATGCTCGACCACCAGCCCCCCCAGCAAATAGGCCTCCTACACCTGCCCAAGGACGCGGTTCAGCCCCACCAGCCCAAATACCAATCCGATTTGGCTTTCCGTCCTCCCGGGTTTTTTAAAAAAGACATGATTGGCCAATCAAGTTCGAGCAATTACCACCATGGAGCGCTCTGGTCAATCATAGGCATCGTAGAGAATCTATACAAGAACAACGTAATTTATTGAATTATTTATCTCTACTTTTTGTTGATATAAACAGGGTATTTCAGCGAAGATCTTAGAAAAACAAATAATATTTGTCTCATTTAAAAAAACGTTCTGTGAAAATTTACACGCCTCTGATGTAACGGTATCTCTCAATTTCGCACACAAGATATGATTTTGAGATGAATGTTGAATTTGAGTGCGCTTTATCTCAGATTAAAAAAAAGTCAATCCCGGATAAAATTAATGGGAAAATATTACAAGTTGCTGAATGTGGTAACAAATAATAATAGTATTAGATTTTTCTTCAGTTTGTAATTTCCTTTTTTGACTGGAGTTGCTACTTGCTCGTTATTTTACTGATATTCTGTTAACGTGAGCAATAATAATTTACAGTTTGTGATACGCTTTCATATTCAAAGTAAGATTTATCAAACACCACCAGGAGACCAGAAGGTGATGCTGCAACGAAACAAAAAATCCAATTGTGTCCTAAAATCTTCGAGAAACGTTGCGAAATTGATGAGGACGGTAATTCGCCAAAAAACATAGAATCAGTGAACCAAAAAATATTTCAAAATATCTACACCAGTTGAAAATAAACATTGGCAATATAATTTAAAAAGAAAAGAGGCATATTTGTTGCAACACAAAACTGATGCAGAGATTTCAGGCCAGAAAAAATTAGCATATTCGATGCGGGTACATGTCAGCCACGAGCATGTGATGAAGAAATGCATGATTGAGAACAGACAGTCGAGGGAAGAAAACAAGTTCTAATATCCCAATATGACACGATAAAATTCGAAAACATATTGAATCGTATAATTCAAATGTTTCTCACGTGGCGTTCCTGCACCTCATAGACGATATTTTTCAAATTAATTCACCATAATAGACATGTGCCAAGATTTCTTTGAATAAAATCCGTGCGAGACTTGCTCTTACGATCTTTATTGGTCAATTGTTCAGGAAATTATTGTTTATTTCACGATCTTAGATCACGCGGAATGCGAGCGTTGTGAGGCATTTGTAGAGCAAAGGCAGCTTGCGGAAATTACACAGATGACGTCAAAAACTCCCGTAAATCAACTGACATTGTGTATTATTTTCGTGATTTACAAAAAGTTATCATGTTGACTAGAATAGACCAATTGAAAGTGTTCTTCTGTCTGTACAACAAGTATATTGGCCTTTAGTCAAAGTCCCGCGCAATTAAGATCTACTAATAAAACAATTAATGAATCTCTTGCTGTTCTTTAGTATGAGTGCATTGCCGGGCGGAACGAGTAGCAAATAGTAAGCGCTCTTAATTATTCTTTCTAGTTAATCGTGATAAACAAAGGATATTTCTGGGGCTAGATAATTTCTCTGCTCAGAATAAAAACTCATGCATCTTTTCATTTTTTGTTTATATAGTGAATTCTGACGAAATGGAATTAGAATCTATGTAAATTACTTATTTTTAAAATGACCATAGTTTTATGTCGGCAGACGCATTTCACCACGAAGTTGAAGCCTCCATTCGCCTAACCTACAGGATATGAAGCAAGTCAGAGTAACTCGAGGATGTCGTACTTTAGATTGTAACTTTACTTAAAAAGAAACGAAACTACCAAAATTCGAGTTTTTAAAACTTAAATTGAAGAAAAGCGAAATGACTGTCCCTAAGACTCCAAAGGATACAAACTTCCGCATTTGCCTGCATCTCCACATGATTTTACTTTAGTCCAAGCCAACCGGAAAACCCCTGCTTTTAGGAAGACGAAAATATAAAGAATTATTACCTCAATCTATATAAAGTATTAAATTTAAAACCACTAAGTAGGTTAGTCCAAAAAAATATATTTATCTTAATGATTTCTGAAAAATTATATGATGCGTCGTTCCGGTAACGGATTGTTACGCTCATAATGCAACTATATATTCCATATAAATATCAATCAAGCTGTGAGAAATTTTTTTCGTTATATTAAACATTTAAACTATGAATAATAGTTTGATACTATTTCGATTAGCAATGGGGAGTGGAGGAAATTGAAATCTTTTTCTTTGGGTCAAAATGGTAGAAGTTGAGGAAAAATCGTTGTTAAATAGAACAAGGTACGCCTGACCGTGACCTTGCGCGGCGAGGGGGAGAACTTACAGGTGAGATCCCTACCGGGATGATGAAAAGCTCCCTGTCCGGACTTTCCAAACTCCTTTCGTGCCTGCGAAAAAGCTCCGTCGCCGAGAGATTTTTGATCGAGAGCTCAGCGAGAGCCGGAATAGTAAATGGCCCCAAGCGGAGAAGAGAAAGTCGGTGGAAATTCGGGAATTCGCTGTTTCGGAATATTGCCGGCGTAACATTGCAACAGAAGGTCGCAGAATTTTTCCCAGGGAAGGGATAAATTTGTATAAACTTTCCACTATTCCCCAGCCTAATCGGTTAAAGATATCGCTTCTAACCGAGTCCATTGTTGTGAGACTATTGACGGTTCCGTAAAGTCAGCAACGCATTCGGCTAAAAACGTATTGGCATCTTTGTGATCTAAACCAGCGAAGATAGGTCAAGGTGATTCCGGGGTTCTCAATGCACGGACCACTCCACGTCAGTCACTGAGCGTTAGAGGTCGTAAATTTGCAGGCGCGCCGGTTCGTTGTGGCGAGCGTGAGGTTTTTGACAAGTGGAAGAAATTGAAATCTTTTTCTTTGGGCTAAAATGGTAGAAGTTAAGGGAAAATCGTTTTTAACTAAAACAAGGCACGCCTGACCGTGACCTTGAGCGGGGAGGGGGAGAACTTCACGGGTGAGTTCCTTATGGGGATGAGAAAAAGCTCCCTGTCTGGACTTTCCAAACTCCTTTCCAGTCTGCGAAAAAGTTCCCTCGCCGAGGGAAGATTTTCGGTCGGGGGCTCAGCGAGTGCTGGGATAGTATATGCCCCAGGCGGACGCGGGAGGGAACGAGAGAAGAGAAACTCGGTGGGAATTTCGGAATTCACTCTTTCGGAATTCCGAACGAATAAAAAGCTGAACGTTCCGTGTCGTATTCCGGACCGAGAGAATCTAACCAGCAATCGGGATACTGCGGCTCGTATACCAAACTGCCGGTAACCGAGCGCGGAGGCGGTAGCCTGGGTGGAGAAACGGAACCGGAATTTGACGACTTCGCGGTCACGGAAAGCTGCGTCGGAGATGAAGGCACAGTGGGATGAGCGGAATTCGCTATCTCCTGGAATGTGAGGGGCTGCTGCTTCTTGCTTTTCCTCAGTCTGCGATTTAGATGCTTCCGGGGTTTTCCGGAACACTTTTAGGGCTTCTAGCAGACTACTTCGTGAGGTACACAAGACGTTCCGAAGGATGCACCTCCCGGTGGGAAATAAGGGGCAAAAGGCGTGAATAAACCGGGCCGAAAATATTGCAACTCCCACGCGGGATTCCGATCGCCGGAGGGTATCGATTGGTTAAACGAATACATGAAAGGCTAAAATCAATTCGACATTTTGATGGCGAAAAAAATCAAAAACAAAAGTGGTCCGCGCTAAGGGGAGCAAAAAAAATCGCGACCCGTATCCGAACGAATAAAATGCGAGAGACTCGTTCGAAAGTGACAACCTCGGGGTAATATCTCCCGAATTGAGCACTTTCTTAGGTCGTTCCGTCGATAGTCTGGCTACTGGCAACCGCCGTTCTCAAGCGAACGTACGAGGAAGAAATCACGTTACGCACTACCGAGGAACGATATGCGGCTCGTCCGCGAGATTTTCTGACAAAGACAAAATAAATTATGAAAATTCGACGGACATTTCATCACTAACCTTCGATCGCTGATGGAAAACCTCCGACACCATCGAAGGTGGAGGATTCTCGATTCTGGATGACTCCTGAAGAATTTGGCTCGACGCCAATTCTTGAACTGTGAATTTGATGATTCGCAAAAAAAAAAAAAAAAAAAAAAAAAAAAAAACTGGTGAGAATAAAAAGGAGCCGGAATCTAAGAACAGAAGAACGAATTTTAAAATCCCGACCTACCACGACTGCGTTTTTGGTGAACAACATTTGCGAAGAAGTCAGAAATTGACAATTATGTTTGTGAAATGTAATATTTTAACATCAAAATACGCTGGTAAATTACGCATCAGTAACCCCGGTTTCCCCTTCTAATAATTATCCAAGAATTAAATTTCTTTTTCTTTATCTGCATACCAACCATTTTTTCTTATTTTCGAAAATTATATATATTAAAAGAAGAACCTGGACTTCGGGAGGATGATGCATGCGTTCTGGTCATATCTGTCACCACTACAGTTAATGATTGAAGATTCCCATTCCAGTCCATTATGCAAGGATTTCCATGTTCGTTGTAAAATATTTCACCCACATCGGGGTGTGATGGATTAATTGATTCTGTAAGAAAAAAGGGGTATTTTTCGTAACAAATTTTCTACATAAATCACACTAATTTGTTATTCGGCCGAAAAAGTTGATTTTTGAACCAAATAGTTAAATTTTCAACCTATAAATATGAATTTTCAATCAAATAGTGAAGTTTTCAAACAAAAAAAAAAAGATTTGAACCAAAAGCAGGTAATTTTTCAACAACAAAAAAACAGTTTTTATTATAAAAGACGAACTTTCAACAAAAACAGTCGAATTTAACCAAGAAATATGAAATATAAACGAAAAATAAAATACTTGATATTTCAACTAAGAAAGACTTTAATTTTAAATAAAAAATTGTTAAATTTAACCAAAATAAATCATTTTTGACCAAGCAATTGCATTTTTGCAGCAACAAAATCAAAGCTTCCAACAAAAGAGATTAATTTTAAACCAAAAAAGATTTCTCATCCAAGAGGTAACAAAATATCAACCAATTTGTTGAGTTTGGAAGACAAAAAAGGAGAATTCTTTATAAGAAGGTTGAATTTTCTACCGAAAATATGAATTTTCAACCATAATGTTCATAGTTAACAATATAGTAGAATTTTCCACATCAATTGTAGTTTGTATGACGTAGCGAGAAATTTGGTGGATGCAGTCAGTGCGTTATTGGTTACATAACATCTGGCAGGAAGTTCACTTCCAGAGACCGACAGTTCGAAGGATCCGTCATCAAACGCTCAGCAAGTCTAGGTTGCTGGCCACCAGGCAATATATTGCTGACAGAATACGGGTACTATCTGACGCTAGGAAAAGTCTGTAGTGGAGGAGGAGGTGGGTCAGAAAAAATGAACAGTTTTTCTCTGACCCATCTCGACTCTACCGAGACCTTCCAATTACTGTCGACCACCCTCCCAAACTAGAGGAGGTCGACGCATTTTGGGAAGAAGTCTACGAAGTCCAGGATGCACTGGATTAAAACACAAAGAACATTAATAGCTTCAAGGAGCTGTGCATTGCCCTCATAACACCTGAGGAGGAATTCCCAATTATTACTACTGAAGATATGAAAAAATTATTTATAAGCAGGAAGCACTATTCCGCTCTGGGACCAGATGGTATCAAGAGCGTCTGGTGAAAGAAATTTCCTCCAACCGACTAAAATCTGGTCTGCAGTTTCACCTATATCTAAAGTTGGTCTTCACAGCTATCCTAAATAATACGATTATTCGCAAAATCGGACGTGCATGGAGAGATGTACGAACAAAACGGCTGAAAGGAAGTCGTAACAGGAAGTCAGGAGAACATGTTCATCGATAGATTTGTCTGCAAAGATGCAACATCCTACAAGCGCTGTGATGGCCTGGATTGATTACCGGAAAGCTTTCGACTCAAACTTCCTTAGACTCATCATCTGTCGGAAAGTTCAAAGGTTCATCCACCTATAATGAGGTGCATGGAGAGATTGATGCCCCTTTGAAGAACCGGATTTACTTTAAAGATTAAACATATAAAAAATAGTTTACCATCCACATGCAAAAGGCAATATAAAAAAAATGCATACAAATTTAAATAACCTTTTCAAAGCTTTAATGAAAGATGACAATGAACAATGGGATGAAAACCTAAAATCCTTAACGTGCGTAATAAATACTATGAAAAGTAATACTACAGGATTCCCGCCTTATAAAGTGATGTTCGGAAGAGACCATTAGCAATATTAATATCACCAACCTTAACTAATGCTGATTTAATGATGAAATGGAAAGGTAAACATGACAACCCTTAGACAAGAACATAATTCAAAGCCATCCGGTTTACAAAATAGGAGACCAAATTTAATTTAGGACCATCAACGTATGATACGCTGATACCTGACGAACTTTAAAACTTCAAGAAAATTACAGAAATCTGACGAGATTTAGAAAATATGTATGAACTTCGAATTTCTACGGAAATTTGGAATGAACTAGTAACTTATTAATTATAATTAGACGCTGAACTAGATAGGGGTTTTCCTACGTAAATTCAATCAAGAAAACATTTAAACTGAATAAATATTACCCTGTGGTGGTGCACTAAGACAAGAATTGTCTGATACAGGCGACCTAGACCTGGTCCTGGGCCCAGAACTGGAACTAGATCTGGAACTGGACCTGGTACTGAACCTGGAACTCGACCCAATGGACTGTGTACTCATATCTACAACAAAAATAGCTTCATTTTTCTAATTTTAAAGGCCCCGAATATATTCGAGTTTATTCATTTTTTAAATCAAGTTGAAGATTAAGTAATTTTATGCTTGACGATACACGGTAATCATTCTTACAATTTATATTAATTCATTCTATACTTACGAATAGTATTAAGAATAACCACCAAGAATAAGCACCAACAGCATATAAAAATTCCTCATTTTTGATGAAATAATGAAAAATAGATTAGAGCAGAATTTTGCGAACAGTGTAACTAACCATTCTAAGATATTTTTTTTTCCCCTTCCGGAGCACAGATCGTCAGATAAAACCTTTGCATCAGCATCATACAATTTATTCAGTTCAAAAGTATTAATGTGATCCCGTCGTGTTTTTAATTCGAAAAAAAAATCCTTTCGAGTTGGTCAATAATGGAGGCCGTAGACCGTTTTGTGTAGTAAATTCCAGATTTGCATCACTGATGCGCGCCAGAAGCTCAACCTACGAAGATGAATTTTCAACCAATTTTGGAATTTGAAAGCAAATAAACAAAAATTAAACTTTAACGAAAGAGAATTGCATTTTGAACCAACTAGTAGAATTGTTATGCCGAGAAGACGATTCTTTTAGAATAAAGTAGAATTACCAATCCAGAACGACGAACTTCAACAAAAAAGTTAAAATTTCGACAAAAGAAGATGAATTTTTTCACAAAGTATTTTAATTTTTCATCAAAAAAAGTTTGTTCTCAACAAGAAATATAATAGTTGATATTTCAGCTAAAAATAAATATTTTATTGTTGAATCGAATACAGTTGGATTTACCCAGAAAACATGACTTCTCAACGAAAAAGGAAATCTTGATATTTTAACTAAAAATATTTTTATTTTAAATCAAATCTTTAAGAGGCAAAGAAAGGTCAACCCAATTGTTGAATGCGAATTTTCTAGAAACAAGTTGAAATGTTAACCCGCAGATATGAATTTTTAACTAAAAAGGTGAATTTTTAACCAAATCGATGACTTTAAAACTTAAAGCGATTACTTTTCAAACAAAAATGGAAGGGAAATGGAGAGAGAAACAGGAGAGAGAGAAAACAGGAGAGAGACAAAATAGTACGGAGTCCCCTGATTTAGGCCCACCGTCAGCCCCAAAATCGACGCTAAATCCAGGTTTCACTGTAGTTAAATTTTAAACTACAAGCGGTCAATTTTCAGATAAAATAGATTATCTAAATTTTCATTGAAGAAACTTGGCAAAATTCAATTAATGCTCTTTGTTCGGCATGTTCCGTCATCCTGAAACGCGACGCGTACGTGGTTAGAAGTTCACGCAAATGCGTATACTAGTCGAGTAAAGATTCGCTGGTCCGTATTATTCAGTGGTGAGCCTCACACGGTTGCACAAGGAAAATGTCACAAGCGCACTACTTCCACTCACTTTGACATTGTGAAGTCGATGCAGTGCAACAATCAATTTCAAAAGAGATAGATCAAATTATTTCTTCTGGTTTCAAAGAAAAAGCAGACAAACGTATGAACAGCTACATGATGGTTCTCTCAGAACGGGATTTGCTATCCCGTTGTGAGAGAAACATTGCCTTTGATAATCTCCATCAATCCCCAGAATAAAATTGGGAGATAAATTAGTGATTTCTATCAACGATATGCAGGAGATTCAGACAATCTCAAATCTGACTCACAATTAAACTATTAGAATCGCAACAATGATTCGTGTGACAAGGCTAGGAAAGTAACTCCACCTAATTTAAAACAAGAACTTTATGCTGGTAATCACTCCTTCGAAATTTTCTTTGCAGTGAAGTTGTTCGATTTCAAAAAGGTTAAGTCCAGCAATTCCTCAGATGATAAATAAAATGTTGTTTATTATAATAATTTGGATGATTAAAGTAAGTAGGTCAATCTATAGTGTCAAGTTTCTCGAGTGCACTTGAAATTTGGTATCGATGGCAGTCGCTTCTAAACTATTTCGAGATTCTTGAAAATATCATGACAGACATAATGTGATAGTAGATCTATCCTTTGCACGTTGCGTGTTCGAGAAAAAAATCATCTTAGCGAGCGTGCTGATTTTAGAACCATTGCCAATATATTACAGAATTATTTTAGTTTGCGTGATGCAGATGTAGAAAGTGAATCGCATAAGAAATACCTCAACTGCGTACATGCACCAGTTTTCGAAAGCGACTCTGATAAACTTATGTTGGATATAATTCCACCCCTTGAACATCATTTGATGCTCGGCGTGGTTAACACTGTGATTAAACATATGCTTGAGAAAGTATTGATGAAGAAACCTTAGCGTGGAAAAAATCTTTCAACGTTAAACGCAAAGGAAGCCTAAAATGGCAAAAGATTCAACGGTAAGTTCTGCCAAATTTATTGGACAAACTTGGAATTTTGTGTACAAAATGTCCCATCGGCTGTTTGAAGTTTGTCAAATTCTGAAAATTTCCGTTCAATTGTAAAAGCTTGTTCCAGTCACGTTTTTGATTGATCCAGACTTGAAAAAAAAATTTACCTGGATCTGGGAGCTTCGATAACAAATAAAATCCATTCCTAGAATCTAGATACTTCATCGACCTATAGTAGTGGACGGCTAGCCGGAGTCGTCAGAAATGGAATAGGGAATAAAAACGGAGGACAAATCGAGAAAGTCACCCTGTATTTTTCTAAGGATGGCGATTAGTGATTGGTGGATTGATCCTTTTCTAATGAAAGCAGATGGAAGATGAGTAGAACTAATCACTATCCTTAGAAAAAATAAGGTTGACTTTCTCGATTGACACTCTCTTTCTATTCCCTATTGCACTTCTGATAGCCGTATCCAGCTTTTTTAAATGAAATTTTTGAAGTATTATATGTGTTTCATAGTAAATATTCTTCCCTAACCTTAACTACTAACAGCCTCAATAATTTATAATGTTCGTGAGATTAGTGCTATTTCTATTGTGTATTGAATCCTCTTGCAAATAAAATTGTGTCAACTTGTTCCGGTACAGCGGCACCAACCAGAATTGGAGTACCCAGTATCTCAGCTCTCCCTCTAGGATCTTTGATGTCGATGAGATACTAGGTTAGTTAGGTTAGAAATATGAGTTTTCGTTGCTGGACGTTGATACACCTTTTTAATGTCAGCGAGATTGGATAATTTGAATGTAAGTTCATGACGAACAAGAGTACGTTAAGATCACTTTCATTTCGTTAAATCTGAATTGCTTACATAATTCTTATTTAAAAAGCTGATATCAATATACAAATCACAGTTTACAGTGAGTAACATAACCTTTCTTTGTACGTGTTTCTAAGGCATGGACATTTCTAGCAACGAAGAAAATGCACATGAGCATCAGAGTCCCACAAAAAACAAACAACTGGAACGACTAGGAAAAATAGAAACAGAAAGCATAATCCAGCAATTTACAATGCTAAATTGGAGAAAGAATTTCCTTTCATTAGATCTCATCCATCTGACCCCTCTAAAGCACAATGCAAGTTACTCACTTCAAGCACTACTGGAAGGAGAACGACATTTCGTTGTGAAAGGTACGCGTTACTTTTTTTTATCTAAAATATTCACAATTCTGTTTGATCATTTATCGATAAAAAATACATCTTTCAGACATATCTAGATCCTTTTATTTATCATATTATAAAATATCAAGTTTTTTTCACTTCTTCTGCACAGATCTGACATCGAAAGACACCTTCAATCAGAACGTCATGTACCTGGTTTTAACTCAGTCAAAGCAAGAAATGCAAAAAGTTTGGAATCATTCATTATCAACGAGAAGTTTAATCCACTAAACAAACAAGTGAAATCCTGCTAATTTAGCAGAGCCTTTTTTAAAAATGGACCATCTAACGGACGCCTTAAAGGATATTTTTCCTGATTCACAAATTGTTGAAATGATTTCAGCCAAAAGAAGAAAAACCAAAGGAATTGTGATAAATGTGCTGGAGCAAGACGAAAAACAACACTTAATATCTGTACTAAAGGAAATCAAGTTTTGAATTCTGATAGATGAATCTACTGATATTTCTTCTGCAAAACTTCTTGTGTTATGCTTAGATTTTATTGTAGAAATCAGGGTAAGCTTGCATCTCGTTTCTGGGATCTGCAACAAGTGTTCAGCGAAGATGATCCACATGGAGCGGAAGAGGACGCTATGGCTAGGAGACTGTTCGAGCTAATAAAACTTCATTTGATAGGTATGAAATACCATTCAAAAATGTGGTTGGGTTTGGATCAGACGGTTGTAACGTCATGATGGGTTGTAACAACAGCGTCGCCTCAAGAATGAGAGAATTATGTCAAGGACTTCGGGTGTGCAAGTGCATTTGCTACTCTCTCCACCTTTGCTTTGGTGAGGCGTGCAAGTGCCTGCCACGACCATGCGAAGATGTAGCTCGTCACATTTACAACTTCTTCAACAGCAGTGCCAAAAAGCGGGCACAATTTACCAAATTTCAGATTATTGGAGAACGCCTGGAGTCAGCTGAAAGAAAACATTCTTTTGAATGATCCTATTACAAAAGCTTTTTACTTTTTCTTAGGGTGGTGTTACAATTGTAAGCTGGATTTCACAGATAAATTTGAAATAAGGATACGAGCACGTTTTAGTTACAATTGTGTATTCGCCATATTGTTATAGACAGAAACATTAAGACTGGATCGGCCACGCTAGTGAAAGTTCGACCAATTAGAAAGTGGGTCGGAGTTAGAGGAAAAAGCTCGTTTGGATCAGTTGATAAAGGAGTTAGGGGTCGCGAATTCAGTGTTGCCTCTATTTGAGCTAATAAAGTGGAGAATTCTTCATACGTTAAAATTGCGTCACCTGCTACGCGTTTCAAGTGGTGCTTAACAGACTTCACTCCGGCTTCCCAAATACGTCTGAAATGTGGCGCGTGCCATTATCAGAGTAAATGTTCGATGGTTTTCCGCGTCTTGAAGCAAAACGCCGCAGAGCAGCTATAAAAGCCTCCGCAGTAGCATCTGGAACGAGCTCTAGGTGCAGGGCTTTAGTTTTGAAGCAGACGAACAATTTCACATAAGCTTTAGTTACTTTAGACCCTCGACCCTTTCGATCTTTGATAGAAAAAGGAACGGCGTACAGACATATCGCCAGCTGACCTCACAACATGAAATTTACAAGAAAAGGTATTTTTCATTTACTAATACATTACAATGAGTATAATACGGTGCTATTATACAGCTAGAAGACTTTTCTTCACTTTTTTAATAGCAATATTAATTTTACACCCATTTTTCGAAAACTCTGCATTAAAAAAAAAATACGCATTTTGTAGCCTCCGCCTCCAAATTCCACAATTTGGGTCTGGCAACACTGAAACAATATAATGTGTCTCCAAAGTATTTTTTGTGATTTGAAGATTCCACGGGATTTCAAGAAATTTTAAAGTATTTTACAGTTTTGAAAGGACTTTCATATAGTATTTCACAGAATTTAAAAGTTTTCAAAGAATTTAAAAGTATTGTAATGGAGTCACAGGAATCTCATAAATCAGGAATAACTAAAATATTCAAATATCAGACTTCACAGCATAAAATTCTAGCTCTGAAAACAGGATAAATACGGTAATTTTTCACGAAAATAGAAGAATAATAGGCGTATAAATTAGCGAATTTTAAAAGAGAAATTGCATCAAATCACTATTTTTCTAAACAAAGAAAACTATTTTATGTGAAAAACTAATATAAATATCAAAAAATACGGGCGTTATTTGTAATAGTCACCATGCCCCGCACCGACACCATACCCCACTCTCCCCTACCGTTCTTGGATAAATCGCACATGCTTTATTCATTGAAACAAAACAAACTTGCTTTTTTTCAATTATGTATATGCAAACCTTACAGAAACGTAAGATCTACAATTTGCCAAAAATTCATGAATAATAAAATTATGATCAAGATTCACAATTTCGGACAATTTTAGGTTACGTTTAGCGCTCTACATCGGAAAGGGGCATTTTTAATCAGAAATGATTAGATTTCAAAAATTCAAAAATTTTCAACGATTTACTTTTTTCGGTATTATTAGCGTTTTTTTACCGGAAATCGAGGTTTTAAATCAAGTTCATAAGGTTTATCATTTTTGAACACTTTTAGGTTACGTTAGAATTTTACATCGAAAATTTATTATTTTACGTATTTGTAACAAAAAATCATTGTAATTCGAACAAGATTGAGAATTAGCAATTTTTGATTATTTTAGTGTTTTTCGTCGGAAATTGGTATTTTTAATAATACAAAAATGTAAGAGGATTCACAAATTTGAACATTCGGCTTAAAAGAAAATTTACAGCCTTAAATAATTTTTTGTTACTCAGGCTTAGTTTGATTCATTTTAAATTGTTGTTGTTAATAAAAAATCATTAGATACAAAAATATTATATAATTATACTGAAGTTAATATTGATATTGCCATCGCTTTTCTTTTCTATTATTTTAGATAATAGATACTATGAAACACAACAATTTTGTATTAATATTAATTTTATATTTTAATTTAAAAATTGTGTGAGACAAAAAAACAATATCGCGCAGACAGCGCATGTATTTATTTCCTAGTGTTTTTAAAGCACAATTCTTTGTTTTGTTAATGCAAAATATATCATTAAACCAAAAGTAATCAATTTGATAACTCAAATCATTCTACAGATACAAAAAAAGAGTGTTTTGCTTAACAGTTTAAATGGTTTTGAATTTCATTGTTTAGTTCAAAAATTCGTTTTCTAAAGAAAAAGTTCTATTTAAAAAAAAAATGATTTTAAAATAAGGCGCGCGAGCAGGAATTTAAATTTGGAATGTTTGAAATATAACTTGTTATTGTTTACAATTTGCGTCAGAATAATATTTTCAATTGTTATAAAATTTCAATTTACTAAGACCTAACATTTACATTTTCACTTTTTGATTGTGAAAATTATAACTGACTGAATAGCATTAAAAAATAACAATTAAAAAAGTTATTTTTTTTTTAGAAGAATATTAATAGATTTCTATATTATTTTCATTTCCAACAAAATCATTTCAGTGAATATTTGAAAACCTTATCAAATTATCTCAGAATCTTAAAATGAAAAGCTTAGGAATTATACAAAAAAAGAATAATTTTTGCAATATCACCAAACGGTTACGATGGTCTCTAAAAGGATAATAATTTATTATTTTTATTTTTGAAATCATTAATGATAATTAATAATTATTATATTATTAATCAACTAAAAATAATTTTTCTTCAAAAATAAAAAAAACCCTCGAATCTGGGTGAAGAAATTGAACATGTAAATGAGCTACGATTCGATATCAAGAATTCGGCCTGCAGTATAACCAAGATCCTCATGAATAAAAACACATCTACGCATATGTGTTTTTTTTTATCAGGATCTAAGGACTTCGACTGTCCCAAATCCGGAATTTTTGGTAGATATGCTACACTTTCCTGCAGACGTATTGTTTCTTCATTAGGAATTCTTTAAAATCGCTGTAGATATGCTAATCAAGAACTAATCATCTCGAGATTTGATTAAAATTTTCAATAATGATTAGCATAGTTCAATTCGTCTTTTTATTGTAAATCCAACAATACAAAAAACTAATTTATGATAAAAATAAAGTTGTGGATTCATTTAAGATCAAAATGAAATCTGCTTTCTCATGAATAATTTTATGCACCGAAATCAGAGCATGAAAAAATGCACAATTCAAAAAAATATTTCTCAACTACCTACTTTTCGGCTCATTAGAGATAAATTACATAACAAAGGAAAGAAGAGGGAGAAAAAAGAAAAAGTCAACCAAAACCAACTTCTCATTCTTTCCTTATTCCTTCTCCGTACTTTTAATGCTATTAGGGACCAATATGTTTCGAGGCCAGTCTAGACTTTCTCATTAGGGATTATTTATAGAACAACTGCAGGTATGAATATGATATGATTGTTGGACGGATTTAATTAATTAAGGAGGTTTATTTAATTAACAAAAAACTGAGATCAGCTGATTGGTTAAATCGATTTATTATCATTGTTATCAAAAAATTTTTATAGGTTAATCAATTTTCACCAATAAATGGAAACTTAGACAACTATGGTTTTTATTCTCAGGTGTTATGTGAATTATGATTAGCATACGTTTCTATCATTCAAAACATTTGTATTTTTTTCACTCATGTAATTTCTTTGGATATGAAACAATTGTTTAAATGATAAGAAAATAGTTCTAAAATAATCCGTTTACTTGACACCCCCGACTATTAATGTAATTTCAAAAATGTGCATATTTAATGTAGAAAGAGTTTTTTTCTTGTAATTTCTCGATAACATAATTGACCATTTTTAAATAAAACTATCAAATTAGTACCTCTAATTTGATCAAATATCTTATTTGTTCAAAGTTACGAAGAAAATATCCACTTTCAGATTAAAAAAACTTCTGGCAGCTAAAATTTTTACATGCAATCCTTAGTTCCTGTTTTCTTCAAGAGCTTGTTTTCTTTTTTTTTGCATTTTGTAGCTTTCTTTAGCCACTTTTTCATTTGAAATTTCAGAATGACAGACCATAAATATCGAATTATCGATAAGTAGATTGATGATGTTTAAATATTCGTCACAAATTAAAAAAATGGATTTCGTCTTCTAAGAAAATATAGCTGTGTTACCTGAATGTCTAGCCGTCTCACCTAAATATCTAGCCGTTTTAGATAAGTTTGCCATCTATAAATTTTCTATCTAATTTATCAAGATATTTTCTAGATGACAAAAATTAGCTAAAACGGCTAGATTTTGGCACTTTTGACCCTGCTCTAGTGGACAAGACAATGATATTTTTCATTTATTTTATAAATTTTTCTATATAAAAAACTGAAAGATATCAGCGTTTTATCCACTATATATAAACTATATTGTATAACTTTTTCACCTGAGGTAAATGCACATCGTCATCTTAAGTCAAATTGGAAATTAAAAATGGTTACAATTGTATTTAAAACGCAATTCTTATTTTCACAGAGGGCTTAACCGATTAAAGCTGATATAGAAAAACTCAATTTTGATGACTTCACATGATAATTGCGTTAGTTATCGTCAGAAACGTAACCGAGTATTGACAAAAGGATATTTAAGGCCATCTGACGATAACTAATGCAGTGACGATTACCAGTACATCTACCTTATGTTATTTTGATATGTGCATTTTTTCATGCTCTGATTTCAGTGCATAAAAGTATTCACAAGAAAGCAGATTTCATTTCGATCTTAAATGAACTTTTTAAATAGAAACACTAAGCTCAAGATTCGTTCCAATCTTCAGGGTTTGCTAATAAATATTTTTTAGAGTTATTTTGATTGAAGCCAAGCAATGTTTACCTCACTTTTTTGAAAGAAATCCTTTTATTTAAAGTTTGTAATAAATATGTTTCACATATTAGACATTTTTACAAATGTATGTTTTTTTATTATTCGTATTCCTATTTGCAAAATGTAATAATCTAAATAACAGTTTGTTCATCAGGACGGCAGTATAGTAAGTCACCCTCTTAGTTTCTAGAGGCAGAAAGAAGGGAGAGGGTGTTTTGAGAGGATCGGGAGTGGAACGGCTAAAACCGAAGCGAAGAGCTGTTCGAGTGGAGGACCAAGAGGGTCACCTGCTGGGTCACAAAGCATGGCGACAATGACTCGCTCTTCGGAAATAAGCCCTTTGGTGTTCCGAGGGTCCGACCGATGTCATTTCAGATAAGTTCCTCATCGCCTTTCATATACCGTCCTACCGACTAGCTTCATCGAGCCTCACTGCGTGTACACTAGACAAGAAAGAGATCGTAGAATGAGGAAGATGAGTCGAGAGTTGCTTACGATCTCAGGTTATCCTCCTCTAATTACGTATGCCTTTTTTAGCAAACTTGTCTCATCCAGATTTCAGAGAGAAAAAGAGCTCGAAAATAATTAAAACTCCAACAAAAGAGTACATAAGACCGAATCCCGAGGGGTACCAACTCTGGTAATCGGCTAGACCACTCGGTAATTGCAACTGATAATCCGGTGTAATTCTAGTCCTCCAGTGCAATCCGGCGTGATCCACTTGTAACCCGAAGCAATTCAAGTAGTTTTGATTAATCTACTTGTAATACATAGTAATCCACTTGTTAACTGAAGTAATCCAATTCTAGTCAAGGCTGATCTACTTGTAATCTAGTTAATTCGAAGTAATTTAGGTAATCCAAGTAATTAACTTGTAATTCAGGGTTCTCCAGGTAATTCGGAGTAATTTATAAAGTTAATCCAAACATTTTTAAACTATTCTCCAAAAGTGTTGTTATTAAGTTCATAAATTGAATACTTAGGTACACAACTTCTCCACTTTTAGTTTAATATCAATCAGATCAATTTTGTAGAAAATTCTTCACTCTTGGTACAAAATTGATTTTTTTTTGTTTGAAAATTCATGTTTTTGGTAGAAAGTTGAAATATTTTGTGAAACATTCATCTATTTTCTAAAAAATTGAATTACATTATTCACAATTCGTTTTTTAGTTGCAAGTTAATTTTTTAACTGACAATTTAACTATTCACTTTTTAGTTGATAATTTGTCCTTTTTATTTGAAAATTCAACTGTTTGATTGAAAATTCATATATTTCCTTTGCATTCGTCTTTCTTGGTAAAAAATTAATCTTCTTGTTGGAAAATTCATATTTTGGTTGAAAATTGAACCATTTTGGTGAAAAATTTACCCATTTTGTTGAAAATTCGTTTCCTATTCCATTTTTCATTCTAAATTTATCTTTTTAAGTTGCAAATTCAACAACTTCGTTAAAATTGATGTATTTTGTTATAACCTTGTCCTTTTTGGTAGAAAATTAATCTTCTTGCTTGTTAAACCATCTTTTTCGTTGAAAATTCTTTTCTCTTTTTGAAAACTATTGTTCTTTTACTGAAAATTTGACTATGATTTATTCATCGTGTATCAATTCATGGAAAATTGATATTTTTGTTCAAAATTGAACTATTTAGGAGAAAATTTTTCCTATTTAGTTTAAAATTCGTTTTTCATCATTAATTTTTTTAACTGTAAGTTATAGTATTTTATTTTGTATTCAAAATTCATGTTCTTAAGTAGCAAATTCAACTATTTGGTTAAAAATTCATGTATCTTGTTTACATTTTGTCTTTCTTGGTAGACAATTAATCTTCTTGCTTTTAAAATCAACCTTTTAGTAGAACATTCGTTTTTTTTTTGTTGGAACCTAATTTTTTTAACTAAAAATTTAACTATGATTTATTTTTTATGTAAGAATTCATAAAAAATGTATATTTTTGTTGAAAATTGAACTATTTTGGTGAAAAATCTACACATTTTGTTGGTTGAAAGAATTTGTTAAAAATTAGTTTTTTGGTTGAAGGAACATCTTTTTAGTTTGAAATTAATCTCCGTGGAATAAAATTAATCTTCTCAGAGCAAAATTCGTATATATATTTTTTTTCTGTAAAGAATTAAATTAATTTGTTAAAAATTTATTTTGCGGCTGGAGATGCATCATTCTAGTTCAAAAATCAATTGCTTAGTAGAAAATTCAATTACGTTGTCGACATTTTTTTTAAACTTAATTTTTTATGTGAAAATATAATTATTTCATTTTTGAGTAAAAATCCATCTTTTTCAGTTAAAAATTGAACTATTTTATTGGAAATTTATCTTCTTCAGTTTTAAATTTAACCATTTGGTTAAAAATTGAACTATTTTTTTGAAAATTCGTATTTTTTGTAAAAACTTAACTTTTTAATTGGAAGTATAATTATCAGATTTTTGTTAAAAATTTATCTTTATCAGTTAAACATTCAACTATTTGGTTGAAAACTTATCTTTTTTTGTCTAAAATTCAACTATTTTGTTTTAAATTCACGTCTGTAGTTTGTTGAAAAATTATCTTTTTCGGTAGAAAATAATTCTTCCCGACAAAATTTAAAAGCCCTGCAAACAAGAAATTTTTAAAATATTTTTTTCGAGCTTGGGTAAGAAACCTTCCAGATTTGTTTTTTCGACCCACCCTAACAAGAAGCTCTTTTTGAAACGATTTTTTTACTTGCGTTATAGCAGCTTTTTATTATATTTGTTGCCACTACATAACAATAACTTTGATAATATTATTGAGTTTTTTCGGAAATTTTCAATTTACTCCCATATAAATTTTCCAATTCATTCGATTATTCTGATACGGATCCTTTCAAAGTATAAAATTTAAATTTAACTTTATTTTATAAATCCTCTTTCAAATTATATTTACAAACCTAATTTTTTAATTTGAGTACTTCTTATTATCAATCCAGCTAAATTTTCTATAAATTATTATTCATTGCTTGATTGCCTATGCGAAAAAATAAATAAAAAATTATTTCAATTCCTTTAGACTTTGATCATTTTACTCAAAAACACTATACAAATTTCTTCTTAATTATTTTCCGTTGAAAGCATATTTTAATGCGAAAATCTTTTCGTTAAACCAACGATCAAGCATTCATCTTCATATGCATTTGTCGAGCAGGGAAGGTAATGTGAGCCAAACAAAGTTAATTTAAAATGATTTCAAGGATTCTGCGGTGACGAGTGCGAAGCTCCGTGAAACTGGGGAAATATCGTTGTCCGGATAGAGGTACGGCTGGATGGAGGCGAGGCGCATATTGGCTTCATTTGCACATTTCGTTTCATCCAACCCGCTTCGTCTCAATTTGATCGCACCGTCTCGCAACGGGGCTCCCAATTTTCGACGTCCCGTCAAAGAAGTGGAACGACGCCATTCACTGACAGTCGTGGATCGAGATAGAAATCCATTTTCCCTGGGTACTTTGCCACTTTCCTATTCGTCTCCCTTCTTCCCTATCACCTAGCCTGCACAAGCTTATCGTGAAAGCGCAGACATATTTTCCTCCGTATCGAAATCAAAATTTAAAAAATATATATTGTAACAAAATTGATTCACATTTTTATTTATTAATTGTTTTATTTGTATGGCATAGAAGTTTCTAATGTGTTTACACGGCCCCACACACTTTCTTAGTGATGGGATTGGGCTCTATAGTATAAGGTGAATTCCGAACCACCAAGAACAATGGATTTGAGTACTTAGTGAACCTTTGCAACTCCCTTGCTAGGCTAGTTTTCACCGCGTGGGCTGCCGAGGTTCTTGCAGAGTGCGAGGCGGAAATCGAACCCTCAAGCAGACGAAGTAATTACTAATTATTTAACTTAAAAAAATTAACAAATAACGTTTCCATTTTCGGACAACAGCTAAAATTGAGAAAGACCGCCGAAAACTCGTCCTTCCAAGGATAGACGGTGAGTTATCACACAAAACGAAGAGGGGATGACTTTTTCAACCCACTCTATTCAAAAGGTACCATCAAGAGGTATTAGAAACCATTTTTAAATAATTTTTCCATTTTCAGACAATAGTTAAAATTTAGAAAAACTGCATGAAAACTCGTCCTGCCAAGGATAGACGATTCAACTTTCAACCAAGTAGTTGAATTTTCAATAAAAATAAATTAATTCTCAATGAAAATTTTGATAGTTGAATTTCCAAATAAAAATAATTAATTTCTAATTAAAAGGAAAGGAATTTTCAACAAAATAGTTCAATTTTCAACCAGATAGTCAAATTTTTAACCAAAAGAGATGAATACTGAAGCAAAAATATAATAGCAGACTTTCCAGTATTAAAAAAAAATAACTTTCAAAGAAAAATACCTGTTAGTGTGACGCAGTTTTTGAACGGCCAATTATCAAAAAAAGAACTTTTATAAATTGCACGTATTATTTATAAATTAATTTTCAATGATCAGCGGAAAGGAAAATTAAACTAATTAGTTTATTCGCAAAGGATTGAGAGTGAATTTACAAAATAATTCCCGATAAGAGAGTTTATTTCGAAAGCAGATTATTGTTCATGTATTCAGTAAACTGAATAGCTTTCGCGTGACCTATAACATTTTCAGCTGCCACACAAGTTTCTGGGTCATATTAATTTTTTATTTGAAAAACACATATTACTTTAACTCTATATTTCAACTATAAAATCTATAAAAATTATATGTTGTTTCAACTTTTTAGGTTATGGTAGCGTTTTATACAAAAAATGGGTAATTTTATTAAAATTTACGCTCTTCGGTTTTGTTAGCCTTTTTACCGTAAATTTACATTTTATGACAAAATTCATTAGATTTTGAAGGTTCATAATTTTTGAACCATTTTAGATTACGGTAGCGTTTTACACTAAAAACTGGTATTTTGTAACAAAAATCATTCTAGTTCAAATTTCGAAGTAGATTTACAATTACGAAAAATTTTCTGTGATGTTCCTTTAGGGATTTTCTTTGCCAATTATTGGTATTTCTAATAACAAATTAATAGATTTCAAATAATATGTACAATTATTTAGCAACTTCAGATTAGTTTGGTGTATTTCTCCTAAATTGGTATTTTTTAATAAAAAATCATCGGATTTAAATCCCATGATTTTTGTTTAAAATAATACAATTTATAAGCTTGAACAATTTCGGATTGTGTTAGTCTTTTTGTCTTCAATTGAAACTTTTGTTAAAAATGATTAGATTTCCAGGTAGATTCATCATATTTTTTAACAATTTTAGGTTACGTTGTTGGTTTCCATTGAAAATTCGTATTATCAATTTAAAAAGAAATCGTACTTCAAACGTTTCAAAGAAGATTAACAAATTAAAAAAAAAATTAGGTGATGTTGGCATTTTTCACCGAAAAGGGTTTCATTATTGCCTGCACAAAGGTATCATACATCAATTCTAAAGTCAATTTTCATCAATTATCAAAAATATGGTCCTTGCTTGGATTTTCCATTATTTTAGATAATAGATCCTTTCAGCGATAGTTTCCAGTTTCTGATCGGAAAATTCGGGCTCGATTCCTGCTGCCGGCATTTTTTCTCCCTTGATTTTTGTTTATTGCAATTACCTATGAATTTATTTAATTCAAGCCAAAATATTTATTTTTCCCATTTTTTCGACTTTCACTCCAAGGAAAGTTTTTAATATAGTGTAAATAAAATATATTTTCTATTATCATTGAAAAAATTCTTCTTTGAAATTACAGTAATACGTGATGTTTTTAAACAAAAAATTGCATAAGGAATCATAATTTTTCAAGGATGTCGTGTCACTAACTTATTCTTAAAATATTCACTTGGGAAGTGATAAAGATTGAAAAAAAAACTTTTTATATGAAAAAACTGATTACAAATGAATACTTTGGCATGATTTAAATAAATTTCATAGCTAATTGAATAAAACAATTCGAATACAAAAAAATGGGAAAAAATTCCGTCAGCAGGAATCGAGCCCGGACTTTCCGGTTACAAACTCGGAGCGCTACGTCCTGATCTAACCGGAAGTTGAAAGAATCGCATCGCGGTCCATCTTATTCCTTTAGTATATTGCAAATTTGGTAATTAGCTTTTTCTGAGACAACAAAAAATAATCCCGCACATAATGCACGTGTTGGTTTTCTAGTGATTGAAAAAATTATGTTTTAATGGTTCTTAAACAAAAAACGGATGTGTGAAGAGATGATTTAGTTTTTGGCAAAGTTTCTGGATGGGAATCCTATACTAAAACGTACAAAGTAGCTTCTCTTGTCTGGCCATTCAAACCTTTCGTTCCTTTTCCCTTATTCTCCGCCTACTCGGATGTGCGCGATACCATTATTCGACGGAGAATAGCACCGAATACCCTCATGAATACCCACGCTTGTCCAATAAAGGTTCCCTCCCCGTCAGCGGTTTCTCTTTTCCATCTTTTTCCACCTTTTTTTATCTTCTTCCTTTCTTCCTCTTTTCCTCACTGCTTCCCCCTTCACGGAAAATTCTTTCTTACTTCATTCATACATATATGTATGCATAAGGTTATCTATAACAAGTACATCGAATATTGTCGGATCTGGTTCGTTTGCCTTGCATTGAAAGTAAAACAGAACCTATTAAAGATTTTTTTACGTTCTCGTCAGAGAAGGTATTAGATTTTTATAAAATTTGACCGCCCCCCCCCCCATTTTTGTCAAATGTCCACGTTTTGAGACCACCTGAACCGAAAAACCGGTTTTTACGAATTGTCTGTCTGTATGTATGTAGATTTTTAGTTTGTTAGCACGATAACTTTCGAACGAATTGACGTATTGGACTGGGCTTTGGTATATACTCTTCAAGTGTCCTGAAATGAAGGTCAGGTTCGTTAGCCTGTCATTTTGGATACAAATTCAAAAAGTGAGCGCATTTTCTAAATTTTTGAGACCACTTTTTTAAGATTCAACAACAAACGAAAAGAACATTGTAAGCCAAATAACGCACAATAATTATGAAATAATTGAAAAAAAGTTGCATTTTGAACACCCAATATCTGTAAAAAAATTTAATCTTTAGAAATACCTTAATATATTTTAAAATCTCTTGAAATCTTTCAAATCCTACGAAATTCCTTAATTTCGGTTTATAAATTCTTTAAAATCCATCAAAATATGATTGAATTCCGTAAAATTACATTAACTCTAATGATATTCCTCAAAATATATGAAATTCTTTGAGATGCTAGGAAATTCCCTAAAATACCTTATCGAGTGCCTTCAAAATTCCCTAAAATGACTAAAGTCCTCGAAAATCATATGAAATCCCCTAAAATTGATTAAAAATTCTTTAAATATTTTGAAATATTGAAAATTTTCGAAAACTCAAGGAAATTCTTTAAAATCGCATGGAATTTTCAAAATCCTGTTAAATACCCTGAAGTTTCTTGGAATGTTTAAAAAAACACTAAAACCTTTGAAAGTCCTGTGATATCCTTAAAGATCCTTATAAAGTTTAATAAATTCTTTGCAATCCCATTAAATTTATTTAAAATACTTAAAATCCCTTAAAATCATAAAAATAATATTGAATCCCAGCCTGCATCTGTGAATATTATACAAAAACTAAGGACGCGAAAAAATAAATAAAATCAGAATTCTATTCTGGTAATTATTTCTACAATTAGTTGTATTATAAAGAATAATAATAAGGAAATTTAATGCTCATATTTTAAGCCTCGAGAAGCATATCTAATTATTATTTTGACTTACAAAATATCGCGAATGGTTTATTAATTGATCCACGATGAAAGAATTTACAAGTTTTAAATTTGTCGTATTGTTTCGAAAAAATTCAATGGTAACTATAAAAGTTTTAGAATTTCAAATTTTAAATTGTATACTTTTCAACTGAAATCTAGATTCGCAGTATTGAATCACCGCCAAGTAAAAAAAGCGCGAATATCTTTTCTCGAAAGAACGCTACTTACCGTACATGTGTTGGATTTCATAGCCAATTCTTCATCGATTTGCATCAAATCCTTCGAAATAAGTAAATAATTACAACAACAAAAATATGCCCGCTGCGCGGGCACATTCTCATTGCGCGCTACGCGCGCGGCTCACTTGGCTCGCAAGTTTCAGCGCGCCTAGGGCGCGCGACTGTTGGTTCTCGCGCTTCGCGCTCGAGAATATATTCATCTCGCGCTTGGCGCTCGATAATGTATTTACCTTGCGCTACGCGCTCGGTCTTTGTATTTTCCACACGTTTGTGCACAAACCTTTTAAAATTAAAAGTCAAAGCGTTAACAACTGTAATTTGATGATTGGGAATTCTCTTTTTTTAAAGCTCGTTCGGCTTTAACAGACACATTCTTATCACGTACCTCGTGCTTCGCACTCGATTTTGTCTAAAGTTTGAACTCTTCTACATTATGTTTAACACTATTATATCTAATGTATATTATATCTGTACCGCAATCTGGTCTTGCTTTTTCAGATATTGCAAAATAATGTACAATTTTTATTTTTTATGATGACTTTAATATTAAATCCTTACTTTGCACTAATTTTTATTCTCAGCTGCCCTGAAAATACGCCCAGTTTGAGTCTTTGGACTTTAAAAAAGTGTGCGGGTATTGTAATGATAACGTCTTCCTCAAGGCCAATAGAGCCTTAAGTAAATAAACTTCATTTTTAATCTAAAATAAAACCAAATTCAACAATCATTCAGAACATAGAGGTTTTGTCAATTTTATAATATTTGCAAGTAAATTTCTTCTTTTTATCTAAACCGAGTGCGATGTGCGAAAACCGAAAAAAGCCTGGAGTGAGGCAAAAAGTATCCCGGCGCGTAGCCCTAGATACATATATTAGCGAGCGCGAAGCGTGAGGCAAATATATTATCTAGCGCGAGGCACCAGATACAACAACGGCACGCACAAGGCGCGCTCAAACTTGCGAGCGAAGCGAGCCGCGCGCAATGGTAATGTGTCCGCTCAGCGAGCAAATTTTTTAAATTTTTGTTGTGATTTCTTAATAAAAGAAAGTTCTATTTAGTCTAGAAAACAGGTACAAACTCAGACTTTTACGGGAGAAATTGCTTGATATTTTTTTCGTATAAGTTCAAAAAATAAAAATTTATGCACCCGGAATTTTAATGTTAATGTTTTTTAATGTTAAGATGTTCTTCAAAGGGCTAATCGCAATTTCAAAAATATTCAAAGCCTTAGCAGTTCAGACATTTTAAATTTGTAGGGAATTTACCGGGAAAAATCGGGAAATGAAAGTGGATTTATTTTTTAACCGGGAAATAACAAAACTTTTTAAACTGATCAGCTGTCAATATAAATTAATCTGTTCGAAGTTATATAATTTACATATTCTGACGCAAAAATTGTAACTAATTTTATTCGAAAGCCTTAGTAGTCACACTCATAAATAAACGCCTTTATTCAATTTTATAATCTTATTTGAGTATAGTTTCAGTATAAAATATTCCATTTTTAATGAAGTCAATTTGGAATTTTTTAATTAAAAAAAAAACACAATTTTCAATATTAGGCAATTCGAAACTTAATTTTCGCGATGATTTGTTACAAACAATCCCGTATTTCAGTATCTTGTTCAGAATTTATCAGAGAATAAGAATCAATTATAAATTTTGGGGGTGAATGATTTGAAGCCCCTCTTATGGGTCCCCAAAGAAAACACCACAAGTGACAAATTTGAATTTTAAGTAACATTGCGAATGATTTGAAGCCCCTGTTATGGGTCCTCAAAGAAAACGCCACACGTGACAAATTTGAATTTTACGTAACATTACGGTTTATTTACGTTTTTCGAATGTTTTATTTTCATAAATAATCATTAAGCGGTAATGCAAGAATATCCACCTATTTGTTAACTAATTTTCAATTGCTTAAACAATCTTGATTTGTTTGAACATTTGTTTTTCAGAGTGTTCGTGAAATGAACGTATTTTCTAGACGTTGTGAGTTCTTCAATAAAGGAAAAAATGAAATAATTTGTTTAAATAAATTTGCAATTATTCAATTATTGCATGTTTCTTCAAGTATACATTTTATCTAAAAAAGAAGGAGAAACATTGTATCTCACCAAATTTTTGACAGATTTTAACATTTTTAAGTACTAATTTGTTTTCTAAGAATACTCGTAAATCTTGAAAGAAACCACAATTTAAAAAAAAATGTTATCTCACTCATTTGGGTGTTTTTTATTGGTAAAGAGGACAGAATGTGTTTCTTTTTCATTTTTCCACATATATAATTGGTATGGGTTATCTGTTTGTTTCACACTAACGCTCTTAATTAATCTATTGAACAATTTTATATTATTTAAAAATTTTGAGTTATTCTTTTAATACGAAGCAGTAGTGGAAACCACCCTAAAGTATATAATGATCCTGCGGTAGATAATCATTCATTATAATTAAAAACAATTTTTATCCAGAAATATTTTTGCCAATTACTGTTACATTAAATTCAAATAATAATTTAGGAACCTTTAAACCTTATAAATCTTTTTTTTTCATAAAAAATTTCATTATTTCATTTTTAATAAATGAATAATATATTGAAAAAAACATTTATATGTTTATATTCAGAAATTTTCTAGATCAGATATTTTATAATTCGGCAATTTTCTGTGGGGAATTTTAAAATTCGGTAACATTATAAACGGTCGGGAATTTTACAGTGTAGGGAATTTTATTTTTCTGGATTTTGTAGTCATCCCAAATTTTCAACCTTTGGTCCACGTTTGAATTACAGTGAGTATTGTTTATAACTATTTTCTCCTATAATAATGCCAGGTAGTTGCGGTTTTTTCTGAAATTTTTTGATTTTTGTCAGCTTTTAACTCAGAGTGAGGAAATAATTATTCCAATTTAACAAATTTAATTCATTGAACAATTTATTATTATGTTGAATAATATTACCTTAGAGTGATGCTAGACAGTTGCGTTTTTTCTGAAATATTTAGTTTTTCATTGACTTTTTAGTTCTTAGTACGTACTTCAAGAAAAATGTACATCTATTTTATTTCAGAAAAATATAAATACACAAAAAGAAAGATTATTTAGAAAATTATGATCTCTCTTTCGCCGACCCTTGCCAACGGGGGGTCCTTTGTACTAATGAGGAATAAAATACGACGCATGGAAATTTTTTAATTTTAAAATCAGTAATTTAATAATAATATATTTGAAATCTACGGTTTTTGGCGATTTCAACGATATGTCACTTGTTATAATAAGATAAAAATTAGATTCTTTGCAATGTAATTTGAATTGCTTTAAACTCTTATGAACTGATTCTGAATTCGTTCAAATTCACCCCGAATTCACGAAAACTTAATCGAATATTAATGTATTGTTTTGATTTTAAGAAAAACAAAATTATTCACGTGTAGTAAAATTTTTTTCAAGGTATTTAGGACTTGTTTATAATATTTTAATTACCACGTTTTTTTTTCAACTCATTTGTCACATAAATTTATTAAACAATTTTCTTTTCATCTCGAAATGTAATTTTCCAAATTCAAAAGTGAGAAAAATATGACATTGATCCCCAGGTGAAAAACTTATATATAGTTCATATAAAGTGGACAAAACACGGACATTTTTCATTTGTTTTACACAGAAAATTTTATAAAACAGATGGAACTGAGATTTCCAAGACAAATGTCATAGTGCTGTAGCTTTTTCAATCCGACGCTTCTTTAGTTTATACTAATTGCAGAAATATAAAAAATAATGTAATTGTTTAACAAATTTTTCAAATAAAAAATCCACACCTAGATATTTCAAAGACGAGTCTATAGGTATTTTTAGTTTTTAGATACGCCTCTTAGTTTATTTTAAATTAATGACATAAGTTTCAAATCCATATCTACAGGCACATAGCAAATGTACGCCAAACAACAAACGCGCTAATTTTTCGACAAATGGTTAAAAAAACAAAAAAACAAAAATCACGTCTAGATATTTTCGAAACGAATTCAATGGTATTGTTCGCTTATCAATCCGACAAGTAGTTTGTTTATAATAGTTGCAAAACTATAAGAATTTATGCAATTGTTTAACAACTTGTTTAAACAAAAAAATGCACTAGATATTTCAGAGACGAAACTATAGGTGTTTTTAGTTTTTCGATACGACTCTAAAATTTTTTTAATTAATTACATAATTTTCAAACCTATATCTGTGGCAAACTTCAACGTCGTGAATTATGATACTGGTAAGGCGAAAGGCTTCGACCAAAGTTTTAAACTTTTGAAATTCCCCCAAGTAAAATACTATACTAATACTTTTTAGGACAAATGTCCTATTGTTGGAATCGTTGTAATCCGCAGATATAGAATATCATAATTCTAAATTACCAAGTACTAAATTGAAAATTTGGTATATTTTACATTTTACTCATCATCAGAGACAAAGGCCTCCCGCTGACCAGGGTCGCAAGCAGCTGGCGCGGAATTGAACATTGCTTTATTTTCCTTCTAGAAACTTTATTGTTGCCAAGTTCGGGTCCCCTGTAGATAATTTAAAAATGAAACAATCTTCAGTGAACAGCTCAGGCTGTGTTAGTAACATTTATACACAAATCAAGATTGAGTTTATTGCGTCCGTTATAAATTATCCACCTGTAAAATCCTAAGGCTTAATTCGACGTTCAACTTGAATTTGTCATTCTTTATCTTTTGTCTTATTCTTTTCTCAATGTATATCAAAGGTTGATTGAATGTTTTTCAGAAATATGTTCTGTATAGTCTCAAAAAGGCTTTTTAAAATGCCGTTATGGAAAGACACCGGTCTCTCTGCAGCGTCCGCGCGCATAATACTTTAGTGAGCGTGCGACGCTCCCCACCTGCATTGTTTTTCCCACAGACATAAATGTCACTTAAACTGCCTGTCATGTCAAATTTCTCTCACATTGTATAAATACCAAAAAGGGACACAACAAAAAACAAAGGCACAACAATTTCTTCCAGTCCATTCATTCTTCGGGGAGATCATCAATCGTAGGTGCACTGGATCTCACAAGAGGAGGCAATGATGCGGACACCTCATCCCCACCTTTTTTTCTGAAATCTCAGTTTGTCACTTGACATAGCCGATTCCACATCGTGACCGCTGACACGCCACCTCCTACGAGTCCAATCCAGTTCTTACATGAAAAAACCAGACGCAATAACGCCTAAGGTCTTGTTAGATACTTTAATACTCATAGATGGTTTGTTCTAATCATTACTTTTTTTACCAACATAAATTGTTTGTTGTACATCGGAATTAGTTATAGCAGCACCTAGCACTCTCCGGAACATAATTGGTCTTTCGGCCGGATAGTGCAGCAAATTTGAAAGTGCAGTGCATTCTAACTTCATTTGTCCGTGCGCGCTTCGAAATCCTAGGCACAAACTCGTAAATCCAAATAACGGCCTCGTCTGTTTGAGACGCATCGGTTAAATCCAGCATCTTAGGGATCAACAAAAGGACTTATACATAAAAATGAAAGTGTATATGTGCAAAAACTTGGACTTTGTTGTAAATTGCATTGCGAAGGCTCGCTTTGTGAATATTTGTTGTGGAGAGACTTATTTATTGTAAAGATGGGAGGGACCAAGCGCGGACCCCTAACTACAGAAGAACTTTAAATAACAGAGTGTTCTGTTGTGCGAATGCTACCAAGGAAATGCTTCTCTTCTGAATTAAAATATCTTAAGATAGGGAAAGATATCAAAAACACCAGCAAGTTGATCCAGTTGGCACCGTATCTAGACGAAAATGGAATAATAAGGGTTGGTGGTAGGATTCAAAGGGCATAAATTTCAATGGATCGGAAACTCCCCTGCATCATTCCATCTAAGTACTATGTTACGACCATGATTCTTCAAAGGGAACACATTCGGTTACTACACTGTGGACCCGAGCAAGTATTAAGTTCTGTCAGGCATAGATACTGGCCTTTATCTTGAAGAAGAGAAGCGGGAAACAAAAAACTAAAAAATGTGTGGATTGTTTTAAAACGAAACCTCAAAGTCTGGACGTGATAATGTGAGATCTTCCGAAAAGCAGGATCTCGGGAAACCTTTGAGCATTTAACAAAACTGGAGTCGACTATGCAGGACCTATTCCCATCAAGGAAAGTAGAGACGATGCAGAGTATCAGAAGCATATGTTGCTGTTTTCGTCTGTCTCAATGTTAAAGCTGTTCATCTTGAGCTGGTGACTAACTTGACGACTGAAGCTTTTTAGCAGCTTCAACACGTTTTATTTCTAGAAGAGGTATCTGCAGCGAATTACATTCAGATAATGGAACAAATTTTGTGGGCGCAGCACAACTTCAAGAGATGTAGGAGTTCGTAAAAGTAAATGAGAAAGAAATACACAAAAATACACTATGAAACATGTGAACTGGTTAATAAATGTCAGAGATCAAACTTCAACATCGCAGATTCGTTAGAAGAGTGGCTGAAATTGCAGTTTCCATTGTACAAAGGAAAATATGAGTTTACTTTAGGATCTCGATTGAGAAAAGTTGTAATATTAATCGACCTCGCTTCTAATATTTTGCACCCTCTTTATAAGGGCAACCTGTTGGATGACAATGAAGAATACAAAGAAATAGCTCAAAGCTTTTTAAAAGAGAATCTGGATGAACTAGTGGAAAGACTAGCGATGCAAATCAAGGATATAACTGACTCCAAATTATTATACCAAGAAAGAAACATACATTTTTGTCAATCGAATGGATAAATCATGATTCATAATTACTATGGTCATCAATAAAACATTTAGGACATAATACCGTTCTATGCTCATCACAGACGCAGGAATTCCATTTGGCACAAAATTCGTTCCCATTTTTTCGTTTGAGGGGTCACAAAGGTAACATCTTTTTCGTTTTTTCGGAAAGTTCTGGTTCGAAGATTCCTCGAAGAGTCCTCGAAATACGTGGATTTCGCTATCTTTTCTCCATCACAGGTTTGGTCAAACTCAAAGCCAGATTTTTTAGGAACGTGTTTAGAGTGTTAGAAGAAAGGGAATCTTATTGTAATTGGAATTATATTCCATTTGAATAAAACGTATCTGTTCGCATCAGCAATATCTAAGATCCCGAAGAAGTGCCTCAATGGCCACCTTCTTGTTTTTCTCTCGGTAGTTTTGTCATGAAAAAGTTTGTCCAGCACATCAACTCCACCTTTGGTAATATTATAGAACTCAATTATTTCTTGCTTGCTCGACTGATCATTCACTATTCCGTTCTGGTGCATGGACGACAATAACAAAAACTTCTTATTCTTCTTAGGATTTAATGAAACCATCGTTTTATTATCTTGATATATGAATTTTGATGATCCAACTGGGGCTGTTGACAGCACAGAAAGTCTCGCGCTTGTTTTCACGTAGTGTGCCAAAGAACTTAAGTCTTTTGTTTGATAGTTCCTCTGACAACTGAAATGAAGTGTACCAATTATCGGTAGTAATATTTTAATTACTTCCTTTTACAGATTCTGCGAGCCTTAGAACGTACTGAGCCGGTAAGAATAAGTCACCTTTTCTGGGCTTGCCTTCTTTGACTACGTATGGAAAACCTGAGAGAAAATAAAAAGTCCTGGCATGACACGTAGAGATAATTTTCGGAATGAACTTTTTGAAAGCGCAACGACCTCGAAAACTGATCAACGTCTCATCAGCAGTCAAGTACTCTGAAGAAGTATAATACTTCGCAGAGTGGAGAACAAAAATATCTTATATCTCTCAGAAAGCAGTGAATTTAGCATTTGCCTTCCTCAAATCTCTAGTGTTCTTATCGTCGAATCTCAAATTTTTTAGAAGGAAGGAAAATCTCTTCTAGGACATACTACAACGAAAGATGGGTGGTTCGTAGGCCTCAGAAAATATATCATCCAGACGTAAACCGAAATTTTTCAAAACACAACTCATGTACAAGCGACCTATGAATCCCTTTATTTCAGGCACGTCTGTAGGGTTTATGAAAGAACAGGAAAGGTCAGTATATTTGAGCTTAGAGCGCTCTATCTCAGTGTTGGTATGACAAATGATTATTTGATTCACTTCATCACTCATGAACAGTGAGTATAACTTTTCTTTATCCGTTATTTATTCCTCGTGCATCTTCTTTAGGTCCGGGCAGGTGTGTAGTCAAATTAGAAGGAAGTGTTCTTGAGAACTTAGAGCGCAATGGCTTATTCGTATATATTGTTTCACTGTCTTTCTCCAACTCGAAATCCCTATCAGCTACGATATCTTGATCATCAGTTTGTTCTTCTTCACTAGCGGAATTTTCATTGCGTCTCACAACAGACAACAATATCATCTTCAATGTCACTATTCACAGGAATTTCGTCGTCCGATTCAGAGACAACTTCCTGAAAAGCAAGGTCTCCCTCCTGTTCATCGTCAGAATCCCTGTCCTGTTGACGAAATTATTCCTCTAGTTTTATATCTGCAAACATGCAATAGTTTTAAATAAACAATTTTAAAATTTGCTACTAATTAATCCTAGTAATCTTTTAACTAATAAACATAAATTAGAATCTTCTCCCGATCCTTGGCTTGTTAATTTGTCAAAAAAAAAAAACAATTCCTGAATCTGCTGCTAACATACTCCAACTTGGCGGAAAATTTAGTTCGTGTTCTCTTTCGAAAAAAGAAAAACAAATGTTAGAAATTGTAGAAGATTCAGAAATTAATTTAGAAAAGATCCCATTTGAATCTAGAAAAGAATTTAGACATAAAATATTATCTTTAACTTCAAATTACTTTGAAAAAAAAAACGAAAATAATTTCTCATATCGATAAAGAAATAGTTAAGAATATTAAAATGAAAAAAAAAGATTATCAAGAATAACAAGGATATTTTAAATACTCTCACCGACAAAGGCAATACTACTGTCATTCTCAAAAAATCCTCTGATTATTCTAAAATGAATACAATGCTTAGTGACACTATTGCATTTCAAAAAATCGCTTATAATCCTCTCAAAAAACTTTAAACTTCTACTTTTGAGTCTCAGGTATTCTTGCTGAAATTGTCTTATAAGATCTCGAATTAGAAATTTTTTTAAATTTAAAGGTTAAAATCCATTTATTTTATAGATATGTTGATGACACTTTTCTCATTGTTCTAATAGACGAAATTAAAAACATTGCATTTTGTTTTATTAGCTATCACGAAAGGATAACATGCACATTTGAAGTGGATCCTCAAAATTAAGTCAGTTTTTTAAACTTGAAAATTATCAGAAAAAATGCAGATGATATTATCACGAACTGGTTTAGAAAAATTAGATATTCCGGTAGAATTTTAAATTTTTCGTCAAATAATCTAATACATCAAAAGATTGGTGTTGTGAAGAATTTAGTCGATTTAGCTATTCTTCTCTCCGATAAATCTTTTCACCATGAAAATTTAATTTTAGTTGAAAAAATATTCAATTACAATAGTTATTCAAAACTTCTTGTTGAAAAACACATCAAAATAAGACTTTTTCAAATTAATAATAAAAAATCTTCTTCCGAGTTAAATTTAACAAATAATAATCAACCGAAAAAATTTGTCTCTTAACTTTTATCCAGATATATCTTATCGGATTCGTAGAATTTTTCAAACTTTAATATTAATACTATTTTTAGAATTGATTCAAAAATTGAACGTTTTGCAAAATTGGGGAAAGAGCCCTTGGAAAAATTAGAATAGTGTAATGTTGTTTATAAATCGGATTATTCTTGTGGTATGTCCTATATTGAACAAACTTAAAGATCGCTAGAGACTGGAAGAAGTGAGCGTTTCAGAAATACTAACCGTTGTACCAAAAATCATAAAGAAATTGCTAGACATATTCACTCCGTTTATAATGGAAATTCAAATCATATCAAATGGGATGACATTAAAATACTACATAAAGAGTCAAATTATTTTAAAAGAACCTTTGTCGAGATGATACATATTAAAAAAGAGAATAGCAATGCTTTGAACAATATTACGGATTTGAAATTTTATAATTCTGCTTATAATATGATTTTAGACAAAGTTTGTTAATGGGATTCAACCTTTTAAAATTCTTTAAAAAATTTGAATTTTGCGCCTAAACTTCTTTATTTTGAATCAGTATGTGCGATCCTCTTAGTACTCGGTCTACTGGTGGCCTGCATGGTACATTGTACCATGCTCCCTTTCAAAAATCTTTTTTCTAGAAATCATGAATTTTATTCAAATTCTAAATTCTTCATCACAATGAAATAATTACTTTTCAAACAACCTTCGTTATTGTCCAATCAGGGGGAAGATTCTATTTTATCCATTTAAACCTTTCTTGTTTTGTAGATTCCTAACCTCTTTTTGTCATTAAAAAAAAAATTCGTTCTACAAATTTTCTAATTTCAATAAATTTACTTCAATTTTCATTATTCTCAAATTTTAGATCGAGTACCAAAAATGGGTTTCTCCCAAATGCTAATCTCAATTATTCTATGTATCTGACTCTTTTATTTACGAAACTTTCACTTTTCTAATTACCACGATGTCAGATCGAATTTGCATTGCTTTTGGAGGAAACCCTCCTTTTCTTTTTTTTTTCAAACATTTTACTATTGTAACTAAACTTCACCGCTCTACCTAATGATATAAGTCCTTGTATTTCGATTGATGATTCCTTCGCTACCTCACGCCAGTCCATTAATTAATTCAATAAGAAATAAGTAAAGCAAGAAGCTTTCATACATTTATTGCATTGTGTCACATATGACACGAAAATCAATATAAACTGAAAAGATAACTGATACAAATGAAAATATTTCAATGCATTTTTTTTAATGAATAATATGCAACAGTGATGTATCTAAATATTTTGTCTTTTATAAGCGTGCTGCCTAGTTTAGGATAAGTATCCTCTATCTAAACGACGGCGGAGGTTTCGTACCTCTTCACTATTCATCCTGGATGTCATAGCACGTCGACGAGAACTAACTGCAGGACTCTCTGGTGATGAATGGGTTGCGACACTCGAATTAGGTGGGGATGTAACAAGTGGTAATTCCCCCTTGCTACCGAAGAAGTTTCTAGCCCCACGCACAGTGCCCTCAGAAGTAGAAGCAGCGCCGTAAGAATTTCCGTATTTCAATTCCCCTTGGTCAGCAAAAAACTTATTATGAGAACTACTTGATGATGGTTGGGTTATAACACCCAAATTAAATCGGGATATATCAAGTGGTAATTGCTTGTGGTAAGTGAGGATGTTTCTAGCCCCACGCACAGTGCCCTCAGAATCAGAAGCAGCGCCGTAAGAATGTTCATAAGAGAAGCTCTCAGAAAACTTACGAGCTATGAGTCTAGCACTTACGATTATCCAGGGCAACTGAAAAACAAAATTATTTTAGAATTAATTTTAAGTATTAATGTAAGACTAAAGAAAATAGTCACCCTTCACGAAAAAATATTAGGGAAATTGAGTATAGACATACAATGATTTTCCTATAATGAATTTTTCATAATTCTCTCGCGAGTCTACAAACATTATTGTATTATGTAATAATAATAATAATAATATCAACTTTACCTGGGTGTGATTTGATATACCGGATTATCGGTAAATATTTAAGGATCGCGCAAAGATTATGATGGTTCGCATTGATATATTCAAATATTAGATTAAAAAAATATGTCTTTGCGCGACCCCTAAATATTAACCGAATTGACTCAAGTTTAAGGAGATTATTTTTTTGGGCATTCCAATGAAACTGGAGGGTAAGAGCAGAGCTATTCTAAACAAAAAATCGCACCAAGTATAAATAAGAACCACTCTGGTGTACCTACATTGTTTTCCTCAGAAAAGGTATTCATATCTTCTAGCCATTTACCGATGGGAACGGGCTTAGACTTCAATTTCCCATCCGCTCTCTTTGACTTCTTGTATTCAAGAAATCCCAATTTGTGAGGGTATGGTATAACAACTAGAGTTCTAAAATTGGCCCTTCCAAGGAGTAAGTTACCCAGCCATAATTCTCTCACATCGGGTAAATGTACTCCGCGTTGCATAGGTGATTGTAAACTCAATTCTGTAAAAATAAAATATAAATATATAAAGTTTAACGAGATAGCAATGTTTTATATTGGTTCTGTCACATGCTAATTTATTAAGCAGCTTGGGGCCATGCGTAGATTACGTAAAATCTATTGGGTGTAATAGATCAACAATTAAAACGCCCGCGTCAGTAGCTAACCAATTAAAAAAAGAGGCCCGGAGAGCGGGAAGCCTTGAATTAGGTATTTTAGCATGACGTCATGGGAATTCAGACAGCCTTGTCGAGAAAATGTGCTGAACGTAAAAGTAAGTCAGATAGATTTGATTAGAACCGGGTACTCTTACCTCAAATTTCAGAGAGTTAATTGTATTTCGCGAAACACTGGAAACACTTGAACAATATTGCTATTCAGACCTTTATCACTCACCTCTACGTTTGGACTGTTTTCTCCAAAAACTCGTATTAGTTGCAGTTCTGTATTCTAGCGTTCTACACTTGAAGACTATCAATATTCAGACCTTTATAACTCACTATTACGTTTATAACACTTTATCCAAAAAGTTGTGTGAACTCCTGTTCCACTCCTATGCTAGCCTTCCTGACATTCCCACCTATCCTAGCATGGCCATGACGTCATAATAGAAAACTCACTATTCCGCGAAATATTTGAGTCGTGTTTTGATTCTATTATATTGATTTTTAGTTGGAAAATTGTTTGTTAAAAATTCGTTTTTTTTTTTTTTTTTTTTTTTTTTTTTTTTTTTTTTTTTTTTTTAAAAATTTTTTTTTTTTTTTTTTTTTTTTTTTTGTAGAAAATTCATCTTTTGGGTTGAAAACTCAACAAGTATTAGGTTACAAATTTTTTTTGTGGTTGAACAATCTAGTTCCAACTTTTAACAATATTAGGTTATGTTAGCTTTTTACCCAAAAATTTGTTATGGTAAAACAAAAATCATTATAATACTAACAAGGTATAGAATCTATTAACATGTTAGATTATGTTAGTGTTTCTCATCGCAAAATGATATTTAAAAAAATATACTTCGAAGAGGATTACATTTTTTAACAATTGTAGGTTATTTTAGCGTTTTACACACAAAATTGGTAGTTTAAAACATAAATCATTATAATTTGAACAAGATTTCGAACCTTTTAAAATTTTTAGATTACGTTAGTGTCTTTTGTATAAAATTTGTATTTTTCATGAAAAATAATTCCATATCAAAGCAGATTCACAACTTTTAACAATATTAGGTTACGTTAGCTTCTTACACAAAAAATTGATATTTTATAACAAAAATCATGATAATACGAACAAGATATAGAATTTACTAACAATTTTGGATTATGTTAGTGTTTTTCATCGGAAAATGATATTAAAAAAATATATATTGCCAAGAAAATTAAATTTTACAATAATTTCAGGTTATGCTAGCATTTTACACGCGAAATTGTTAGTTTAAAAAAAAATTATTATTCAAAGAATATTTAGAGCCTTTTTAAATTTTTGGATTGTACTACAGTTTTTCGTGTAAAATTGGTATTTTTAATTTGATTTCTAAGTAGATTCACAACTTTTACCAATTTTAGGATATCTTAGCGTTTTACACTAAAAATTGATATTTTGAAATAAAAATTATTATAGACATGAACAAGATTTGAAATCATTTTAAAATAGTATTTTTAATTTAAAAAAAACACATTTTAAAGAAGATTTACAACTTTTGACAAGTTTGAGTTATCATTATACAAAAATCATCGAAAGTTAAAGAAGATTTACAATTATGAACAATTTTCTGTTATGTTATGTATATATTTTTTTTCTTCGGGAATTAGTGGTATTTTTTATAAAAAATTATTAGATTACAAATAATATTCAGAATTTTGCAACAAGCTTAGGTTATTTCAGTTTCTTTTACCTAAAATTCGTATTTTATAACAAAAAATCATCAGATTCAAATCCAAGGATTTTTGTTTGAAATAATAAATTTACAAGCTTGCGTAATTTCGAAATTTTTTAGTGTTTTTCGTCGAAAACTAAAATTTTTATTAAAAAATAGCTCTATTTCAAAGAAGATAATTTTTAAACAATTTTAGGCTATATTGATATTCTTCGTTAGGAAACGGTGACTTGTTATGTTAGTGTTTATCGTCTAAAATTACTATTTTTGCTAAAAATCATTAGATTTCAATAAATATTTACAATGTTTATTCAATAATAAGTTTTTAAAATATTTTTTATTGGTAAGGGGTATTTTTGATCAAAATTACAACGATTTGATTGAATATATATTGTATAAAAATATTATATATTAATTATAAAGTTAAGACATCAATTTTCATCAATGATCAAAAATACTGCCCTGTTTTTTTCTATCGTTTCGGAATATTTTAGATAATAGATACGCTAAATGAAAAAAAGTCTGAATTTATATTAATTTTATATTTTAATTTAAAAATTGCATTAGACACAATAAAAAATCGATTGCATAGCGCGCCTGTTTGTTTTCTAGTTATGTAAAACGAAAAAAATATTTTAACTAAATAACCAAAAAATCCTCTTAGTGAATAATTTTTAATTTTAAGAGCAAAGAAATTGAAATTAGTATGGGAATACCTTTTCTTTGTGCAGGGTTGGTGCCAACTACATGGTGTAGATTTCAATCGTCTCGACTCAGCAGTATCCGATGTGGTCCGGAAATATGAGCATATATATATACCTATTCTGATAAAAATTCGCAGAAACCGATAGCATGATATTGAACCGAACGTGATATGAGACGAGAAGACTAAATAGTTTCAGTATTTTCGAAGGAAAATGAAAAAAATATTTGAAAATAATTAAAACTTTTATTTTAAACTTTTTAACCCATAATTTTTGTTTTGGGGCGCAATTTTACAGTTGAAAGCGTTATTCTTTAGTTTAAATCGCAGTTTTAAAATTATGTACGATTTTTGTGGTTTAATTTTAATTTAATTCATTTTTTTTCTTTTTGAAAAAGTGGCTTTCTATCCAAATGAATCATCAGGCTATCCATGCCTATCCTTTTCTATCCGTTAGTCACTCCAAAATCTTGAATGTCTTTTTTAATCTCTATCTTCCTATCCAAGTCAATACTTTTCTATCTCTTCTAACATATAAATCACCCCTATCCTTTTGAATGCTAGTATTTTTATCCAAATTTATCCTCAGTTTATCAACGTCTATCCTTTTCTATCCATTAGGAAATCCAAAATCTTGTTTATTTTTTTAAATCTCTAGTTTCCTATTCAAGTCAATCCTTTTCTTTCTCTTCTAAAATATGAATCACACCTATCCTTCTGAATCCTAGTCTTTTTATCCAAATTTATCCTTAGCTTATCCACTTCTATCCTTTTCTATCCGTTAGGCAATCTAAAATCTTGTCTATTTTTTTCAACCCCTATCTTCTTATCCAGTTGAAGCTTTTTCTATCTCTTCTAAAATATAAATCACCCCTATACTTTCGAATCCTAGCCTTTTTATACAAATTTATCCTTAGCTTATCCACGTCTATCCTTTTCTATCCATTAGGAAACCCAAAATCTGGTTTATCTTTTTTAATCCCTATCTTCCTATCTAAGTCAATACTTTTCTATCTCTTCTAAAATATAAATCGCCCCTATCCTTCTGAATCCTAGTCTTTCTGTCCAAATGAATCATCAGTCTATCCATGCCTATCCTTTTCTATCCGTTAGGCAATCCAAAATCTTGACTTTCTTTTTCAATCATTGTATTTATATCCAAGTCAATACTTTTCTCTCTCTTCTAAAATATAAATCACCCCTATCCTTTTGAATCTTAGCCTTTTTATCCAATATCCTCAGCTTATCCACGTCTATCCTTTTCTCTCCATTAGGAAATCAAAAATCTTGTTTTATCGTTTTTAATCCCTATCTTCCTATCCAAGTCAATAATTTTCTCAGCTTATCAGCTTATCAAATTTTATCCTCTTCTATCCATTAGGAAATCCAAAATCTTGTTTATTATTTTAAATCCACAGTTTCCTATTCAAGTCAATCCTTTTCTATCTCTTCTAAAATATAAATCACGCCTATCCTTTTGAATCCTAGCCTTTTTATACAAATTTATCATTAGCTTATCCACGTCTATCCTTTTCTATCCATTAGGAAACCCAAAATCTGGTTTATCTTTTTTAATGCCTATCTTCCTATCCAATTCAATACTTTTCTATCTCTTCTAAAATATAAATCGCCCCTATACTTCTGAATCCTAGTCTTTCTATCCAAATGAATCATCAGTCTATCCATGCCTATCCTTTTCTATCCGTTAGGCAATCCAAAATCTTGAATGTCTTTTTCAATCTCTGTCTTTCTATCTAATTCTATACTTTTCTATCTCTTCTAAAATATAAATCACCGCTATCCTTTTGAATGCTAGTCTTTTTATCCAAATTTATCCTCAGTTTATCTACTTCTATCCTTTTCTATCCATTAGGAAATCAAAAATCTGGTTTATCTTTTTTAATCCTTATCTTCCTATCCAAGTCAATACTTTTCTATCTCTTCTAAAATATAAATCACCCCTATCCTTTTGAATGCTAGTCTTTTTATCCAAATTTATCCTCAGCTTATCAACGTCTATCCTTTTCTATCCATTAGGAAATCCAAAATCTTGTTTATTTTTTTAAATCCCTAGTTTCCTATTCAAGTCAATCCTTGTCTATCTCTTCTAAAATATAAATCACACCTATCCTTCAGAATCCTAGTCTTTTTATCCAAATTTATCCTTAGCTTATCCACTTCTATCCTTTTCTATCCGTTAGACAATCTAAAATCTTGTCCATTTTTTTCAACCCGTATCTTCTTATCCAGTTAAAGCCTTGTCTATCTCTTCTAAAATATAAATCACCCCTATCCTTTTGAATCCTAGCCTTTTTATCCAATATCCTCAGCTTATCCACGTCTATCCTTTTCTCTCCATTAGGAAATAAAAAATCTTGTTTATCGTTTTTAATCCCCATCTTCCTATCCAAGACAATACTTTTCTATCTCTTCTAAAATATAAATCACTCCTATCCTTTTGAATGCTAGTCTTTTTATCCAAATTCATCATCAGCTTATCAACGTCTATCCTTTTCTATCCATTAGGAAATCCAAAATCTTGTTTATTTTTTCAAATCTCTAGTTTCCTATTCAAGTCAATCCTTTTCTAACTCTTGTAAAATATAAATCACACCTATCCTTCTGAATCCTAGTCTTTTTATCCAAATTTATCCTTAGCCTATCCACTTCTATCCTTTTCTATCCGTTAGGCAATCTAAAATCTTGTCCATTTTTTTCAACCCCTATCTTTTTATCCAGTTGAAGCCCTTTCTATCTCTTCTAAAATATAAATCACCCCTATCTTTTTGAATCCTAGCCTTTTCATACAAATTTATTCTTAGCTTACCCACGTCTATCCTTTTCTATCCATTAGGAAACCCAAAATCTGATTTATCTTTTTTAATCCTTATCTTCCTATCCACGTCAATCCTTTCTTATATCTTCTAAAATACAAATCATCCCTATCCTTCTGAATCCTAGTCTTTCTATCCTTCTGAATCATCAGTCTATCCATGCCTATCCTTTTCTATCCGTTAGGCAATCCAAAATCTTGACTTTCTTTTTCAATACTTGTATTTATAACCGACCTAATACTTTTCTATCTCTTCTAAAATATAAATCACCCCTATCCTTTTGAATCCTCGCCTTTTCATCCAATATCCTCAGCTTATCCACGTCTATCCTTTTCTCTCCATTAGAAAATGAAAAATCTTGTTTATCGTTTTTAATCTCTATCTTCCTATCCAAGTCAATACTTTTCTATCTCTTCTAACATATAAATCACCCCTATCCTTTTGAATGCTAGTATTTTTATCCAAATTTATCCTCAGTTTATCAACGTCTATCCTTTTCTATCCATTAGGAAATCCAAAATCTTGTTTATTTTTTTAAATCTCTAGTTTCCTATTCAAGTCAATCCTTTTCTTTCTCTTCTAAAATATGAATCACACCTATCCTTCTGAATCCTAGTCTTTTTATCCAAATTTATCCTTAGCTTATCCACTTCTATCCTTTTCTATCCGTTAGGCAATCTAAAATCTTGTCTATTTTTTTCAACCCCTATCTTCTTATCCAGTTGAAGCTTTTTCTATCTCTTCTAAAATATAAATCACCCCTATACTTTCGAATCCTAGCCTTTTTATACAAATTTATCCTTAGCTTATCCACGTCTATCCTTTTCTATCCATTAGGAAACCCAAAATCTGGTTTATCTTTTTTAATCCCTATCTTCCTATCTAAGTCAATACTTTTCTATCTCTTCTAAAATATAAATCGCCCCTATCCTTCTGAATCCTAGTCTTTCTGTCCAAATGAATCATCAGTCTATCCATGCCTATCCTTTTCTATCCGTTAGGCAATCCAAAATCTTGACTTTCTTTTTCAATCATTGTATTTATATCCAAGTCAATACTTTTCTCTCTCTTCTAAAATATAAATCACCCCTATCCTTTTGAATCTTAGCCTTTTTATCCAATATCCTCAGCTTATCCACGTCTATCCTTTTCTCTCCATTAGGAAATCAAAAATCTTGTTTTATCGTTTTTAATCCCTATCTTCCTATCCAAGTCAATAATTTTCTCAGCTTATCAGCTTATCAAATTTTATCCTCTTCTATCCATTAGGAAATCCAAAATCTTGTTTATTATTTTAAATCCACAGTTTCCTATTCAAGTCAATCCTTTTCTATCTCTTCTAAAATATAAATCACGCCTATCCTTTTGAATCCTAGCCTTTTTATACAAATTTATCATTAGCTTATCCACGTCTATCCTTTTCTATCCATTAGGAAACCCAAAATCTGGTTTATCTTTTTTAATGCCTATCTTCCTATCCAATTCAATACTTTTCTATCTCTTCTAAAATATAAATCGCCCCTATACTTCTGAATCCTAGTCTTTCTATCCAAATGAATCATCAGTCTATCCATGCCTATCCTTTTCTATCCGTTAGGCAATCCAAAATCTTGAATGTCTTTTTCAATCTCTGTCTTTCTATCTAATTCTATACTTTTCTATCTCTTCTAAAATATAAATCACCGCTATCCTTTTGAATGCTAGTCTTTTTATCCAAATTTATCCTCAGTTTATCTACTTCTATCCTTTTCTATCCATTAGGAAATCAAAAATCTGGTTTATCTTTTTTAATCCTTATCTTCCTATCCAAGTCAATACTTTTCTATCTCTTCTAAAATATAAATCACCCCTATCCTTTTGAATGCTAGTCTTTTTATCCAAATTTATCCTCAGCTTATCAACGTCTATCCTTTTCTATCCATTAGGAAATCCAAAATCTTGTTTATTTTTTTAAATCCCTAGTTTCCTATTCAAATCAATCCTTTTCTATCTCTTCTAAAATATGAATCACACCTATCCTTCAGAATCGTAGTCTTTTTATCCAAATTTATCCTAAGCTTATCCACTTCTATCCTTTTCTATCCGTTGGGCAATCTAAAATCTTGTCTATTTTTCTCAACCTCTATCTTCTTATCCAGTTGAAGCCTTTTCTATCTCTTCTAAAATATAAATCACCCCTATCCTTTTGAATCTCGGCCTTTTAATACAAATTTATCCTTAACTTATCCACGTCTACCCTTTTCTATCCATTAGGAAACCCAAAATCTGATTTATCTTTTTTAATCCTTATCTTCCTATCCAAGTCAATCCTTTCTTATATATTCTAAAATACAAATCACCCCTATCCTTCTGAATCATAGTCTTTCTATCTAAATGAATCATCAGTCTATCCATGCCTATCCTTTTCTATCCGTTAGGCAATCCAAAATTTTGACTTTCTTTTTAAATCATTGTATTTATATCCTACTCAATACTTTTCTATCTCTTCTAAAATATAAATCACCCCTATCCTCTTGAATCTTAGTCTTTTATCCAATAACCTAGACTTATCCACGTCTATCCTTTTCTCTCAATTAGGAATTCAAAAATCTTGTTTATATTTTTTAATACCTATCTTCCTATCCAAGTCAATACTTTTCTATCTCTTCTAAGATATAAATCACCGCTATCCTTTTGAATTCTAGTCTTCTTATCCCAATTTATCCTGAGCTTATCCACGTCCATCCTTTTCTATCCATTAGGAAATCCAAAATCTTGTTTATTTGTTTAAATCCCTAACTTCCTATTCAAGTCAATCCTTTTCTATCTCTTTCAAAATATAAATCACACCTATCCTTCTGAATCCTAGTCTTTTTATCTAAATTTATCCTTAGCTCATCCACGTCTACCCTTTTCTATCTGCTAGGCAATCCAAAATCTTGACTGTCTTTTCAATCCCTGTCTTTCTGTCCAATTAAATCCTTTTCTATCTCTTCTGAAATATAAATCACCCCTATCCTTCTGAATTCCAGTCTTCCTATCCAAATTCACCCTCAGCTAATCCACTCCTATCCTTTTCTATCTGTTAGGCAATCTAAAATCTTGTACATTTTTTTAACCCTCATCTTCTTATCCAGTTGAAGCCTTTTCTACCTTTTCTAGAATATAAATCACCTCTGTCATTTTAAATCCTAGTCTTTTTATCAAAATTTATCCTTAGCTTGTCCACGTCTATCCTTTTCTATCCATTAGGGAATCCAAAATCTTGTCCATTTCTTTCAATCCCTGTCTTACTATCCAATTTAATCCTTTTTTATCTCTTTTGAAATATAGATGACCCCTATTCTTTTGAATCCTATTCTTTCTAACCAAATGTATAATCTGCTTATCCACGTCTGTCCTTTTATATCTATTAGGCAATCCAAAATCTTGACTGTCTTTTTTAATCCCTGTCTTTCTATCCAATTCCATCCTTCTCTATCTCTTCTGAAATAGAAATCAAGGTTATTCTTTTGAATTCTAGTCTTTTTATCCAAATTTACCCTCAGCATATCCACGTCTATCCTTTTCTATCCAATGGCAAATCCTATCCAAGTTAGTCCTTTTCTATCTTTTCTGAAATATAAATTACCCCTATTCTTTTCAATCCAGTCTTTTTTTATCCAAATTTAACCTAGTTTTATGCACGTCTATTCATTTCTGTCCAGTGGGCAATCCAAAACGTTTTTCATCTTTTTTGTACATTTCTTCCTATCAAAGTGAATCCTTTCATATCTCTTCTGAAATATAAGTCAGCCCTATCCTTTTGAATCGTAGGCTTTTTATCTAAATGTATCCTCGTCTTATCCACGGTCATCCTTTTCTATCCCCTGGGCAATCCAACATCTTTTCCACCTTTCTCAATCCCTGTTTTACTATCCAATTGAAAGTTTTGCTATCTCTTCTGAAATATTAATCAGCCCTATTCCTTTGAATCGAAGTCTTTCCTTCCAAATGAATCCTCCGCTTATCCAGATCTATATTTTTCAATCCCTATCTTCTCATCCAATTACAGCCTTTTCTATCTCTTCTGACATATAATATCACCGCTATCCTTATGAATCCTAGTTATCCAAATGAATCCTCCACTTATCCACTTCTATCTTCTTCTATTCGCTAGGACATTCAAAATCCTGTCTATCTTTTTGAATCCCTATCTTCCTATCCAAGGGAATTTTGTTCTCCTGAAATATAAATGATCTGAATCCTCCGCTTATCCAGATCTATCTTTTCCAATCCCTGTCTTCTCATCCGATTAAAGCCTTTTCTATCTCTTCTGGCATATAATTCACCGCTATCCTTCAGAATCCTAGTCCTAGAATCCTTTTCTATCGCTTTTGAAATATAAATCAGCCCAATCTTTCTGATTCGTAGTCTTTCTATTCGAATTAATCTTCCGCTTATCCTGATCTATCTATTCCAATCCCTGTATTTATATCCAATTGAGTCCTGTCCTATCTATTCTAAAATCTAATTATAAATCACCGCTATGCTTTTGAGTCCTAGTCTTTCTATCCAAATGTATAATCAGTTTATTTACGTCTATCCTTTTCTATCCATTAGGCAATCCAAACTTGTTTCTATTCTTTTTTAATCCCTATTTTTATATCCAAGTTAGTCCTTTTCTATCTCTTCTGAAATATGAATCGATCCTTCTGAATTGTAGTCTTTCTATTCAAGTGAATCCTCCGCTTATCCAGATCTATCTTTTCTAATCCCTATCCTCTTATCCAATTAAAGCCTTTTCTATTTATTCTGATATATAAATCACCACTGTTCTACTGAATCCTAGCCTTGCTATTCAAATGAATCCTCCACCTATCCACACCTATCCTTTTCTTTCCATTAGGCAATCCAAAAAGTTTTTCATCTTTTTGAATACATTTCTTCCTATCAAAGTGAATCCTTTCATATCTCTTCTGAAATATAAGTCAGTCCTATCCTTCTGAATCGTGGTCTTTCTATTTAAATAAACCCTCCGCTTATCCAAGTCTATCCTCTTCTGTTCATTAGGCAATTAATAATCCTGTCTATCTTTTTTAATTCCTGCCGATCCAAGTGAATCCTTTTCCATATCTTCTGAAATATAAGCCAGTCCTATCCTTGTGAATCGTGGTCTTTCTTTCCAAATGAATAATCCGCTTATCCAGATTTATTTTTTTATCCCTATCTTCCTATCCAAGTGAATCCTTTTTTATCTCTTGTGAAATATAAATCAATCCACCTGAATCATAGTCTTTCTTTCAAAATGAATCATCCGCTTATCCAAATCTATCTTTTTCAATCCCTATCTTCTCATCCAATTGAATGCCTTTTTATCTCTTCTGAAATATTAATTAGCCCTATTCTTCTGATTCGTAGTCTTCCTATCCAAATGAATCCTCCACCTATCCATGCCTATCCTTGTCTATCTATTAAGCAATCCAAAATCCTGTCTATCTTTTTTAATACCTTTCTTCCTATCAAAGTGAATCATTTTTTATCTCCTATGAAATATGAATCAATCCTTCTGAATCGTAGTCTTTCTATTTAAATAAATCCTTCGCTTATTCAGATCTATCTTTTTCAAAATCTGTCTTGCTATACAATTGAATGCTTCTCTATCTCTTCTGAAATATTAACCAGCACCATTTTTCTAATTCGTAGTCTTCCTTGCCAAATGAATCCTCGGCTTATTGAGATCAATCTTTTCTAATCCACATCTTCCTATTCAAGTGAATCTTTTCTTATCTCTTCTGGAATATAAATCAATCCTTCTGAATTGTTGTCTTTTTTTCAAGTAGATCCTCCGCTTATCCAACTCTATCTTTTTCAATCCCTATCTTCTTATCCGATTAAAGCCTTTTCTATCTCTTCTGGCATCTCAATCACCGCTCTATCTCTTCTAAAATCTAATTATAAATTACCCCTATCCTTTTGAATCCTAGTTTTCCTATCCAAATGTATAATCAGCTTATCCACGTCTATCCTTTTCTATCCATTAGGAAATGAAAAATCTTTTTTTTTTTTTTAATTTCTATCTTTCTATCTAAGTCAATCCTTTCTATCTCTTCTAAAATATAAATCACGCCTATCCCTTTGAATCCTAGTCTTTTTTATCGAAATCTATAATCAGCTTATCCACGGCTATCCTTTTCTATTCATTAGGCATTCTAAAATCTTTTCCATCTTTTTCAATCCCTATCTTCCTATCCACATGAAACCCTCTTTATCTCTTCTGAAATATTAGTAAGCCCTATCCTTCTAAATCGTAGTTTTTCTATCCAAATGATCTATCTCTTTTTAAATATAATATCACGGCCATCCTTCTGAATCCTAGTCTTTTGATCGAAATGAATTCTTCACTTATCCACTTCTATCCTCTTCTATCCGTTAGGCAATACAAAATCCTGTCTATCTTTTTCAATCCCAATCTTTTCCATCCAAGTGAATCCTTTTTTATCGCTTCTGAAATATGAATTAGCCCAATCCTTCTGAATCGTAGTCTTTCTATTCGAAGGAATCCTCCGCTTATCCAGATCTATCTTTTTTAATCCCTATCCTCTTATCCAATTGAAGCCTTTTCTATTTATTCTGATATATAAATCACCACTGTTCTACTGAATCCTAGACTTGCTATTCAAATGAATCCTCCACCTATCCACACCTATCCTCTTCTATCCATTAGGCAATCCGAAATCCTGACTATCTTTCTTAATACCTTTCTTCCTATAAATGTAAATCTTTTTCTATCTCTTCTGAAATATAAGTCAGCTCTATCCTGTTCAGTTGTAGTCTCTCTGTCCAAACATACCATCAGCTTATCCACGTCTATCCCTTTCTATCGATTGAGCAATCCAAAATCTTGTTCATCTTTTTCAATCCTTATCTTGCAATCCAAATTAATACTTTTCTATCTCTTCTGAAATATAAGACAGCCCTATCCTTCTGGATCATAGTCTTTCTATCCAAATGTTTCCTCCTTCCTACCTTCTTATTTAATTGAAGAATTTTTTATCTCTTCTGACATATAAATCACCGCTTTCGCTCTGAATCCTAGTCTTTTTATTCAATTGAATCCTCCGTTTGTCTGTGTCTATCCTCATCTATCCGTTAGGCTATTCAAAATCATGTATATTTTTTTTAATCCCTTCCTATCCAAATGGATTCTTTTCTATCTCTCCTGAAATATAAGTCAGCCCTATCCCTTTTAATCGCAGTCTTTCTATCCCAATGTATCCTCGGTTTATCCACGTCTATCCTTTTCTATCTCTGATGTATTCCAAAATCTTCTGATTATTTTTTAATCCCTATCTTCCTATCCAATTGAATCCTTTTCGATCTCTTAGGTTTATCATTAGATGAAGTTTCATTATATCTTATATTTGAAACATTGACATATTGAATCTAAAAATAATCGCTTTTAATAAGAAAAGCTATAGGAAACCTTATGCGAATTATGAAACATTTCTGCTTTTTAATACTCTTGCGTGTTTATATTACAACTTGCAAAATTTTGAAATCATAAAGTTTTGAAAAAGATTTCAATTTTTCAAAAATTGCGATTTGTACTAGTTTTTTCACTGGAAATTAGTATTTTTAAACAAAAAATCATCATCAAGATTCCCATTTTTGAACAATTATAGGTTACCTTAGCGTTTTACACAAAAAATTTAATTCAAATCCAATCATTCTTGTTTAAAAAATAGACTTTAGCAATTTCGGATTGTACTAGTGTCTTTCGTCGGAAATTGAAATCCCTTTAAAAAAATCATTTGGTTTCACAGTAGGTTTTTAATTCACGAATTGTAAGAAAGGTTGCATTGATTAAGGAGCTCAGGTTGTAAGGAAGATTTTAGGCAATCAGGGACAGGGGCGGTCATAAAGTTCGTAGGGGTTAAGGGTCAGCGCTTGTAATGGGATTGTAGGAAATGAGGGTCAGCAGTTGTAAGAAGGGTTGCAGAAATTAAGGAGCAAGAACTTTAAGGCAGGTTTCAGGGGTTAGCGGGCAGGGATTGTAAGGAAGATTGCAGGGATTAACGGGCAAATGTTGTAAGGAGGTTTGTAAGGGATAAGGGGCAGGGGATGTTATAAAGTTCGTAAGAGTTAAGGGGCATTCGTTGCAAGTAGGATTGTAGGAGATGAGGGGCAGCAGTTTGTGAGAAGGGTTACAGACATTAAGGGGCAAGAATTGTAAGGCAGGATTCAGGGATCAAGAGGCACGAATTGTAAGAAAGGTTGCATTGATTAAGGAGCTCAGGTTGTAAGGAAGATTTTAGGCAATCAGGGACAGGGGCTGTCATAAAGTTCGAAGAGGTTAAGGGGCAGTGGTTGTCAGCAGGATTGTAGAAGATGAGGGTCAGCAGTTGTGAGAAGGGTTGCAGAAATTAAGGAGCAGGAAGTTTGAGGCAGGTTTCAGGGATTAAAGGGCAGGGATTGTAAGAAAGGTTGCAGGGATTAAGGGGAACAGGTTGTGAGAAGGATTTTAGGGAGTAAGGGACAAGGGATGTCATAAAATTCGTAGAAGTTAAGAGGGCAGGGATTGTAAGAAAGGTTGCAGGGAACGAGGGCCAGTAGTTGTAAGCAGGGTTGCAGGGATTGAGGGGCAGAGATTGTAAGAAGCCTTGCATGAGTTAAGGTGCCACTTAGGTTTCAGAGGCAAAGTGGCACGTGTGTTAAGGAGGATTATAGGAGATAATTAGCATGGGTAGTAAGAATGGTTGCAGGGATTTAGGAGTATGGATTGTAAGAAGGGTTGCAGAAGTCAAGGAGAATCGTTTGTAAGGAGGGTTGCAGATCTCGAGGGGCATTGGTAAATCCCGTACTCTGAATTTTGAACTAATTTCGTATAATGAAGGAAAAAAATTTGTTTCGATGAATTTCAGGTAATTAGAATGCTCTTCGCGATCGTGTTGGAATTTTTCGTCTGCTGGGCGCCCTTGCACGTAGTCAATACTTGGTATCTGTTCGCACCAGATCTGGTTTACTCTCACGTTGGAAGCACTGGTATTAGCCTCGTACAGCTCTTGGCTTATATTTCCAGCTGCTGCAATCCCATCACATATTGCTTCATGAACCGGAAGTTTCGGCAGGCTTTTCTCAGTTTATTCGACTGCTACAGTTGCTGGCGGTAAGTTGAAACATATAGTGTACAAATATGGATTTCTTCTTATTTTGCAAATAATTTAATATATTTATAAAGCTGATATGGGAGCGCTCACATATTACGTAATATTAGAAAAGGGGAAGGGGTTTTTTTTTTCGTTTCGGTCTGTTACGTGGGGGTGGGGAGTGAGGGAATTTTTTGCGTCATCAATTTTGTTTATTGAAATTTCCAAATAAATAATTTTAATTTATTTTGAAATTGATTTCTGAATGTTTCTAAACCTAAAAATTGTATAATAAATTAAATTGTAAATAATTGCTTAATAATGGGAAATTATTATTTTCTTAACATTTTGCTACCACACTATAATTTCAAAAAAATTTACATTTTCCAAGAGATAAAAAAAATTAAATTATGGGAAAAAATTATTTTGAAGAATTCGAAAAAAAATTTAGAAGCATTTTTTAATAATTTTGAAAGATTTTTCAATTAAATTTTTTTGAACATTTCTGGGAAAATTTCAAATGGTTTAGGTTTATTTTCAAAGGATAATTTTAAGTTTTGAAGATTCAAAAAAATTTAGGTATACTCAATTTTGCAGAGCGTTAAGAGAATGAAAAAATTATTCTTCAAATTCATGGACAAATTTCAAATGAGTTTTTCTTTAATGAAAAATTCGTTAGGTTCTCAGGAAAAATTATCATGATTTTTTTACTTTGAAAAATTAATTTTAGGAGAATATTTTATAACATTTCTAAACATTTCAAAAGATTTCTGAAATTGATCATGAAGGATCTGAAAGGTTTTACCACAATTTTTTCAATTTTTCAGAATAAAAAAAAATGCACGAAAAATTTGAATAATTGTAAAATATTACAAGGTTTGAAAATGTCGAAAGATTTGAAAAAATAATTTTCTCAAGATTTATTGGAAAATTTTGTAGAATTTTTTATTTTGAAAAATGAACTTTAAGAGAAAATTGAAGAAGATTTCAAGAGCTTTCCTTAAATTTGGAAAAAGAGTAGAAGATTTTGAAGCAGGATTTCTTAATTTGGTTAGATTAAAAATTTAAAAAAAATCGAGTAAATTCAAGAAATATTTAGAAGATTTGAAGAGATTGAAAAAGAATTTTAGAATGTAAAAGATTTTAAAAAATGCAAATATTTTTAAAGACATCAACAAAAAACTTCAGAAGCTTTAAAAGGATTTTAAAAGGTTTCAAATGAATAAACAAATTTTCTTGAAATTCATAGGAAAATTTGGCAGATTTGAAGGCCTTTTTTACATTTTGAATGATTTTTCAAAATTATAAGAAAAATACGAGTCAGCTAAAAATATTTTGAGGAATTTAATAGGTTTTGAAAAGATTTGAAATATTTCAAAACTTAGAAGCATTTCCGAAAATGTCTGTAAATAAATTTCAACTATTTTCAACTATGAATTTTCACAAAAAAAAAAATTTCTACCCAAAACACGAATTTACGACGAAATACATGCGTTTTCTACCAAATAGTTGAATTTTCAACCAAAAAAATTTATTTTCAACTAAATCTTCAAATTTTCAAAGAAAATTTGTATTTTTTAATGAAGAACTTTAATGTTTGATCAAAAAAGTATATTTTTCATCAAAATATATGAATTTTTAACAAAACTGTTGAATGGTGAAGCCACAAAAATAAATTATTATTTAGAAAACCGTTACATTTGCAACAAGAGATATGAAATCTCAACAAAATATATAATAGTTGATATTACCATAAAAAAATTAAAAAATATCCATTTTCAACCAAAACTGGAATAAGTACGTTTTCAGTTAAAAAAATTAATTCTGAACCAAAAAGTGAAAAGAATTCTCAATAACATAGTGCAATTTTCCACCAAGAAGATTAATTTTTTACCAAAAAAATACTAATTTTGATCAAAATATATAAATTTTTAACAAAACTGCTGAATTTGGAAGCAAAAATATAAATTACTTAAAAAAAGACAAACAATTTGTTATTTTATAGTTAATTTCATTCAAAGCAGATATCGAATTAAAAATTTTTTGAGTTAAGCAAGAAACTATTTGATAAAAATAAAGTGATTTATAATCATAATTAGTTTAAAGCTACTAATTTCGAATATTTAAATTTAATATTTTGGATTTTTCAAATTAGTAATTTCCATAATGTTCAATATTCAGTATTCGCTATAACTTAATCTTAATCATTACATAATTAACATTCATCTGCTTTATTTGAATTTATTTCGGTTTATAAATTCCAAAAATTCATTAAATTTCTCTAAATTCATTGAATTCCTCTGAATTTGGATTCTTTGAATGCTTTGAATTCCTTGAAATCCTTGAATTCTTTGAATTTCTTGAATTCTTTGAATTCCCTGAATTCTTTGAATTCCTTGAATTCTTTCAATTCTTTGAATTCTTTAAATTCTTTGAATTCTTTGAATTTCTTGCATTCTGTGAATTCCTGGAATTCATCTGAATTCCTTAAATTCTCTGAATTCCTTGAATTCATCTGAATTCCTTGAATTCATTTAAATTCCTTAAATTCCTCTGCATTTCTTCAATTCTTTCGTATTTCTCTGAATTCCTCTGCATTTCCTAAATTTCCCTAATCTCTTAAAAACTGTTTCGATTCCTTTTTTTTTATCTGAATTCATTAAATTACTTGATTTATCGGAATTCAATAAATTATATAATTTGCCGAATAATCTGTATTACCTAAATTCTCTGAATTCCTTGAATTTTATGAATCCATTTAGTTTCTCTGAATTACCTGAATTCCAGAAATTTTTTGAATTTTATGAATTCCTGTAAATTTTATGAATCGTCTTGAATTTCTCTGAAATTTTTGAATTTCCTTGAATTCCTTGAATTCTTTTGAAATTATTTGAATTCCTAGAATTAGCCTGAATAATCTAAATTCCCAGAATTCTTTGAAACTCCCTGAATTTCTTCAATTATCTAAATTTCTTTAATAATGTGAATTCCCTGCATTTTTCTAAGCTCCCTGAATTCCTTAAATTATCTGAATTCCTCTAATAATGTCTTTCTTTTGAATTCTTTGAGTTCCTTTGGAATTCCTTTTGAATTCTTTCAATTGCTTTTGAATTCTTTGAATTCCTTCTGAATTCCTTTTAAATTATTTGAATTCCTAGAATTAATCTGAATAATCTGAATTTCCTGAATTCCTTGAATTCCTTTTGAATTATTTGAATTCCTAGAATTAAGCTGAATAATCTGAATTCCCTGAATTCCCTGCATTCTTTGAAATTTCCTGAATTTCTTCAATTCCCTGAATGTCTTCAATTCTCTGAATTTCTTTATTAATACGAATTCCCTGAATTTTTCTGAGCTCCCTGAATTCCTTAATTATCTGAATTTCTTTAATAATCTGAATTCCTAGAGTCTTTTTAATTTCATGGATAATCTGAATTCCTTTAATCACCTGACTTCGTCAAATTTCTTGAATTCCTATGAAGGATTTGAATTCTTTTTGAATTTCTTTTGAATTCTTTGATTTCCTTTTGAATTCTTTGAATTCCTACTGAATTTCTTTTGAATTCCTTCTGAATCCCTTTTGAATTCTTGAATTCCTTTTGAATTATTTTAGAATTCTTTGAATTCAATTTTAATTCTTTGAATTTCTTTTCAATTCTTTGAATATCTTTTGAATTCTTTTTGAATTCCTTTTCAAATCCTTTTGAATTCTTTTTTAATTCTTTGAATTCCTTTTGAATTATTTGAATGCCTTTTGAATTCTTTGATTTCCTTTTCAATCCTTTGAATTCTTATAGAATTATTTGAATTCTTAGAATTAATATGAATAATCTGAATTGCCTAAATTCTTTAAAACTCCCTGAATTTCTTCAATTATCTGAATTTCTTTAATAAATGTGTATTCCCTGAAATTTTCTAAGCTCCCTGAATTTTTCTAAGCTCCCTGAATTTTTCTAAGCTCCCTGAATTTCTTAAATTATCTGACTTTCTTTAATAATCTGAATTACTTGATTTATTTGAATTTAATGGATGATATGAATTTCTTTGATTACCTGACTTCGTTAAATTCCTTGAATTCCTATGAATCATTCGAATTCCTTTTGAATTCCTTTTGAATTCTTTTTGAATTCGTTTTGAATTCTTCGAATTCCTTTTGAATTCTTTGAATTCCTCTTGAATTCCTTTTGAATTCTTTAAATTCCTTTTGAATTCTTCAAATTCCTTTTGAATTTTTTGAATTCTTTTTGAATTCCTTTTGGATACCTTTTGAATTCCCTTTGAATTCCTTGAATTCCTTTTCCATTCTTTGAATTCTTAATGAATTCTTCGAATTCTTTATGAATTCTTTGAATTCTTTATGAATTCTTTGAATTCTTTGAATTCCTTTTCAATTCTTTGAATACCTTTTGAATTCTTTGAATTCCCTTTGAATTCTTTTTAAATTCATTTCGGATACCTTTTGAATTACCTTTGAATTCCTTGAATTCCTTTTCAATTCTTTGAATTCTTCAAATTTCTTTTTAATTCGTTGAATACCTTTTAAATTCTTTGAATTCTTTTTGAATTATTTGAATGCCTTTTGAATTCCTTTTCAATCCTTTGAATTCTTTTTGAATTATTTGTATTCTTAGAATTAATATGAATGATCTGAATTACCTAAATTCTTTGAAAGTCCCTGAATTTCTTCAATTATCTGAATTTCTTTAATAATGTGAATTCCCTGAATCTTTCCAAGCTCCCTGAATTCCTTGAATTATCTCAATTTCTTTAATAATCTGAATTACTTGAGTTATTCGAATTTAATGGATGATCTGAATTTCTTTAATTATGTGACTTCGTCAAATTCCTTGAATTCCTATGAATGACTTGAATTCCTTCCGAATTTCTTTTGAATTATTTTTGAATTCCTTTTGAATTCTTTGAATTCCTTTTGAATTCTTTGAATTCCTTTTGAATTCTTTGAATTCCTTTTGAATTCTTTGAATTCCTTCTAAATTCCTTCTGAATTTCTTTTGAATTCTTTGCATTTTTTCTGAATTCCTTTGAATTTTTTGAATTCCTTTAGAATTCTTTGAATTCCTTTTGAATTCTTTCGAATTCCTTTTGAAGTCCTTTTGAATTCTTTAATTTCTTTTTTAATTCTTTGAATTCCTTTTGAATTCCCTTTGAATTTTTTGACTTCCTTTTGAATTCTTTGAAATCCTTTTAAAATTTTTGACTTCCTTTTGCATTCTTTGAATTTCTGTTGCATTATTTTATTTCATACAAATAATCTAAATTCCCCTGAATTATTTGAAACTCCCTCAATTTCTTCAATTATCTGAATTTCTTTAATACTGTAAATTTCCTGAATTTTTCTAAGTTTCCTGAATTCCTTAAATTATCTGAATTTCTTTAATAATCTGAATTCCCTGAGTTATTTCAATTTCATGGATGATCTGAATTCCTTCAATTACCTGACTTCATCGAATTCTATAAATGTCTTCAATTCCTCTGAATTCCTCGAATTCCCGTGAATTCCTTGTATTCCCCTGAATTCTCTTACATTCCTCTGAATTCTCTTAAATTCCTCTGAATTTCTCTGAATTCATTGAATTCCCCTGAATTTTTCTAATTCTCCTGAATCCTTCGAATTCTCCTGAATTCCTTGAATTCCAATGAATTCTCTTAAATTCCTCTGAATTCCTTGAATTTCTCTGAATTCATTGAATTCCCCTGAATTCCTCTAATTCGCCTGAATCCTTCGATTTCTCCTGAATCCTTTGAATTCTCCTGAATCCTTTGAATTCTCTTAAATTCCTCTGAATTCCTTGAATTTCTCTGAATTCATTGAATTCCCCTGAGTTCCTCTAATTCGCCTGAATCCTTCGATTTCTCCTGAATCCTTCAAATTCTCCTGAATCCTTCAAATTCTCCTGAATCCTTTGAATTCTCCTGAATCCTTCGAATTCTCCTGAATCCTTCGAATTCTCCTGAATCCTTCGAATTCTCCTGAATTCTTTGAATTCCTCTGAATTCTCCTAAATTCCTCTGAATTCCTTGAATTTCTCTGAATTCATTGAATTCCCCTGAGTTCTTCTAATTTGCCTGGATCCTTCAATTTCTCCTGAATCCTTCAAATTCTCCTGAATCCTTTGAATTCTCCTGAATCCTTTGAATTCTCTTGAATCCTTCGAACTCTCCTGAATCCTTTGAATTCTCCTGAATTTCTTGAATACCCCTGAATTCTTTGAATACCCCTGAATTCCGTGAGTTCCTCTGAATTTCTTGAATACCCCTGAATTCCTCTAATTCTCCTGAATTCCTCTAATTCTACTGAACCCTTCGAATTCTCCTGAATTCCTTGAATTCCTCTGAATCCTCTCAAATTCCTTCGAACTCCATGAATTCCTCTGAATTTCTTTAATTCCTCTGAATTTATAGAATTTCCCTAAATAATCTGAATTCTTTAAAATGCCAACAGCTCTTCCAAATTTCCTAAATACCTTGAGTTATCCGAAATCCCTGAATGCCTTGATTTATTTGAATCCTCTTAATTATCTGATTTCCCTGAATAACACAAATAACATGAATTTTCATGAATTCCTATAAATTATTATGATAATTTTTCTGAATTATCTGAATATTCAGATTTTTTTTTATTTGCTGAATTAGTTGGTAGTCCAGTGCAATTTTTCTTAAAATTTAATTTATAAGCAAAATAGTCCCCATACAGTTTCAAAGGCAAAGTTGTTTTCTCTCGCAAATTTCCATTTCATCCCCTTTTGAATGTTACGAGATACTTTGAAGTTCGTGGATTTGTTTCAGATTACGATGTGGAGACCAGAACGCCTCCGCAGGGGTCACGAGAAATATCACACACGCAGGAAATAGTGAAGTCAGTGCAAACGACTCTGCAGTTTACTTAGGACGAACATCCCTCATTGGAAAATCCGGTGAATATTAATTAAATATGATTATTTCATTAAAAAATACTATTTACAAAAAAAAATATTACTTTCAATATTGAGAAGGTTAAATGGATCTTTTATTGAAAATTTTTCAAAGTTTGTTGGCTGACACATGGAAATTATAAATTTAGTTCCATCAATATATCCTAAATTTGCTTTGTGAGAAACATATGCGCTTTCACTAAAAGCACTACACAGCATTTTTCAGAAGAATGGGTTTCCATAAACATGAATATTTCAAATGGCTTTTATTTCGGTTGAAAGTGTTTCTCTGCATGGAAACAAATATATTGTATTTCGCATCGAGAAATGTTTTTCATTTCAAATATCATAATTTGTGCGAATGAATAAGAAATATTTCAATCCTATTTTAGGATAAAAATTTGAAACTCAATGGTAAAAAATTGAATTATTTATTGCATAAGTAAAAATTTATGAAAATGAATAGAACTCTAAATGAAAACTATAAAATTTTGTAAAAAAGCAAGCTTTTATGGAAAACAATTGAAAGAAGCAAACTAATTCTTTCTGAAAAGCGGGCTTACAGTAATAATATTATAATATAAATAATATAATAATGAATAATATTTCGCTGTTATTGATATTATTTTCTTATTTAATATTATCATTGGAAGCGCCCTTTCCAGAAGGGATTATTTTGTTTCTTTTTAATATATTTTTGAAAAAGCTTGTTTAAAAAGAAAATTCATCACATATTTTATTTTCTGCGTTCCAGTATTTCGCAAATGTTTCTCAAATGTTTCGCACTTTCGAGCAGTAAAATTTCTCAATTTCAACTTCGTCTAGAGAAAGAGAGTTGGAGGCAAACTTAAATTTAAACTCTACTCTCCAAAATCTGTTCATAGATACCCATATAGTTTGGGTTTTCTAACAATATGTGCATCCACAGCGCGTTAAATGGGGCATAGTGGGGCGGGGAGGAAGGGGGGGGGGGTAAATAGAGGCCGAATGGGAAAATAGGGAAGTTAGGGATATCAACTTGAAGCTACACTGTTCAAAATGTCTGTTCGAAACTTCCAATAAATGTATTGGAAGTTTATTTCCGAAACGTAAGGTAAAGCTACAATACATAATGTTTTATTTTCCAAATGCTGGTATTGGTGTGGTACCTCGCATGCATTGAAATTTTACACTACAAATCCAGTAGCCAGTAAAACTTCTCTATCATATTTGCGGTTGGATATCTCGACACTTGTTAAACCGAGAAATTGAAAAAAAAATGTAAATCATTTCTCAGGACACTTGTTGCACGTAAGAAAAAAGAAATTTTCCAACGTAGCCAAAAGTTTTGCTAACATATGTATGTATAGTATATACGCAAAGCGTGCGTATTCATGGAATTCAAAGAATTAATGGGATTCAAAGAATTCATGGAATTTAAGGAATTCGTAGAATTCATGGAAATCACGGAATTACTTGAATTCCCGAAATTCATAGAATTCAAAGTATTCATAGAATTCAAGGAATTCACGGAATTCAGGAAATTAGAGGAATTCAGGGAATTCAAGGATATCACGGAATTCACAGTGAATTACGTGAAGTCCGTGAATTTAATGAGTTCCTTAAATTCTATGAATTCCGTGAATTCCATGAATTTTGCGAATTCCTTGAATACCATTAATTCCTTGAATTCCGTGAATTCCTTGAATTCCGTGAATCCTAGGAATTCCGTGCATTTACCTAATTAAGTTAATTCCTCAAATCTAGTGATTTCTGTGAATTCTATGAATACCTTGAATTCCATGAATTTCGGGAATTCAATTAATTCCGTGAATTCCATAAATTTAGTGAATTCCGTGTATTCTATGAATTCTATTATTTCTATGAATTCTATGAATTCTATGAATTCCATGAATTCCGCTAATTTCATAAATTCCATGAATTCATGGAATTCATGTGATTCGCGGAATTCAAGGAATTCATATAATTCACAGAAATCACTAGATTTAAGGAATTAACTTAATTAAGTAAATGCACGGAATTCGCGGAATTCGTGGAATTTATGGAATTCATGGAATTTATTAAATTGAGGAAATTCGCAGAATTAAAGGAATTCATGGAATTCATGAAATTCATAGAATTTAATGAATTCATGGAATTCATATAATTCATAGCATACATGAAATTCACTGAAGTTATAGAAATAATGGAAATCAATGAATTCATGAAATTTGCAGAATTTATGTAATTCAAGGAATTCATGGAATTCATAGAATTCATTGAAGACACGGAATACACTGAATTTATAGAATTCACGGAATTCATGGAATTCATGGAATTTACGAAATTTGCGTGAATTCCATGAATTCTATGGATTCAGTAAATTTCGTGAATTCATTGAAATTCCATGAATTTCGTGAATTCCACAAATTCACTGAATTCCGTGTATTCTATGAATTCCATGAATTCCTTGAATTCCATGAATTCCTTGAATTCCATGAATTCCTTGAATTCCATGAATTCCTTGAATTCCATGAATTCCATGAATTCCTTGAATTCCATGAATTCCATGAATTCCTCGAATTCCATGAATTCCTTGAATTCCATGAATTCCTTGAATACCATGAATTCCTTGAATGCCATGAATTCCTCGAATTCCATGAATTCCTCGAATTCCATGAATTCCTTGAGTTCCATGAATTCCTGGAATCCCATGAATTCCTTGAATTCCATGAATTCCATGAATTCCTCGAATTCCATGAATTCCTCGAATTCCATGAATTCCTTGAATTCTATAAATTCCTTGAATTCTATAAATTCCATGAATTCCTTGAATTCCATGAATTTCTTGAATTCTTCGAATATCATAAATTCCTTGAATTTCATGAATTCCGCGAATTTAGTAAATTCCATGAATTCCGTGAATTCCACAAATTCAGTGTATTCCGTGTATTCTATGAATTCTATCAATTCCAGGAATTCCTGGAATTCCTTGAATTCTTTGAATTCCTTAAATTCTATGAATCCTGCGGATTCCACACATTGATTTCCATTAATGCCGTGAATTCCATAAATTCAGTAAATTCCGTGTATTCTATGAATTATATGAATTCCATAAATTTCTTGAATTTTATGAATTCTATAAATTCCTTTAATTCTGCGAATTTCATAAATTTCATAAATTGCATGAATTCCATAAATTCCGTCAATTCCATAAACTCAATGAATTCCATGTATTCTATGAATTCTATGAATTCCGTGAATTTATTGAATTCTATGAATTTCATGAATTCCGTGAATTCCATAAATTCAGTGTATAACCTGTATTCTGTGAATTCTATGAATTCCATGAATACCTTGGATTCTGCAAATTTCATAAATTCCATGAATTCCGTCAATTCCATCAATTCAGTGAATGCCGTGTATTCTATGAATTCTATGAATGCCATGAATTTCTTGAATTCTATGAATTCCATGAATTCCTTGGATTTTATGAATTCCATTAATACCCTAAATTCTATGAATTCCATGAATTCTATGAATTCCGTGAATTCTATGAATTCCATGAATTCCTTGGAATCTGTGAATTCCGTGAATTCTATGAATTCCTTGAATTGTATGAATTTCATGAATTCCACGAATTCCTTGAATTTCATGAATTCCGCGAATTTCGTAAATTCCATAAATTCAGTGTATTCCATGAATTGTATGAATTCCATAAATTTCTTTAATTCCATGAATTCCGCGAATTTCATGAATTCATTGATTTCCATCAATTCCGTAAATTCCATAAATTCAGTGAAATCCGTGTATTCTACGACTTATATGAATTCCATGGATTCGTTGAATTCCATGAATTTCATTAATTCCGTGTATTCTCTGAATTATATGAATTCCATGAATTCCTTCAATTCCGCGAACTTCATCAATTTAATAAATTCCATGAATTCCTTGAATTCGATGAATTCCATGAATTCCGCGAATTTGCTATATTCCATGAATTCCGTGAATTCCATAAATTCACTGTATTCCGTGTATTTTATGAATCCTATGAATTCCATGAATTCCTTGAATTCCATGAATTCTTTGAATTCCATGAATTCCTTGAATTCCATGAATTCCTTGAATATATATATATATATATGTATATATATAAATATATAGATCAATAATCTTTATAAGTTATATAACATATATTTATATATTATTTATTGTTATTTGTTATTATTTTGTTGGGTCTTGTGGCAACATTGTTGCAATCATTTCATATTTTCCTCCATTAAGAGTAAGTGCGATGTGTCCGAAAAATCATTAAAATCAAAATTTGACAAGATAACACATTCGTACCAGTTATTATTATATCCACTGATTCTTAAATCATATAATTTCTTCCATTTTTTATCTGTTGTAAAAATATTAATGAAAATCAAACAAAAATTAATCTGATTTCAATTTTCAGGTGATATTTAAAAAAATAGTATTTGCATTGTGTCGATTATTCCTGAATTAATAAAAAAATTATCTTTCTGTGTAAATTTATTTTTAAAAATGTTCATAAATTGAAAAAAATAGATATTAGGAAGCTGATTACAAAGGTCGACAAGATTTTTAACCCAGAAACGAGACAATACTTATTCGAAGGTTTTTAGTTCGCTGAATTCGAAAACGACATCAGAATTTCTCCATCGTCTCAGGTTTTTGAGATATCCTAACCTAAAAATTACAAAAAACGCGGTATTTTGCTATGTGCGGGGTATCTTTTTTTTCTTGGAGATATCGTTCAATGAATTTGAAAACTTTACCGTTTTCGTGAATACTTTGCCGTTTTCGTGAACGATATCTCCAAGAAAGAAAAGATATCTGAATAATTCAAAAAGGGTTTTGAAGGGTAATAGTGGTTCATTCAGATGCCGTAACGAGTTTTTAGAAAAAAAATTAATTCGCTCTGTAATTTAACCCCGAACATAGAAAAACACCGTGCTTTTCGCACTTTTAGGTTAGGATATCTCAAAAACGTGAGGTAATTGAGAAATTTTACGGTCGAATTCATATTCAGCGCACCAAAAAACTTCGGATAAGTATTGTATCCTTCCTGGGTTATTCGTTTTGTGAAATTTTGTATGTCTGTGTTATGAATCCGGCGATAAACATGCATACCATATTTGTTTGAATACACAAATTATTGCGCTTTTTTTTTAATGGCTGAATTTATTTCAAATCAGGCAGGCAATAAGCTTGAAGTTGCAAAATGGGTTTTCAGGAAAAATTAGGCGATACCTATTTTTTTTTATTTGCAAAAAAAGATTTTCTACGAAATTATGCCTATTTGAATTTTTTGATTTGTTTTCAGAAAACTTCAATTTTTTTTGTTTGCACCTCTGTAACTTTTTATTCTATCGAGATATTTATCATTTTCTTTCTGATGTTGATATTAATTATTGGCGTTTTTCGAAATACAACGTAAACTTAAAAAAAAGGTTAAAAATTACCAAAATGGCAGCGGATTTTCTGAAAAAGTTAAAAGTAGATTTTTCTCAAAAAATCCGCACTACTATTTATTGCAAATTTTTCGTTAAATTTGTATTTTTATATACATCTGTCTCTTTTACAATATCTTGTATCGTACACGAGAAAATTTAAACTATAATATTTTTAGATAAAAATTCTGCTGGTCTCAAAAATGGTTTGGGCCAAATAAAGCTGAAAGAATGTCTTTTTCTATTCGCAGAAACTTTAATAAAATCTTGGGAAGAATAAAAAAGGTGGGGTTTTCTATAGAATATTTTTTTCATGTCTCAACAATTTTAATAGAGGAAAAAAATTTTCCGAAAACGCCACATTTTTTATTTTTTCTCATATTTTTTTTCTTCAAATTTCTGTTTATATAATGAAGATATTGTTTCAACTTCCTGAGGGGCTAAACCATATTTGAGGCAAGGAGAATTTTTTGTACTAATTTTTTAGACGTGCAAACTTTTATTTTAATATTTTTTCGTATCGGTCGTTCTTAGCAAGTAAAATCAGAAAATTCGATTTTTTTAAACAAAATTCTTTGGGCCACAAAATTTATTCAGCTCGCATAAAACTCACGAAATATCTTCCTTATGAAAGTAAAAATATAATAAATAATTGGCAAAAAATAGAAGTATGTTGTTTTTGAGTAAATCGACTTATAATAACAGAATGAGGAAGAAAAGGATAGATATCTCAAATAAATAAAAACTATACAAGCTTAAAGAAAAAAGTTGTGTTTTTCCTAAATAAAGCACAACATTCAAATACGCATAACTTTGTAGGCATATATTGTTTCGAAAATAAAAAAAAGTCCTTATCGCCTAATTGGCTCTAAAAACAAAATATTTCGTCCCCGAGAGATTCTGAGAACCGGGCTTATTTGAAATAAATTCGATCAAATAATATTTAGAGGTTCTGTAATTCCCATGAAGTTCAAAACGTATTTGCCATAAGACAATAAGGCGTTTTTATAAATTTGATTCAGACTCGTTAATATTAGGTAAATCGAGTTGAAATTCAATATTCATCTTGACAATTAGCCACATAATACAAATAAGTAATTACGTTTCAAATATCGCCCCCTAAAATCTGTTTTATTGGGTCCAAAAAAAACCCAATCAAATCTAACAGAAATCGTTCATGCAACCTGGCCTGTTTACGCTCGGTGTCCCTGGATTTGCGTCGAAGGCCATGACCGAAATCATGCACAAATCCGGTTCCTAGTGTATTCGAAATATTCGTCAAACTTTCTATATAGATCATATTGAATGTCATTTTTCCTTGAAGTAGATGCTGAGTGGCTTTAGTGAGGTGCGCTTATCTCCGTAGATTTATAGATTTAGCAATATCTGGCGTGGTTATCAATGACTGCACGGTTAGATATCATACGCAGATTTCGTGAAAAAATTTATATGTTTGATAATGTGCATCGGGAAATTACCAGAAGTAGATTACTATCGAATTCATAAGTGCTTTGAGTTTTTTTTTCTAATCATCGTCATTTAAAACTCAATGCACCAGAAACTGGTCTTTTAGTGTTGAACTAAGTAAACAGTTTTTGGACCAAAGAACGCTAACCTATGCAAAGTGATGAACGTTGTATTAAAAAATTAAATATATATTTGGGAAATTGTAGATTCTTCAAAATATTCTAAAGCGTCGTCAGTAAGTAATACAACGAATGAATGAGAACGATTTCAAACAGTAGCTAAGTGCATTATTTAATACAGTCTTAGCAGACGTTCTGTCTCGCTCTGATGTTTTTGAAGAAAATCAAATAATGATTTGTTTGATACTATTTCTTTAATTAACAAAAAGATTTGTTTTGAATAAATTATTGGCAACAATTTCAGAAAAAATTGATTTAATGTTATTACTGTGGTCCAAGAGAATTATTTTCAAATAAAATAAAAGTTTAGTTGAAGAAAGCGATTGTGTAACTTTATTGAATCAATATAAAGACATTATTGTGCAACTTGGCAATAGGCTAAGTCACATGATCCTGGATCGCGTCACCTACACCAACTCATGTTCCTGGTTTAAAATAGAAAAAGAAGAGTTATTTACGCACTTAATAAATTTTACTTTACTTCATTCACGCAAGAAATAATGCCTTCAGTGCTTATGCACTCACAGAAATATAACGAAATTTGATTCAACATTACGGCAAGTTGACTTATTGATAAGTGAAATGCTATAGTAATACGATTTTATTATTCAAGCATTTTATTACTCCTAACCGATAGATATTTGCGGTAGCAAATCGCTGCCAAGCACAAAAACAAAAAAAAAGTCTGGCCGCTGCGCTTTTTTTGGAAAATGGAATTTTTGTAAGAGATTATTATTTAAATTAAAAGAACTAAAAGAAAAAATATTCGCCTTAAAAATATTTGTAGATCTTTTTGGGATGAAAAATTTTACTTTCATTATTATTATTATTATTTTTATATTATTTTAAAATGAAATTATTAATTTTCAAAAAAGCATTTTTGATGAATTAAACCAGGACAGCTGGTTAGAAATGGCTAGTTGTCGAAGTTGTGCCTTATTTTTGAGCCTCAGAAAGTGTGCCAGAGCTCAATCCAATCTAATCAGTCTTTCGAAATTGATCGTGCCTACAGAGTACAGACAAATTCTTTTTCATAAGGATTACTTCTCGATTAATCCCCTGATAAAAAAGTTTCACAAAATCAATTCAAATCCCCAAAATGCCTCTATGTCCCAGCGTTACGCAAGTTTTTCATTATCTTTCCCCAATTCAAGTCACTTTTTTTCAAGGTTTTGTAACTCGGTTTTTATTGATTCTACACAAAAATGAAAAAGTTACGCAGAAAATATTGAGTTTCTTGAAAAATAAAAAAATAATATCTAAATCTAAATTTTTGCATCGTTTGTTTGAAAAATAATGGTATATTTGTTTCTTTGATCCCTGGAAGACTGATAAATTGAAAAACAAAAAAATATAAATAAAAATTCAAGTTATAAAATTTTGAAGAAAGTGACACAACCAATCAAAAAATATATGTACAAAACTTGGTGGTTAATTTAAGTAAAAGTGGGCATGACATTTCATTTATCTTATTTTAATATCTTATTTTCGTCACCTTCCTGGGGTCAAAAAATATGAATACAAATTATTTTTGAAGCTAACACTGCAAAAAATGTCACCTGGCTATATTTTCGTTCAGTTTTGCAAAAAATTCAATATTTTCTGCAAATTCAATATTTTCTATTTATTTTAATCCTGACTTCGAAAAACGCAAATATCTCCTGAACTAGAATTAGTTATAAAGTTCTTATCATACAACACACGTATATTGATGTATAAGATACTTTTAATATCATAGAAAAAAACATAAGTGAATTTTAGTTGCGGGTAATTTTCAAGTATATGAAGTTGACTTTTTTCGCATCGAAAAAAAACAAGATTCCATAGAGTTGACATGGTAACCATTTCCAATGTGGTGGGTAAATCTTAACACGTAAAGGTAATTTTTGTTGCACGTAAAGATTACTCTGAAATCACTGCGAAGATTACATTTTGCTTTTTCTGTGATATAATGGATTTGGTAATATATTATATTCTACTTACGAACAGAATTAAGACATATCACAACAGTGACGAGCACAGTACAAATAAAAAACCTCATTTTGCCAGAGACAGAAAAATAATTTTTATCGAAATTTTTTAGATGTAACTGATAAAATATGGAATGATTTGCTTGTATATATACCAGCCATTATCTCATTATTGACAAAAATGTTTACCTACATTTAGGGGGTGGGATGGAGTGAACATAATGAAGAGTTGCGTAAAGCGTATGTTTATTATTAATAACATAAGTAGGCCAACTTGACTTACATAATTTCCTTGAAATATCAGTCTCAAGTGAACCAGATTTACACGTGTCTCTTCTTTTTTTATAATGAAGCAATAACTTGTATGTACATTACTTTACTGGAGGTGGCTTAATCTATTAAAGAATTACAGAATATTGCGTTCTTATTCTTTTGCCAAACTTTTCTATTTTTCACGTTTCACATTTTCCTAACCTTCTTTTAATTAATGTATTTGAGCATCTGCATAAGAAGGGCCATTATGGCCGGTATTTTATACCTCAGGCAAACCCATCAGGGTAAACAAACTAATCGTGAAGCATTGTTAAAGTGAGATCTTCAGAAAATTGTTTTTCGAAAAAACGCATCTGAAGTTGGCTAGTGCCACAAGCGCACGTCTTCTACTTTTCCTTTGAACAAGAAATCGACCCACTTCTGGTTGCTTTCCGAACATGAATATATAGTGCTATTAGATTCAATATAGGTCCCAGTATCACCACACCCCAACAACCTAAATCCGGAAAAAATAATTTTTTCGACCTTGACTCAGAAAAAAGCATGTATAAAAATGCTCATCAATTGTCAGCTGGTGCTAAAAGGAAGAAAAGAAAATTATTTCACGAGCCATTTTGGGTGTTACTTGCATTATTATATTGGTAGGGTAAGTATTGTAATTACTGCGAACAAAAAATCAAAACGGCTTTTCAAGATGAAAAACAAGTGTGCGAATGAGAAATTCCTTATGCATTAATTCGTGAAGCAATATTTGGTATTGAATTATTAGAATTCAGCCGTTAAACCCTGAAATGAAATCAGATTTGCGTGAAAAATGCGAATATAAAAAAAATGTTCTATGTAGGTATTATTGCGGGTTTGCATGAATTACTGCGCGCCAATTACTGCGATGACCCAATTACTGCGTTCGGAATACTGCGATTTTTTTTCAAGTGAAGTAACAAATAATTTAGGAAATTCAAACCTTGTAATGCAGTCTTTTTTAAAGATTTTTACAAATTACTTGAACGCTTTTAAGTAATTGAGGTTTCGTAACGGGAAACCCAGCTTTACAGCAATGACATATCCAGCTGACTATTAGATCGTTTTCCTCTTCAGTACTTAGTACTTTTGCAGGCCCAGACTGCTTGTCTGCATATTTATTGCATTTTTTTGCTCTAATAGTTGACTCAGGAACTTTGTATTTTCTAGACACTTCAGCAAGTAACCGATTGTCCTCTCTTAACCTCCTCTAATGCGAGCAACACATCTTCTTCCGAATACTGAAGTCTTAAATTCTTCTTTTTTCCGGTTGCTCGCACTTTTTTAGCATAGATTTCTTTCCTTCAGGTTTGACCATTTTTGAGAACATAAATTCAAAATCAGTTAGGTAAAAGACACACTGCGATACTGACAGGCATTATCACTGGCGACTAAGTAAGGTCTGTCTTGAGGTTATGATATAGCACCTGAAAAACCGCAGTGATACATTCGATAAGCCAAATCTTGTACCAAATACTGCTTTGATAAAAAATATATAGAAATACGTATTTCTTGTATTTGAGCATGAATTTTGAGAAAAATTATACATTTTCTTAAAAAAATATATATATTTCAATAAATATTCAGTTCCCCGAAACGAAATCATAATTAATTTTTCAGATTTTTTTCACGACCCGCCTACAAATTGAAGCAGTAATACTATCAGTATCGGGAGCATGTGAGATTCAAATTGTAATAAATTCGTTAAAAACATAGTAATTGGAGTTGATTCATTAATGACATTTATAAATAATTCACATAATAATTTGCTAAATTTTTTAAAGCATTATATACATTCAGAACATTCTAAATCATGACTTATATTTGAAACCGCAGTAAATAGACCATCCGCAGTAATACCCTCTCTTACCCTACTCTCTAGCTTCACGGAATTTTCCGTACATCTTACCCATTTTCATCTCTTTTTGATTACAGAATTATTTACCGTATTTTTAGTACATTTTAATAAAAGTTTGTTTTTTGAAAATCCTTTCTCATATATATTATCCTACCAGAAGCGTTGACCGATTCGGGAATCGAGAGCAATGTGTAATAACGTATTATCTTAAAATACGAAACAGCTTATGGTCAAAAAATGAAATGAGAATAAAAATTGTAAAACGATTATTTTCATACATTTTTACTTTTATAGATACCTGTAGTTGGAGTGTTAAAAATTGCACAACAATTATTTCACAATACGATTTTAAATCTGTTCAAAATTAAACAACTTACAGATTTTAACCATGAAAATTCAACTCTTTCAATATGAAAGGCTCAATAATTAAGCGAATTTCAATGTCTGATTGAAACTTCCTGAACTATTCGCAATGTGAAAATAACGTTAATTAATATATTAATAATTAAACGCTTTTATTCAGAATAAAATCCTATTCAAATATTGTTTCAGTCTAAAATATTCAATTTTTAACCCATTCAGTTAGAAATTTTTCAATTAAAAAAATTGTCAAATGAGCAATTATAAATCGAATATTTAAAACTAAACAATTTTAAACTGAATTGTTTGAAATAAAAAGCCTTGAATGGTAAAAATTTCAGAGTCAAACATTGAAACTTTTAACGTTACAATTTTTATTGTAACGTCGAATAAAAATTGAAAATTATTAATTTGAAACGACAAAAATTAAAATAAATGAAATAAATTTTGGTATTTAATTTTTTCCCCAATTGCAAGAGGAACTTTTTTGGTTTTAAAGTTTTATTGAGTGGAGGAATGGGAAGTATTGTATTGTTTTTATTGAGTTGGAAAGGATGCAATTTTTTTTCAATTGGAAGAAGCCATTTTTTTCTTTTTAAGATTTTGATTGTGTTTAAGGAAAGAATGTTTCATTTTCGATTTTTTTCTGAATTAAAAAAAAATATTTTTATTGAATACTAAAATTTTGTACATTTCTTATAACTTATATTACTTAAAATATTAACTGTTGACAATATCTTTTAAAAAACTTGTTATTGACCATTATCACTTTTTCACACTCATAATTCTCAAATAGTAAATAAGACTTTTTCTAAACGTGAATACTAATTTTTGCTCGCTCAAGCTTATAATAATTCATACAGAAATACCATCATCTCTTATTATATTAGGAATCTTTATAACAGTACCACGATTAGTCCTAAATTTTTAAATTTCATTTCAACAATAGATATAGAATGAACCAAATAATGATATCAAAAGTCTCTCCGTGTGCCTAAAGAAGGTTATTTTGATTTTAAAGCTTTATTTCTTGTGCACAAGAAACTTTGATTTGATTAGCGAAAATTAAGCCACCAAATATTAACAGAAAATTAATAATTCAATTCATTAAGATATTTTCTGATTTAATAGTGAAAGTCAACTAATTGCTTGATACAAAAAAAAAGTTACTCAGGACTCTATATAATAATTTAAAAAAGGTTACAAAAATGGAAGACGTTAAAAACAGGAAAGTTTAATGCACTGTAAAAAAGTATTAATTCAGGGCTAATTTTAGGCATTAAAATAAGATTCAGAAAAAAACAGTCTCGAGTGGTACTAAAACGAGACCACTGGTGGCAACTCATATTCATTCGTTTTACATTGAAAATAATAGCATGAAGTTATCCTATTCAAAAACGAGATTATTATGTGGTTAAGAACATAACTTGGAGTATTCTAAAGGTGTCTTGTATGAGTGTTTGCATTATTTGCAATCTTCCAATTTTATTTTTTGTTTACATAGAAAAACTTTGGTATTGTTTTCCTAAAAATGTTAGGGGTGATTTTTGGGGGCTGCTGAATATTATCACAAGGTCAAAAACATAACCTGGAATTTTGTGAAGGTCACTTCTGTTATAATTTTCAATATAAAAGTTTTATAGTTGTTTTACTTGTACTCCCCTTGGAATTAAAGGGTGGGAAACATAACATGGAGTATTCCCAAAGTGACGAGTGTGAAATTTAACTATTATTAGTATAATCTATTACATTATTTACTTGAGCTTAATAAACAAATTTTTCATCCCCTCTTCCTCGGATAATATACACAAGTGGACCTTGGATTATCCAAGTTTCAAGTTCGTCCTAAAAAGCTGAAATTATCGTTGGAACTTTTTTTTTGAAATCATCGGAAGAGAGTTATTGTTTTCCACTGAAAATTTTTGATTTTGGAAATTAAAATCACATTCAAGTATGTTGTAATTTATTTTTCAAACCTTATGAAACAGTTCATGAAAAATTGTAAATTTAGGTCTCCCTTGGTGTTTCGGCAAATATTTTTTAATTTAAAACCCTTTAAACACATTCGAAGTTTTCACAGTAAAAACTTTGGAATAAATTTCGTTGCAGCTAATTTTCAGATGGGGTTCCATCTCTCTCGGAGTTGGAGTACAAAACATCCTTCTATTGTTTTTTTTTGCAAAACTGTAAAAACATTGACAGCGGGTAATGTTTCGTACCCCAAGTCCGAAGGAAAAGATACCATGATACCATTCACTCCGCCAAGGTTACTTTTTGTTGCAAGGAAATGGTACCCTAAAATTACCGTTAAATTCACTTTTTTTCTGTGTTTCTTTGCATTTGAGGCAACAGTCATAATTTTTATTCAATTTTAATTAACAATAGCTTATTTATCCCCAGAACGATTCTTTACTATTTGTAAAGCTTTTATGGATATCATTTAGTTAGGAAGTAGTAAAGTTATTTCTAATTTTTCATATTGCAAATTAAAATTAAATTAAATTAAAACATCTTGAATGATCTTAAATGAATCGCAAGTTATAGAATTTCTTCGAATAAATTAAGGACAAAAAAAAAGCACTGATAGTTAAGATGTATTGAAAATCAGATAAATATTTTTAGAGAGCCTGGACACGAGACGTGAACCAAGCAAGGTAAAATACCGCTGTGAAGTACTATGGGTGTATTCACTATTAGTCTATTCATTTGTGCATATTTTATGAGTACTGTGCTTCCTAATGAGCATTAAAATAATTTACTTTCTCATGAAGAAAGGTTTCTCTCTGACAACAAAATTTACACTTTCAATAATTCTCAAGCGTGGGAGGGAGGAAAAACAAAATTTTCTTCATCAAGTTCTCTAATTCATACATTTTAATAATTAATTTGATTTTAAAAATCCGGAAAATTTTGAGAGGACTTTGCGAAGTCTGTGAAATTTAAAGTATTCTTTGACAAATCCTGTTTCGTTAATCAGAAAATCTCCTAAGATCTAAGCTGTTTAAAACCAGAAATGAATTCACATTTATTGTGAATTAATTTCCGACCCCAGTAGCTCAACAAATTTCCGTCGTTTTGGTTGTTAGCAAATGTCAGTTTCATTGCTTGAATCTTTAAAGTATCTCAAATAACCCTCAAGATATATTTGAACTCTTTTCCTTACATGAAATTTTACACAAGCTTACTTTGAATTAACCTATGACTACATTGCTATAATCAACAAGTCTCTCGTGATTTTTCTTGTTAGGAACTGTCGATTTCCTTGCTTGAATTTTTAAGAGATGTTATAAGACAACACTTTAAATAAATTCAACGGCTTTTGCTGTTAGGATGCTGTTTCCAACATTTATTGCAAAGTGATTTCCGACCAAAATAGTAAATTAAGAAATCTCTCATCGTTTTGGTTATCGAATTGCGATTTACTTGCTTGAATATTTAAGGGATGTTAAAAAATCCCTCAAATTATTTAAAACACTTTTCCTGTTGGAATATAGTTTTGACGCTCATTTTAAAATGATTTGCGACCCTAGTAGTATTATCCAAATATCTTCCGAGATTTTGGTTGTAAGAAAATGTCGGTTGCCTTGCTTGAATATTTAAGGGATTCTAAAATTACCCTCAAACATTCCGTATGTTTTTTCCTACTATTATAATTTTAATATAACGCATCATAAACGAACAAATAATTTCACATATAGACATTCTTCCGTATGAATTTGAAATAAAATTATTATTTGTTAAAATATTTCTTTATTTCAAAGTTGAATTACGCCACTTATATATATTTTCAAATTAATAAAAGTATAAATGTATGGAAATAATCGTTATACATTTCTTATTCTTATTTCACGCTTCGATCGTAAACTGTTTTGTGTTTTCAAGTGAGACGTGATGACACATTACAATACCTCTAAATTATTCGTATTTGCCTTGAGCCTTTAAAACGTCTAACCCAAATAAGACAATGTGAAACGACTGCTTTTGTTTACCAAATATTACGTTTCTTGCAAAATCTCGGCATTTGTCGAACATTTGTTTAATAAAAAACCATTATTGGAAAAATATTGTTTGAAGATTTTTTTTTTCAATACGACGGAAAAAGTGGCTTTTGTTTTCTTACTGGTAATTATTTATCTACAAATAATTATATGCTTGCTATAAAGAGAACGGCCGAATATCTAACATATCTCAGCTGACAGTCCTATTAAATTTTGCATTTTGTTGGAATAATCCAAACTATTTTCATTTTTAACATATAATGTAATTGAGAACTGGGCTGTAGTAGCCTGATTTTGCATATTTTAGCCAGGGTGCTAAAGACCTGCTCTCAATAAATTGCATTCTATTAGAAAAACAAATAAAATTTCTTGGGTGGTAAATTTTAGTACTATAGATCCTATTGTAGGTGCAAAACCATAGGCCAAATTGATTAATGCTTCCTCTATGAAGAAGGAAATACTTTCACTGTTTTATCATAATGACGATAGAGTATTAACACATTTTAAGTTGTGATTTAGTGACCCATTTGTGATTAAAAGGTCAAATTCAGTCCTACAACTTTTTACACAAAATTATTAGATATACGAAAAATATTAGGTATTTCCTAAAAATAATTTCTGATAGACGGAAAAAAGTGGATGTTTAGAATAATTATTCAGATCAGAAGCTTTAACTATATGGTTTTGTTGCTCCATCCAAATTATTGCCAAGAGTGGTTTTCGGGAATGCCAGAGGATTTAAGAATTTGGATGACATTTATGCTCGTACGACCCTGGAGGATATTATATGTGTTAGTGAGACGTGGCTTACTCCCCCCCCCCCCAAACTATCTGTCCTCATCGAAACTCCGAATGTCAAGGGATGTACAGCGCCGCAACATTTACGACTTCATGTTGATGTACGAGTCGCATAGGAGAATCTGCACTATTTAGAACTGAGCCGGCTGTAGCCAGAACCCCTTTATCTCGAGGGAGGTATATTCGAGGTACAGAAGATGTTGGATGATGACTCCGATGTATTGTCACCATCTTGCGTGTGCTTCGGTCCAATTACTTCAACTCATCGACGTTTCACTCTACTGCACTAATTGTGTAGAGCAGTATAGGAACGGCCAGCATGTTGGTCGCCTGGATCTTATTCTTTTCACAGAATTCGGAAGCCCAAATTTTTCTAATAATTTGGCGATATCTTTTTTCAAGGGTCGTTTTTGATAGACGCACATTTTGGGTTTTCGCTTGCGGTATACCAAGATATGTATATGTTTCTCCATTACTAAGATTTTTAATGGTATTTCCGCCTATGAATTGAACATCCTGATCGTCACACGATGATGTAGTTTCCAGTCTTCATTGGTATAGGTGGACGAAGGCACACTTGTTCAGTCCGAAGCTCATGCAAATCGCTTCAGAGTACTTATTTACCGCTTCCACAAGGATATTAAGATCCCTTTCGAGGAAGCAAAGAGTTTAAGGTCTTCCATGTACAAAAGGTATATCTATATATCTTATGTATATTCTCTTCTGTTTGGCACCACAAGAGCATAAGCTCTTTTATGCATCTCAGTATTCTTGGATGTACCTCCAGGCACACAAGGAGCTTAGTAAGTAGTTCACGGTTCGTGTTATCGAATGCCTCATAGTCACTCCGAACCATGGACAGATTGCGTCGATACCTGATCGAGTTCTGGGTAATACACCTGTGTATTAACTTGCATCCACGTTTTGCAACTATTGCACTTTATACAGGCTCGATTGATGTTAATATGCTCTCTCTGAGGATGCCAGTAAATAGCTTGTAGCTGGTGTTTAAACAAGCTATGGGTATGTAGTCCTTTGGACTTGACAAATCTATGGTATTAGAGATCAATACCGTGCGACGCTCCACTAGCCACTGCAAGATGGGCTCCGTTTAAGAAAGTAGTAAATATATGAGCTAGATGTTGGGGCGTAGAAGTGAACTTCATCCATCGAAAGTTGATGATTTTATCAAGCGCTGGCGCTGAAAAGTTTTTATAGTTCCTATATCTGAAGCGTCTTAATTTCGCTGATAAGTATCTCCATGTACTTTCTCTAAGAAGACTTAAATCTCTTTTCGACTAGGCGGCTTGTAACGGCACGTAACGTTTTATTGAACAAACGGGAAGGATGAGTAGAAAAGGTGGAATTTTCCTGAATCCACTTTACTTGCCGTTCATAGCGCTGCGCTGTTTTGCCATTGAAAGAGATCTTATTTTTTGTTTCGAGTGCTGCTTCATGGTCAACAGTTCACACTTGTTCAGTGTTTGATTTGCTTTCCTTGAATTTCGAGCAAGTGCCCTAACTTTTGGAGTAAATTTTTTATTTGATCTTACGTCGCTAATCACGCACTGAATGTTTGATGCATGCTGTCTCGCTGTGTCAATTCTAAACTGAAGCTGTGCAATACGCTCGCGAGTCATGCTCAGGCGTATTGAAGTATCGTTACTTCTATCGTTGCTAAGCAGCGAGACCGCCTTCTTGTGAACTACACAGTTCAGATTCAGCAAATCGGGGAGAGCAGTATTAGCTTCAGATAATTTATCCATCCGGAGAAAGACTTTTTCGTATAGATCTCCTACTTCTTATGTTGGCATTATCGACTATCTGCATAGGTGGTCTTGCTGGAATGGGTGGCGTGTTCGCTAGAGGATGTTGCTCTTCTCCTTGCCGATGAAGAGCTTCATATCCGTTCTTGCGCAAAAAGGATACCTGACCTCTAAAACACTGAGGCGTTTCATGAGCATATTCCGGGTGCATATTGACCTAACGGTCATGTAACCTCTGCATGAATTTTCTCCTTGCCGGTGAGCTTCCTTGCCAATAGGTGAGAATATCTCTCCTGAGTTGGTCTGATCACTTAAATTGATGTTCCCGCGTTTGCCCGGGGCCATTGCCTGGTCGTAGCCTCGGTTCGCTCCTATTGCCACTCCAAACTGAACCATGGCCTCCATCCGAGAGTGGCCTATTGTGGGTGGCACTGCGCGATACTGTTGATGTAACTGCATAATTCGTTGCATTGAAAAGTTAGCCAAATGCAACGTGGCTCACTGCAAGACCCTCTTTTTCGGCTGAACAAATTTTGTTTATTCATTTTTTTCTCAGCTTATATCGTTTGTCCAAAAATTTAATTATTTCATTCTCAATACTGTTTTTTACGTATGAGACAAAAACTACGCTTCCTATTAGAAGGTGAGCTATACAAATTTATAGATCTTTTTTCGAAGCACAATTTTGGTCAACTTTATTTTTTGTGTATCTTGCATAGTTTGGCCGCCATAGTTTGGCCATTAAACTGAATTGTTCAATGTTCTAAGTACTACGAATAGTCTTCCATAAAATTTTAGAACCTTAGAAAAATGGTCTCAAAAATTTTGAAAATGCTCCAACTTTTCGCGTTTTCATCAAAAATAGCTGGCCGGTAAACTCGTCCCTTTCATTTACACCCCTATAAACTATGCTAATGGGCAATCCAATCGGATAATTCCTAGAAATGTTACCGTGTTGGCAGGCTACACCAACGACGACGACAACGACGACAACGACAGACAGACACCAAAGCAAAGCTATTTTTTCTGACCCAGTGGGCCTCAAAACGTCGACATTTGTTAGAATCTGCAAAAGTCAATTTTCACATTGAACCAATACCTTCTCATTGAGATGAGAATGTAAAAAGGATTTATACTCTGGAAGGTAGATGCTCTTCTTGAACGCATTTAATAAAAGGTCTGTTCTTCGATGAAGAATTGAGTCATTTACGTGTATATTTGAATTTCGCAAAAGTAAAAGATTCAGGTCTGTCGAAATTACTTAAAAGTTTCAGTATTGAATGTGATACCTTGATTTTTGACAAAGATGAAGGCTTTTCTTTATCTGCAGGAAAAAACATCTTTTCACAGTTTTGACATTGTAAAATATTATCGAATTGCGCGAAATGCTAATGTCAATGCGAAATTTTCAGACCCGCGATGTAACACATGCTCTTATGGTATTTCTTTTGAAATTAGTTACAGGGAACTCCAAAAAAATTGTTGCTGCAATTTTGCGTTTAGAACCAGAGCATCTTGTTTCAGACTATTCCACATCTTTCATGAACTATTTTGAAAAAGATGATTTACTCTCATGTTTGGATTGAGTGATATCTCTAGACGTGACCAAATTTATTTTCACACTACTGACATCTTTGAAGTGTTGTTTAGTTCTGATGATGAGCTTGTGTTAAATCGTGACGGTGAATATTATCCCTATCAGAAAAGCAGTAATAATATGTTTGCTATTTTTAACGCTCCTTTCGAAAATCGATAAGGCTTAATAACAGTTTAAAAGCGATTTTGTTTTTCAAATTAAAAATTAAAAAAGTTATGCAACTGTTTGCTGAGTCGAAATCAGCGTTGCTGGTACGTTCCGTACATTTAACAAAAGTTTTTCTCTGAGGTGTTGCTTCATTAAGGATGTTCCTTTCATAGTTCGCAAAAGCTAAGTAATAGCTGGAAAGAAATTTTTCGTTTAAGAAAAAATCAAATGGAGACAGATCGTTGCAATTTTGAAATATTTGTCTAGCTTCATTTTAGTTTTTCTCCCTACAAAATATTTATAAACTTGAGTCGGAAATGAAAAATTCTAGAATTCGAAATCGCTACAGCGCGAAAAATTAGGGTGTCGGGATCCGCAAAAGAGTATACTTAATTTGACTCGATAGATGCACAGCTTGGTTATTCGCTCTAAAAAAAATACTCACAAAATTTCTTCTTGGCAGATTCATTGAATTTTCTTGAATTTGATTTTTTTTTTCTCTTCCTGAAGGTCAAAGAAGTCTTCTCAATTTTCTCCTGATTATAATCCATCATTTTCCAAACGATATTCTTATATAATTCAGCCCCGTTTTCGGTGAAAATTCTTAATATCTATGTAAATGAGAGAAGCATTTTTTCAGGTCCTTGAAAACTTGTCGTGACAAAGAAGCATCAGGGAAAAAATCGCGAAGACCCAACAATCAAAATTGAAAATACAGCGAGTTTTCAAAATTCGAATTTGGTAAAGTTGAAAAAATTACCTTTATAAATTTGGAAGACAAATTTTTCTCATCATTTTCAGACATATAGACCATAGAAATAAACTAGAAAAATGTCTATTAAATGCCTCATTTCAAATTTTGAAAATTTGCTGTGATTCTCATTTATATTCCTGGAGTTTGTCAATTTTTTTCTTATTTTTATTTTTATTTATGCTGGAAAAATTGCTCAAAAAGTTTCAAATTTTTCGAGTCTTTCTTAGTGTATTTTTGTCAAGTGCATGGAAAATTACCCTGATGAAGTAGGTTTTAAACTTAAAATTAAACGCTGTGATTTGAATAATGCTTAGACACTGTTGAAAAATGTTTCTTTTTTTTCAAGTTCTTTTTAAAATACATTTTTCACCCATTATTTCATATGGAAGTTTCTTTTTGCGACACCCACCTCAAAAGTTGACGTTTTCATGCTTCAAACTGGTGCCTGAAGGACCTTATTAGAGCATACTGTGTGCGAAAGAATTTGCGCACATGTGCAGTTTGAAGATGGCTTACTTTAGGCACTGGTTTAAAAGCTGCGCATGCGCACTTTCGAGATGATGTACTTTAGACACTAGCAGAGGTAACTTTAAACACTGGTGTTGGTATCTTCTTGAAATAAATTTAGATTTCACTTGAACAAATCTTTTCTAATTGAAGTTTTGTTTTGAGGGTTTTGTAGCCGTTCTCGTCCGTCGTACAAAAGGACACAAGCGCCAACATTTGGCACAGCAAAAGGGCATGAGCGCAAAGTTTGAAAATCTTTTCTTTCAAGATTGGTATTTTTCGTTAACTCCTCCTAACACAACTTTTTCGAACGGACGTTGAAAAAAATAGCGTGTGACACACGTGCGCATAGGTGATTGCTAACTCGTGCGATTGCATCATTCACACTCGCACACTATCACCTATTTTGCGCACTGTTATCACAAGTAACTATTTGCTCGTGTTATATACAATAAGTTCAATTAAAGACTATTTGAATATGTTGGATTACATTAAATTCCACTTTTAGTGAGATAGAATTTGAGATCTTCTGAATTATGCAATCCATGTAAATGTTACATTTTTATTCACCCTCGCACTTTGAAAATCAAATTTCGAAATGAAAAAAAGTAATTTAATAAACTGATCTGACAAATGGAATCCAAAAAAATTATAATTAATATATTTAAATCTCAAAATTATTAAAAATTAGCTGCGACCCACTTCAGCAAAGTGTGAAGTTCTAAATTTTTGATCTCGTTGTCTAACCTGGTCAACTGTTTGGACATAATTCATTATTGCATAATTTTATTATAGCACTTCGAAGCCTGCGTGAATAATTTCAAACTATCAAATAGGTTATTCCACACTAGTGGTATAAAACATAAATTGTGTTTTTTTAAGTGCAAACCAAAAGTTTGATACTGGTCCAAAACAAATTTTAATATGTCAAGAGAAGTTCATATTAATACGTGGCTTTAAGGATGGAAAAGGAGAGGTATGAATAAGCACAATTTTTTCTTGTCAAGCGGATTTCATCCTCATTCTTTACTTGTAAATTACATACACATTATACAACGTATACTCATTATATTTTCCACACACACAATATTTTCTATACAGAATATTTCCTACAATGAATCTAATGCTGTTATACACATTTTTCCCAGACAAAATATTTTCTCGTTACGTAGGATATATTTTGTGTAAAATATACTTTGTGCAGGGAAAATATTAAACATAATATTTTTGTGTACAATCTTCTGAGAATGAAGTATTTACTATTTATTTCTGTGTAGGATCTATTCTGTATCGGAAATAATATGTTAAGGGAAGATATAACCTTATTTAGTTCGTTGTAGGGAATATTCTGTGCATAAAATATTTTGCGTAGGGAAAATATGAACAGTATACGTTGTGTACAATATATTATGTGTACAACATATTTGTGTAGGAACTGCTGCTATTAAAAGATATATCTGCGCTCATTTTCGGGTATCTCGCGAAACATGCCTGTGCCCACATATTTTGCAATTGTAATGGAGTTGAGTACCACAATATCCTTTTTCGATTTTCTGTGCACTACTCCTTCGCCAGTTGCAGGATTTATAACTGAATCAGTAAAATTTTTATAAAATTCATAATTGAGTGGTTCACTCATTAAATAGCAATATTTTAGCATTTCACTGATGGAATATTTAAAAAAAATCAGAATTTGATGTTTCCAAATGACGAGGTTTCATCTCAGAGGGAACACATAAAACGGTATCAACTCGCGTGGGGAACTCTGGAAGCTTCCAAATATCATATAGACTGTATTGTGAACATCAGTGCCCTCAACTCTGTAGCACCTTTTCATTTAGTTTCCCTGCGATGGAACCTTGTAATTTAGACATGTCAAATTTTGTCTTGTTAAAGTCAATTAGTATAAATATTGACCAGTCATTTCATGATTTCGGTCACTAATCGATTGATCTTTTTTAGATTGTGTTTTAGATTTTTAGTTACCGATTTGACCAGCATCATCCGTTTTGTACCATTCGTTTCCAAACCATGCTGCAACTAATTTGTCATCGCGGCTGATTCTGCAGTTTTGATTATAGTCCAAGGTAGTTGTTAGACGATCGGTTGATTGCTGAGCTGGTGGCTGACCCGCAGCTAATCGCTCACCCTGAGCTGATATCTGAGCTGCTGCCCGAGCTGGTACATGACGTGATCATGTGAAAAATATAGTGACTGACTATATTGAAGATTTAAAAGTTTATCAATTTAGAACTACTAAATTATTCCAAATTGTGAGTCTACTAATAATTGTCCAAAAAATTAGGTTTTGAATTTCATTTTTGAATCCAAACATTAGAACTAATGCCGTATTCGGCCTAATGCCTACGACATATATATATATATATCTAGCAGTTGTGAGAAGTGGCCATGAGTGGGATTTACCGCGGTCCTACTGAGAGCCGGTGTCATTTTTTAGATGGCAGTTGCTCCCAGTGGGACCCTGCGGTGGTGGTCACCTTTAGTTTTTAATTATATATATTCGGTTTCGGTTTCTATTCCTTCGGAATAGAACTGAAGGGCCTACGACAAAGCCGCTGAACGCGTCCTCGGGTTGCGGATAGAGGGTCCCTGTACCATGAGTTTCTGCTGAATATGGTTACAATAATTAATAAGCAGTCGCGGACAATTGTCAGACAATTGATGGTGCGAGAGGATTTCATTCCTTCATACCGATCAATAACCATCAAATCAGTTGCAAAATATATTCTGCTGCGCCTGACACAACATTAAAAATATTTCAGATACAAAAATCTGCTTCTAAGAGAAAATATTCTAAGCGAAAGAGAAAAGTAATTGATCAAACAGGAATGCTTGAGACTGCAGAGTTTCAACGGTGCATTGTGTAATGACAATGCCTGCACTACCCGCCTAGCTGCTGCACGGTACAAGCATTCGACTGGAATGCCTCTCTTTGAATATTCATAACTCGCGAAACAGATGAGTGTCCATCAAGTTTTTTTTTAATGAAAGATAAAAGAAAAAGAAATATTATTCGCAGAAAAAAAATAAAAAAAAGCGAATTTCTAATTTTTCAAAATTTTTGAAAATTCTTTGGCCAAAAAACAGTACCCATAGATACCACAAAAACACTGGGTTTCATGAAAATCAATAAGATGGCTGTCAAGATTGATTTTTTTGACGTGGAATGCGTCCACTGGTTCATCTCAAAAGCTGATCCTCATTCTTTTATAAATTAAAAGCTTGATTTTTGAGAACGTTCTTTGTTTCTCCTGTGAAACCGTAAAAATGAGGGTGAAGCCCTAATGGCATGCTATATTTAATTTTATAAAACACCCGGATCCGCTGTTGAAACACTCCCCTACCCGAAAAAATTGAAAGAGTCGGAAAAAGGCACCGTTTCGACCCTTTCTGACCCTTTCCGAATTGTATGTGAATTTTTCTTCTGATTTCTTTCCGAATGCCTCCCTTTTCAGAAAGTTTTCGACGTCTTTCTGAAATTTTTTCCGAGAATTCAAGTGCGTCTACTTCTTTCCATACCTTTTATATTTTTTCCGGAGTAATTTTCGCAGTTTCCCAACTATCTTTTTGCGATACTTTCTGAATGTTGTCCTGTGTCCCACTATTTACTTCGTTCAAATATTTCCGATTTCTTTCCGAATAAATGTGAAATGAAAAATATAAATTCAATTGATTTATTACGTATACTAGTAGTCTTGTGCGCACCAAGGCGCGCGCCTATTAATTATTTGATGAAACAGAATAAACCAAATACTTCTTTTCTCTATGTCATTCATATTTAATTAATGTAGCAAAATATTTTTATAAAATAATTAGAAGGTATCACAGGATGATGTCTGTAGCCTTCAATAATAAGCTCCTTTTCATTCTTTTCTCTGTTCAAGCAGTACATAATGGATTTCTCATATCATATTTGTAGGTGAATTCTGCCATCGTTACTATCTCGAAAAATTGTGACTAAAGTTATAATTCAATTCATTATAATTGACTCTTAAATTTGTCTAACACTTAACTTATTTGTAAATTATATTGCCGTAATCAATTTTTTTATTCTATAAATTGAAAGCACAGTTGTTTCTTTGATGAATTGTGATTTGTTTGTTATAACATGTATATGAGTATATAAATTTCAATTTATTAAAAGAAATTTAAGAAATTTAAGAGAAATAAAAAATATGTAAAAATGGATTGAATTCAATAAGCTTGAAATAAGTTTTAAAAAATTCTAGAAAATTTAAAAGAATTCGATGAATTCTGCAGAATTCAAAAAAATGTATACCAACTCAATGTGAATTCAAAATAAAATCTCGTGAATTTCTATTAAATCGGCCGATACTTTTTAACATTCTGTAAATCTAGTCAAGAACCTTGAGAGCTTTAAAATCCTCCAAAAACAAAGATATCCTCGGAAATCTTATAAAATTTCTTGTAATCTCTTAAAATATCATGGAATAATTAATTAATACACAAAACTTTTTATTATTTTGAAATTTTAGTCATAAATTGCTTTTTAATATTTTATATTTCCCTAAAATATTTTTAATTCTTTGAAACTCTTGAAATCACTTTAAACTTTGTAAAAGTTCTTGAAAATTTTAGGAATATCCTTAGATATTTCGAATCCTTTAAAATCTTTTGAAATACCTCGAAATTTATTGAAGCTCTTAGCAATTTCTTTGGCTTTCAAAAATACCTTGAATATTTTCAATTCTTTGAGTTAATTGAAAATTCTATGGAATCTTGTATGATATCCTAAAATATTTCGAATTCTTTGAAATCTTCGATAATACCTTGAATTATTTCAAAATCTTTTTGAAATCATACGAAATCTGTGAATTCTTGCGAATAAATTCTTAGAAATCTATTGAAATATTGTTGTGTCCCTTGAAATTACATGAAATCTGATGATATTACCTAATATCCCGGAAAATTTATCGAAATACCTTGTGGGCTTTTGAAATTCCTCAAAATCATTGAAATCCTCGGAAATCTTATAAAATCACTTGGGATTTGTCCAAATTATTATAATAGGCCCTACAAAATCGTGCTATATTTTCAAACATTCCAGGAAACTTTTTAATATTCTAGGCAAACATTTCAAATACCTTAAAATCAGTCCAATCCTTGGAAATTCATAGAAATTGTTTCAATCTTTTCAAAGAGTTCTTGTAATTTTTAGAAATACCCTCAAATATTTCCAATTCTTTGAAATTCTTTCAAATTATTGAGAAAAAAAAATCGTTCGATTCTTTGAAAATCACTTGAAACTTTTTAAAGCTTTCAAAAATGTCTTGGCATCTTTTAAAATACTCTAAAAGTTCACAAATCCTTTACAATTTTTCAAAATTCTTTTAAATTATTGAAATCTCCTATAAATATCTTGGATGCATTCTTCTTAAATTCCATAAATATTCATTTGATTTTTATTTTAAAATTACTTTCGAAAATATCGTGAACATTTTTTAAATACTCTAAAATATTTCAAATTTTCTGAAATCAATTAAATCACTGAAATCAACGGAAAATTGCTCGGAATATTTTGAAATACACTAAAAGTGATCGAATTTAAAAAAAATTAACTTTTTTAAATTGGGTAAATCTGTTTAAAATTCCTTGCTTTTTTTGCAACTATCTAAAATTCTCCTAATCCTTTGAAATCCCTTGAAATTGTCGCAAAAAATACATAAAAAATGCCCTGAATCTTTTAAAATTTCCTAAAGATTTATTTGAAATATTTTTAAATCACTCGAGACATTCTATCAAATTAAATCTGGAAGTGATAACGTACAGCAATAATGTACGTAGTGTACGAAATCCAAAAAGGTTGTTGAGTTATGAAATTTCTCTATTTCTAGGGTTTTAGTAATCATCTTTGCTGGATTCATAATTAATCAATTGGATTACTGCAACTTAAAATTCTTTAGAGATGAAAATTAATTATTACTACAAGATTATATATTTCTAAAATTGGGTTCGGAAGGAAATTGGAAACGTTTGGAAAGAGTAAATTGGAGATTCATTCGGAGAGAAATCGGAAACATTTAGAACGAGTTAACAAGCGGGACAATCGGAAATGATCAGAAAGAAATCAGAAAAAAGCCATAGAGTGAGACATTCGGAAAGGAATCGGAAAAAAAGTTCACATACAATTCGAGAAGGCTTTGAAAGGTACCTATTGGCGAATTCTTCCCGAACCCTTTCCGTAATCTTTTCAACGCAGTATTTCCGAACCTTTCCCTTTAGAAAAGAAAATCAAGCCTGGAAATAATAAATTATATATATATATATATATTTCTTCAATATACTTCAACGCTAAGCGATCATGAAAGCATTCAGACAACAAAATCAACTCATCAAGATCTCCAGCAACCACCGCAGATAGTATTTATTGATGATTACAAAATCAGCACCGCTAGGGGTTGATTTTGTGATCTACTCACATACTTACCTTTTACGCTTAGCATCGAAGTTAAAGTCCGAGCGCTGGAACGAGATTAGCATTCCTCATAAAGTGTTTTACACAACTTGACTTAAACTGGCGAATCAAAGCTAAACAGCAACGCTGGGAGTTTATCATGTTGTCGGAGTGCTTTTCTTAAACGCTTAGCGTTAAAGGTAGGGTGAAAGCGTTGACACGAAAGGAGAATTCTATAAAAGGTACTTTAGAGTGCTTGACATAAACTGGTTGAGGTTTGGATGAATGATTTCCAATATAATTTGTGAGATTCTTGACTTTTTCAGTAGGGTGATATAAAGAAGAAGAATATGATATAACAAATTTTTTTTTTTATCGAAATTCTTCATGCCGTAAGCTTCGATTTGAGCCGCCCCCCGAGAAACATCCGACTAGTAAAGAAAACCTTCCAGCATAAGGGTCCGTAAAGTAAATTTACAAATGTCTTCATTTTTCTTTGTCTTAAACCGCTGATAATAAAAACATAATATTATTCGAATGGATGAAAATCTACTTCTTAGAATATCCCACATAAGGTTAACATCTATGGCATATTTTAACTCTCCAGCACAAATACTGTAAGAGTTATTGGGAATGGTTCAACTGCGATATCCCATTTGGTGCCAAAAATCAGAACTAGAAAGAGTATTCAGAATTTTAAAGATGAATTTTAATTTACATAAAAGTGTTTTTACGATTTTTTGTGGAATTCAAAGTATTTATTGCATACCAAATGTAGGTGTCTATAAAAAAAAGTGTTTAAGATGGAAGTCACATCTTATACAAATGAAAAAACACATTTTTTGACAAAAATGTTTTGATAAAAAAAAAAGAGAAGTATTTTAATATTTATTGTTTATTCCAACACATCATCAGCCTAAATCAACTTATTTCGACGCAAATATGAACTCGAGAAAACTTAAAATTATTTATGCATGAAATATTTACTATATACAAAATCTGACCTGAAAGTAAGTTTAGAATTCGTATTTCAATTCCAGTCTTGTATTATTTATATTTTCTGTATCATCTAAATCCAATTTTTTGCTTTAAACATCAGTTAGAGTTCATTTAGGCTTGTAATACATTAAAACTTACATGACATAGAAAAATAATTTTTTTTTTGTAACAAAACATTTTTGACCGAAATGTGTTTTTTTACTGTATAAGATGCATTTAAACATTCTTAAATAGCTTTAAAATTTAATTTCAAAATTTTCAAAAATCTACATTTTTTTTAATTTTTGTAATTTTCTCAAGATTAAAATTTTTTAAAAATCTTTTCTAATTTTGCAAATATATTTTTAAATGATTTACATTTTTCCTGAAAATCTTTAAAAATCCTGCAAAATTCAAAGAGATTTCTCTAAAATCTTCGAGATTCTTTTTCGCCAATTTCGGAAATATTTAGAAAGGTTTTGAAAATTTTTTAAATAAAAAATCATTTTGAATTTTCACATGAATTATTAGAAAAAAGTTTTTTCATCTTGAAACCTTTCAAAATTCTTAAAACG